>ML786593.1:231902-254918 GCA_009831015.1 Picea engelmannii | reverse complement strand
CTCTAAGCTACAGATTTGAGTTGATTTAGCATTAAATTAAAAATGACTACTGTTCTGCAATGTTACCCTAAAATCTAACAACACCTGCATAGACACTTTATTCGCTATCCATAATTGGATGTATTTGTTGGGTCACTTTCTATATGAATACTTATCCAAGTATTGATGCATCTTTGGCATTGTCTTGAAAGTACAATGCTTAGTGTTGAATGGACATGTTTGAAGTTTCTTTCTAATGTCCACGACACACGTTGCATGATCCTAGGCTCGCTACTGGTATTTTGACAACCGGGAACAACTTATGATCAAATTGAAAATGTATTTTGATGAGTCATTGATGAAGTTGTTTGCATTGTGGATAACCTCACTTCTCTGTTATGATGTGTTCATAACAGACAGACTTTGAGGTATCCACTTGTAAGTTAATGATTGAATCGAGATGAGTGAGGTGCATTCTAAGCCTAGTATGAGGGAGATGTGTAATGTCCATGCCTAAGGCTAACATGACATGTGGAATGAGTTGGCCTGATATAATTTTAATTATTATTATTTTTTTAAAACAATCAATTAAGGATGAGATATGTAAAGTTCGTGCTTATAGATGAAAATCAGAGACTATGGTGGTGGAGTGGCCTGGTCAAAATCCCGGCCATTTTCTGGTCGTTGGCAATATATGTTCAGGGGCTGATTCAGAGCAAAATTTCCTGCATGAAATAATGATTTCTATGTTCAGCAGCAAGTAGCTAATACAGTAATGATTATTCTTATGGACCAAATTCCAAGCATGAACATCAATTTTGGGGTTTGAGGATAACGGATTTGATCAGAAAAATCATTGTCATCAAAATGTATCTAAGGAATACAGCACATACCTGTTTTTGTTTTATTATTCTGTAAAAGAGCCCGTGTTGTATTTAACATTTATGGTTGGATCATTTGCATAGTCAACCACTGCTTGATAATAATCTTATTAGTCTTAATCCACATTAAGAGTTCCATAGAATAACTATGGTATTTTTTTC
This sequence comes from Picea engelmannii, assembly GCA_009831015.1. Taxonomy (NCBI): domain Eukaryota; kingdom Viridiplantae; phylum Streptophyta; class Pinopsida; order Pinales; family Pinaceae; genus Picea; species Picea engelmannii. Next base: position 253,896 of record ML786593.1, on the reverse strand, counting down.
CACTATAAATAATAAGTGTAAATGGCATTGGTTGTTGATGAAGTAGTTCTTGTGTCCCTTTATCTGTGACATTGGTTTCTATCTTGTTCTTTTTGGAATGAATTTTCAAATTATCTGATTATTTCTATTGTATGCTTTATGCAAATAGCTGTATATGGCTTTCTGTAGTTTCTGTATTTCCCTTCAAATTTTATGTCTGGAAATTTAACTTCTTTTTGACAATGACATTTTGTTTCTATATTTTCCTTTGCAGGTTTCCGAAAGATTTTGTAGATACCCACAGCTTGGTCATGCATACATTCAATTCTCGAAAAGTTGGCCTTAGAGCAGAACACTTGGGCCTGCATAAGGCTTTGTGTGTCTTGATGGGTTGGAATCACGTTGTACCTCCAGATAATGCAAAGGTGTACCAGTCACTGCCTGATGCAAGAGCCATGAAAGAAGATCTTATTCTATGGCCACCACTGGTTATTGTGCATAATGCAAATGGTGAAATGAAGAAAGATGGGTCTGAGCATGTTATTAGCAATCTAGATATGGATGAGATTCTTCAAGGTAGAACCTCTTTTCACATTTAAGTTGCAGCTAGTTTTATGAATATGCTCTCTGCTTTGGGTAACTTCGTAACAATTGATATTAAAATCTAAGAACATGTATCCAAATACAGGGTACTAACTTGAACATCACATCCTGACAAGTTGGGAAGGCAAATTACAATTTGTTATTATCTTTAAATGTGTATGTGGGATGTACTTATTGACATAATGTCTTTTACAGGTTTTTGCATGTGGTGTTCAAATGAAAACTGTAATATTTGTTTCTCTAATGTTTGTTTCTTCCACCAGGAGTTGGATTCAACAATGGCAAAATAAAGGTAGTAAATGGAGCTATTCAAGGCACACTACTTGTCAAATTCTCTCCAACGTTTTCTGGGTTACAGGAGGCTGAACGATTGCATAAATATTGTGAAGACAACCATTGTGGAAGGAATGATTGGCTTCAAGTTCAACCCCTACATAAAAGCCAGCAAAATCTTTCTGAAGATTCAGATCTTTTACAGGCTGATGGAGATGCAAAAGATAACAAGAAGCCGTTTTATGGTTATATTGGAATTGCTGGGGATTTGGAAAAAGTTGATTTTGATACTAAGAAAAGGACCTTGGTTAAGAGCAGGAAGGATATAGAAGCTATCACAGATGGTCCAGTTCATGGAGCCTAAGGAAGCAGCATTATTAACACCTTTGAAGCACTGCCTTTAAAAGCCTTCGAAACTGTGAAATTGTATATTGTTTCTAATATGAGGTTTCTACTTCATTTGCAGGAAAAAAGTACTTGAGTAAGGAGGTTCAGTGGGTAGCGTTCCAATAGTTTGGTTATAGTGGCCTTGTAGGATAAAGTGAAAGTTCTTGTGACTGGGAATATTTTGATACATGCTGCTGAATATTTAGGTCCCAAGTAAGATGGATGGACAGAATCAGGGTAAGCCACTTTTGCGTGGACATCATTATTGAGTTGTGAAGAGTTGGAGCTGGATCAAGTCTTGTGAAACGGGGTTTTGCAGTAGAATTTGTGAACATGTGTGAACATGAATTTGTGAAGTGCACTCATGAATCTTAAGGCTTTACCTTAAGATTCATATGATGAATCTTAAGGCTTTACCTTCTGAAGGGCGTGTTCCTACCACAGAGTCTTCAGTCCTGAAGGAGTTTTGATTGCCTAGAAAGTGCAACAAAACTTTGTAAACAGCTAGGACTTGTGAAAAGTACTCTTTTATACGGTGCTTTAAGCACCATGGTGAGGGTTGTTTTCATTCGTACTCATTAGTAATATGATACTCTTTTTTAGAGATCAATTTTTGTTTTGACTTTTTTAAAGGAAAATTTATTTCAATTTGAAAAGACATAGATCATCAAATGCAGTGTACATATACATCAATGATCGTTAAACCTATTTCTGTATATATGCAAAATATATTCTTGATTCATTTTCCTTGCTGGCAGATGACTCACCTATCAAATTTTGTTAATAATTAAAAAGATTTCTGTGGTGAGAGTTATTTTGTTAATAATGTTTCCCGCCTTCCTGTTTTCCTCTTCTGTTTGAGAGGTGCATTGTTGAATGTCGGCTAATATAAATTTTGGGTCGAGTTATTCACCTCTTTATTTTCATATGCTTCTGGCAATAAACATTACAAGTTAGAAATGAATCGTATATACAGTATTATTTAGCCTGAACCAGCTTATCATTAAAATACTACTGACAGTGGATGCAAATAACTTCATAGGACCATGATACTTTCTGTTTAGCGAGAACCAGCTTATCAAGAACATATAGTTGATAGTCGATGCAAATAACTTTGTAGGACCATTGGGATGTAGCTTTTTCAAAAGGCAATCATGTTTTCCCTTTTCTTTCATCAGCGATTTTTAAGTTCCACCTAGTGTGAAATTTTCCAACCCTAGGTGATTGTGGTCCTAATATTTTGTTCATTAAATAACTTGGAAATAATCTCTGAATATTGCAACCACACAGTCGCTGGAAATAGTGAATAGCGGAAGTGTAAATCAATTTCACACTAACACAGATAATTTTTCCTTCTAATCGGTTTATCATTCAACTAATCGAAGCTTACAAGGCAACCTCCCAAAACCTAACAGTTGTACGGATGACAAATTCACCCCATCCGAGGTGTACGACCTACATCAAATCTGAGAAAACATAAGCAACTGCTGTATGGCCCTACAGCCTGTTGTATCGCTCTACAACTACTATATGGATCTGTCAGTTTTACGATATTGTAGGGATCTGTAATACGACTGTACTGTACGGACCTGCTATACGGTACTCTTCCTCCCAGTGGATGTGCTTATCTCACTCTTTTGGTCACTATCCTTGTTCGACAAAAAATATCTGAACTCTCTTTTTTGACTTTTTACTAAACCCTAATTTATCAAAACCTTAACGTCTTGATGAGATGTACGGTTGAGATTAATTATAATCCAAGTCATTAATGCATAAATACAGCTCATTATACTCAACAACTAAATATAAGACTTCACTAATGAACAACTAAATACAAGACTTCACTTTTTCTTAAAGTGAATTACATGATATAATTATTTTTCAAAATATCTTGAACCACTTCGGCACGTTTACACTAAACATAGCTCGAAGTTCCTATTCGAGCTATATTTCTCAACACTCCCTATGGTCCATCCGTCTAATCAACAAAGATCCAACATGTTCACACTAAACATATGTGGAAGTTCCTATTTGAGCTATATTTCTCAACACTCCCTATGGTCCATACGTCTAATCAACACAGATCCGGCACGTTCACACTAAACATATGTGGAAGTTCCTATTTGAGCTATATTTCTCAACACTCCCTATGGTCCATCCGTGTAATCAACATAGATCCTTTGTGGAAAACAAAATTTTGATCTTGGATTTTGAATCGATACCCTTGTTTAGATTTAGGCAGAAGACTTCTTTTTGAAACCCAGGTGCAATGTCAAATTCACAATGCACTTGTATTTCATTTACATGTGCCAAAATAAACACTTGACCATTTTGTATTATCAACAACCATGCAAATCACATAATAAACGACATTATTACCTTCCTGGCCAACTCTTTGGAAGTAGTTATTTTTCTCGGCTAGAAGTACTCAACCTAGCGATGAATGAAGCGCTCCAATACGAAGGATAAACACTTAGCCAAACAAAATCTCACAACATTCAACCCTCCCTTGCCAATAAACGGATGTGCAATCCATTGGGGGCTGGAAAACACCAGCCAACAAGTTAAATTTCGGCTTAGAAGGAGAAATACGGTTTGTGAGTGAGTGGAAACTCAATGAACAAGACAAAATGCGGCCCAAAGAGGTAGGAGCGACCCGTGGGTGAGTGGAAATTGGTCAGTGAGACAAAACCTGGCCTGTGGGTGAGCGAAAATCGACTAGCAAGACAAAAAAACATTCTATGGGCAGATTTAGTCGTTCAACAATGGAGAAAAATACCCAAGGCCGAAGTAAAATGCTTAGAAATATATAAATTCACCTAAACATAAGTAAATTCACATAGGGAGAATATAAATTCGTCTAGGTAGAAGTGAATTTGACCAACAATAACATAAAACCCCCTATCAACTAAAAGTTTCGACCCAAAGGAAGGCAAGTTAAACATAATTTAACTCATTTCTTAGCCCTTGTTGGGCATTTTCACAAGTCTAAACATCACATTTACATATAAAACGTTGAAGTACTCGTATCAACTAGTATTAAAAAACATTCTTTAGAAAAACTATTGAGATATTAAAAAAAGACCAATTGCTTGAACATGGATGATGGTATCAAGGTTAGTAATCATTGGTTAGCTCTTTTGCATAATCATGATTTCGTTCATTGTAACAAGTAGTTTATTCTCCTATTGTTTTGCTTCCTCTCCATCTTATTCTTTCCTCATACTTTCTTTTTCAAGTCAAGGTTTGGTTTGATGCTCATTTTCTTTTAGATCATTACGTGTCACTTTTTTTGGTATGTGTTTTTCTTGGTTTATTTTTGAGCTTTCATTCATTGTTTGTTTCTTTATTCTCATTTTTTATGGATTTTTTAATTTTTCTGTTATTTCATTATGGATGTGATCATCTTTGTTGTTGCTAAGTATTTTTGCTTATTGTTATATTTCATTTTTTTCTTTTTGTAACTTGCATTTTTCTTTTTTGTTTCCTTGTCACTTGTTTTTTGGTATTGTGTATTTACTCTCCATATAATTCTTGTTTTGGTTGATTTTATTTGTTAATTCTAGTTTATTTTCTAAGGTTTTTATACAAATTTGTTTATTTAAGTGTTATCTTTCCCCAAACACTATTATTTTGAATGTCACTTTTTTTTTTTGGTATTTTGTATTTACTCTCCATATAATTTTTGTTTTTGATCGACTTTATTTGTTAATTCTAATTTATTTTCTATAAGTTTTATATAAATTTGACTTTTTAAATGGTATGTTTTCCAAATACTTTATTGTCTTGAATATAATATGTGATTTAATAACCTAAAATATTAAAAGACATGCAAATTCTTTACATAGTTTTTCTAAAACCATTATTCCAAACAATCTACATTACTTACAATTAAAAAATGATAATTACTTTTATAACATAAATATAAAATTTAATATAAAATACAAATATAATTTAGACAAACTTATTAAAAATATTCCAAACAATCTACATTACCAACAATTAAAAAACCAAAAAATACTTTGTAAAATTTAATATAAAATACAAATGTAATTTAGACAAACTTATTAAAAATCTTATTGTATATTGTCAGAAAGATTTTATGTATTTCATTTTTTTAACGAATTTTACGATCATCGCTCTTTTATCGTGTGAAATGAACAATGAAACGGAGAAAAAATAAATAAAAGCTACACGATCTCACTCTAAAAAATATTAAGCTTAAGTAGCTAGTAGAAACATAAAAATTGATGGATATTTTGATATATAAGTGAAAACCATTATGTGGAGTCCATAATGGGACAAAGAAATATAAGGTGGCATCAATCAAATAACCCCTCACTTATATGATAAGTAGACATAGGAGAACTAAGGTGGAACCACATTATCAATGATATCCAATGTCACGTTAGGTAAGTAGATATCCTCAAGCTGAGGCGAGATAACAAATTCCTATGACATATCTTATAATAAAAATTGTAAAACGTCATATAATAAAAAATGTAAAAACCTTAGGGACATCAAAATTTCAATCATAAATATTAAATATTGTTTTTCTTCTTCTTTATGGTGTTCCTGATGTACTCTCAATAATTAGTACAACTTTTGAATTGACTTATGATTTTCAAAGATGAAACACTTCCATTATCTATCACTAGATTACCTTGAATTTAATTGACTTTCTTGAGCAATCCTTCTCATGAAAGATTATTGATTTGTATATTTAGCTTACTTGCACATCATGCTCAATATGAGAGAAAAGAAAATCAAGTATTTCAAATATTTATTTTCTATAATAATTATGAAATTTATTAATTCAAACATCCATTACGATATACAATTTGAATTTACGCGTTTTATGTAATATTTGATGAATGTATAGATGTTTGTTGAATATTTAGTATGGAATAGTTTTATGAGAATTATGTTCAATAATGATGATGATAATAATAATAATAATAATAATAATTATTATTATTATTTGGAATGGACTATTATAATTTATCATTTACTTGGATACTTTTTAGGTGAAAAAAATTGGAGTTATTAGTTTGTATGGCTCATTTTAGGGGAAAGTATTGCTTTGGTGATTTGGGGCCCAGAACCTTCCAAACATTGTTTGAGATCTTAAATGATTGTTTTTGGGGTCAAAACTTTGCAATCATAGCTCACATCATCTTGATGTTTTTTCTACACTTCTAGAGCTCTCCAATGGCATGAAGGTAACCTCAATTAGAGTTCATATGTGAAATTTATGCCTCCCGCAAGTTGACATATCTTGTTGATGACCATGGTACTAAGTGGATGCCATGTTAGCTTCCATTACTCATAGATATGTAGCTAGTCACATGTGGACTTTCAAGAAGATTCTAAAGGCTCCAAAACCCTCACATTGATTGGAGGTTAAAGCATGCAAAAACACTAACCCTAACCATAGACAACTATTAGGGCTGTTCAACACTGGACCACTAGGAAAGAAATGGGTTCCATTCTTATTGTATTGTTTATTGTTACATATTTGAGTAGACTATCTAGGAGTGGGATATTGAACCAAAATAAAGGAAACAAAAGATCCTGTAGAAGCCATACTAGCCCCAATGTCCATGGCAAATCCATAGTGAGTACCCCTTTCTTTGTATTTTCATTTCATAACTAAGAAGAAAAGATAAAAGCACAGACCTCACCTTCTAGCTAGGTTTTTCCCATATTAGGTTTTCTCAAGGTACATCTTATATTCATTGTGTGGATGGTGTATTATTTGCTTGTCTCTTTCATTTTAGTTTCAATCAGTTCAATACTTCATGCATTAATCTAGTAACATTAAATCTAGAATCTAAGTAAAAACACAATATAATAGTAGAATACTGTAATATTTGTTGTGACGAATTGTTCTAATGGAATATTCACAACAATTTACAAATCATATATCAAGCATCTGTTCACCTTAGATTTGTATTTTTAACACATATTATACAAAAATACAAATATTTTGATTACCCTCTTTCATCATTAACACCTAATATAAAAAATATTTATTATATAATATTAATACTTATATATATCTTAATTATTCCATTTGTTTTTCTCATATGTTTTTGTATGTTGTGCTCATATGTTTATCTTATGTTGTGTTATTTTGTTGAACTATGATTATATCACTATCATATGATGTTATTAGTCCCCGTTGAAGGCCAGGACTCTTGCATTCGATTCATTGTTTACTATCAATTAGTTAACGTTTGACTTGCAAATATTTTCATGTTTTCCAAATGTTATACATAGGAAAAACAAAATAACTATTTTCTTAAAATATTTAAATTACATTTATAAAATATGTGATTGGCTAATAAGTTTGAACTCTTATTGCGGACACTGACATAATACAATTAAATAACCTAAGTTTTGATTTCGGATTACAAGTTCTAATATGACACAATTCAATTCCATTCACCTAATTATTTTTCATTCACCTAAGTTTTATGTTTGTTTGTCAATGCATTAACACCTTTAGCCTTGAAGTTGGTCTTGAAGTAAATTCTTGACAAATATGACCACCGTCTCTATACTTGAAATACATTCCTGACAAATGCGGCCACAGTCTCCGTCTCCACCTCCTTCACAAGAAAGCGGTAACAAACCCATACCACCATGCATCGGAGAATCAACCACATTCACATACACAAATATCTATTTACACTAGCTCTCTTCGATCACCCATTTCCACTTACTGAACCAATCCCATTCCTTCCTTCTCTCATTGTTGGTTTGATCGACTTGAACAATAGGATTCTCTAATTTCTGGCTTGATTGACTAGAACAATATGCCTCACTCAAAACATAGGCCTACCTGCAATAGCGGATTGGAATCGACTTCATGCTGAACCGGTGGCAAGAGTATGTGAAATGATCTCTTGTGGTGGTTCTGTATATGGGTGAGGAAATCCTAGTATCTAAGTGCAAATCCTCTTAATGTACAAAGTAATGCTTTAACTACTTCTTCTCTCATCTCTCATCGCGATTTGCTACGCAAGCGCAGGCCACCTGTCGTACGCTGGTGCCCCTCTGCTTGCTGAGAAAGTGCAAAAATCTCTCATTTCTACACGATCGTTGACCATGTTCCATAAGTTGGTGCCCCTCTGCTTACTGGCTTTCCCAATAAGTAAGTAAATTTTTGGTGGGCTTGATTGGGGGAGGAGTGGCTGGACGAATCTGAAATGGTTGAGTCTATCCAATGAACCAGTCTGACTAATTTTAACTACCAAGTATGAAATCTTCTTAATTTTTCTTGGAATATCATTCAACTTTTAATGGACATTGTTATTATCATACCTGGAGGAGTAGTCGATTTAAAATAGAGGACTATTTTCTGAACTAGCTCCTCTCCACCGAATATTGTTCACGTGAGAGATCTATCCCTAATCACATTGACCTTGATGGCGACAGATGTTAGAAACCTTTTTTCACTACTTATGAATGTGATGTTGGATCCCTACCCGCTCTTATTCTCAGAATGCATCATGATTTTTGGCTATCTGCGTTGTCCCAACGACTGCCCATATGGCAGTGGAAATTGGTGGCTACAACAATCCAACAAAACCACAAAACAACACCCTTTTTTTCATATCAGACTCAAATAATGAAACATCCCACTGGTTCACAGTTCGAGTAGGTTGTAGGCTCAACACAAATAAAAAAGGATTATCATCAGTCGAAGAGACCTTCACAACGTATACAAATACATGTTCTACCAAATTGTCAAGCTAGGAAGAAACCCCATTGGGTTGTGTGTTTGATGACATGTAGCCTTGTTTGGAATGTGATTCATGTTCCAACAAATGGAATGGCATTAATGAGCAATTGTTCTCTCCTCATATTTTGAATTTTCTTCATCAGTTCCAAGCTTCTGCCATAATCGTCATCGAGAATAAATCCTCAGCCTTGGCCCGGTGAACCTTTAGGAGGGGGAGTTAGGCCAGATGAACGTTCAGGGGGAAGAGGAGTTGGGACAAAAGAGAAGAAGAGCATTCAGGGAGAAGAGGAGTTGGTGGGGCCACTATAGAACTATTTCATTTCCTTTGTATCATGTAAAACAATAGCACTATCGTTGATACTAGCCCCGTTGTTACGAAAAGGCCCTAGAAGTGTTGAAATTGAAGTTGGTTGCTTACGAAAAGGCCCCAGGTAACCATATTGTTGTTGAAATATGATTAGATCATCGTTTTCTGATAGCTCTAGTATCGTGATAGAAATGTCCCTTACTAGTTGATAATTCATGGGATGGAATGCCCCAAAACAACTCATCGGTATTCACAAATAAAAGTAAAAGCGTCATGAATAGTTATTATAGTTATTACCTTGAAGGTTCAGGACACATAAATCAAAATACAAATCCCAATAGTAATCACTTACAAATCCCCAGTTTTGAATGGTGAACGTTTGACCAACGACGACGAGGCAATTGTATTGTTTTTCCATAAGAGATTCCATGTATGGATGTTCTCCCACAATAGAACCCACACAACCTCTAGATAGAGCATCATAAAAATTAAATTCCTCTGGAGACAATTGTATACGAGGAGAGATTCCATAGTGTTCAAGAAATAACATGATTGAATGGGTAAGGAACAAACACATTGGAAGTTGCATCTGCTACTATTATTTTGTCGATTCCAAAAACTTTATCATCATGTTGATATTTTATTTTATTTTATTCAGAAAACTTTATCATCATGTTGATATTTTATTTTATTTTATTCAGAAAACTTTGTCATCATGTTGATTTTTTGATGAAATAGGAAAACTTTATGTTTTTAATGAAATATGATAACTTTATAATCATAATAGAATTTCCAGTATATATATTACCGAGTTCTTTATTTTTCCTAGAGTTCTTTATCATTCATAAAATACTAATAAGAAACTTTACTTTTTAGTGGATATTTTTCCGATATATGTTTATTATGCAGGAAGATGCATAAAAACATGTATTTTTTCCATGTATTTTTATGCAGGATAATTGGAAATTGGGAGAGCAGACATAGTTCACAATTAAAAATGAATATTATTTCTATTACACCAATAAACCAACATATAATACATATATTTATAGTTGGAGTTAGACCCAATTAATTCCATATCTATACAGAGAGGTTGAGAGAATATCTCAACAACCTCCAACAAATATTCAATCGATTCAAACCAAATCCAAACCAATTCTATTGTAAGCATTATTCCAACACCCTCCCATAATGCTTACATTACAGATGTTATATCATAATTACAATGCTCAAAATTTAACATAGATATTTGTCTTGATATGGTCTTCATCAACACTCCTATCCACTCTGAAATCTTCCGGTATACGATCTTTCTTCTCCACAACTTCGAGCTTCCCTTTCAACTCATTTAGGATAAGACCGCTTCTTACCACCATTGATGAATTTGTAGAATTGATGCTTGTTGACCTCCTAAAGGACAATCTCGATACTAAATTATCCTATGGATACACTACCATCTGTGTAATTCCCCCGAAGAGAAAATTTCGATAGTTATATAGGATAGTGATCTAATTACTGGATATTTTTAGCAGTCAATCATACAATTGACCTTTAAACATATCTACAACAATATACACAAGGATAACCTGTAACTGACGATCTTGAAACACCGAAGTACAATAAGAATCTCTAGCTTTTAACAGACTTGTAAAATACTCGACTGGTGAATATGTTCTTACATGGCACCGAAGTACGTCAAGAACCACTAGCTTAAGATATGTTAAGTTGTTCTTTGGGCGGTTCTTCATCATTTACAAACAAATAAATATAAGATACACAACTCACATCACACTATATGTAACACTACAACAAATCTACCAAACCAACTCAAAACACTGCAGTCGCGTTGCCAAACATAAAGTCCAGAATTAATTTGCTGATATGCTGCCCAGACTTGATCTCTTGCTATCAAACTAGGATACCGAAGGATAATTATCTGCAAACTATCCATTCCAGTGGGAATCAAAACATATGAGGCCTTATGAGATGGATACGTTTGACACCTTTACTTGAATATAAGAGTCAACGATGCTTGGAGATCTTCACATATTTTCTTGCTTCCAAAGGACTATGAGTACGAGCACAAGAGTGATTCTAGGCGATCTTCTACAACAAGAGAAAGCTCGCAGAGAGTCTTCTATAACCTGGAAGCAATATTTAAGCTTGACGACTCTCCAACCATGCTTGCAGATTCCTCCATGCAACGACTCCTTCACTAGACAACCTTCAACAATCATGCGAATTGCACATCTCCCACAACAATCCCACACATGTGCGACGAATAACTTTGTAAGTGGTTATTGCCTCTAGGCATCGGTGGTGGCCTCCTCTTGAGAAACAATTGAGGTTTCAATTATCCACACTAGTCTTGGACAACAATTTATGCTTCAACGTACATTATTACCAACAACAGATCAAAATTGGCTATCCATCATTGCAACTTTTGATAAACTATTCTTAGCCTGATGCTGCAGGTTCCTTCTGGGTGCTTTCCTCCCACTCAAGGCACTGAGTCTAGAGAAATGGACAATAGATAGGGAATTGATTTTCTCCAACAACAATCCTCACAAACAAGAAACAATACTCTCACACAACAAAATAATAATAAAAAATAAACATCCACTCTCTGTGTACAAGGATCAACGCTCACATCTCTTTCAAGTCTTCATGGCCATCCCGTGACCATCCCGTGAGGGATTTAAGCCAGTACATGCTCTGATACCAAATTGGAAATTGGGAGAGCATGCATAGTTCACAATTACACATGAATATTATTTCTATTACACCAATAAACCAACATACAATACACATATTTATAGTTGGAGTCAGACCCAACTAATTCCATATCTAGAAAGAGAGGTTGAGATAATCTCTCAACAACCTCCAACAAATCTCCAACCGATTCAAACCAAATCCAAACCAATTCTATTGTAAGCATTATCCATATCAAATAAAAGCATAAGAGGGAATTTAAACATAAAGTACTTGTCAATTGGCTTCCTGTCAAATTCAAATCATGGTACCATTAAAATTAAAAGCATATAATCTCATGTCAAGTTTCCAACGAACGAAGAGAACAATAATAGTAAACCTAATCGGTGTTAGTTGATCACCTCTGGGCCTGGCTGCCAAAATTTAAAAAATATTATTGCAGGGGTGTTTGACTCTTGGGCCTAGTTATATAGCGATCAACTAGCGAATAATATTCACGATATAAGTAAAAATGATCACAAAATTACAGGCCTAAGCTTAAGCCAAAAATTTATCTTTTGCTACATGATTAGCTTACAACAATACCAGAACGACTATAACCATACTCCTTACAGACCAACAAAGGAGGTCACGAAAATTGGAAGAAAAAACAATACCAATAAAGAAAAAGACGCATCTTCTCATCCCGTCCATTATTTTCTTTATTTATCGCTTCACTTGCCCCATCTGTCTATAAACATGGCCATTCCTCTTGGTCTTTTGCCCCCATGTGGATGGTGGATGGATGGGGAAGTTGTTTTGCATTATATACATGGGGCTGCTAGAATAGTTGATAAATTTGTTGTATAGCACGATTGCATAATTCCAATAAAAAGAAAATAGGCCACAAGTACTATGCGCCCCGTTACGGTCTTGATATCATTTTCTATTCCAAATCATTTTTTCAATAATAGTTCCATACGTATTAATTTTTAAAAAGAAAAAACTGAGGACAAACAAGGAATTTGTAACAAAGAAGGAGAACAACCTACCCTGATTGGTGAACCAAGTTGTAAAATTGAACCTGCACACAAATAAACACTACTAATTTAATGTGTTTTCCAAGCCGTTCCATAGCTTGCATAGTTGCTTTGTCCTGTCGAATTGATAGGTATATAAAATAGGGCATTTCCAAAGTTGTTTTTTACCATAACATGCTTCCGAATTGACTTCTAAGTTGCCCTCAGAACCGCTGATTGTTTATGTGCTCCATAATATAGATTGCCATCCCTCTAGACATGAATAACCCCACCATTAGTAGCCACATTTCAGTGGTGAAAGGTTTCATAAAATCCCATCCAAAACTAGCGATATCCCAATATTTCAATGTAACAACGACCACTAAACCAGAGAGTGACAGAGGGGGATTGTACAAAACTAGAAGAACTGACCCGAGAGAGACCTCCTCGTATGCAAGAAGGAAGGGTCTATACAAAAGAAACTCATGAGTCGAGGATAGGAGAAGTAAGACGTCAGAGAAAAGAAGCCACAATCCTTGAAGTTGGACACTTGGTTTCCAAAGGAGGACACCCAGTTGAAGCAATCCACAAAGCGGACAAAAGGACACATGTTTGAAGCCAAACACAGCGGGACACTCTGTTACTAAAGGGGGAAAAATGACACATGGTTGAAGCCAGGCACAACGAGACACTCTGTTACTGAAGGGGAACAAGTGGCTGATGTAAATGGATCAAAACATACTAATGTGGAAATTAAATGCTACAGAGGAATGGATTGTGTGTACGCACTTTTCTAATATAAAGTTAGATATAAGTAAATGAAAATTAATTGAATAAGTGGAGTCATTGTATAACTGTTATGAATATTCCATATTATTTGTTTTTTCATGATTCTAAATATTTTGACAGGAGCTTCGATGAAGATGATAGATGAAGATGGATTCTGGGTATAGGAGAATGTTGTTGCATCCTTCTGTCATGGAAAGAATTCAGATAGTGAAAAAAAAAACCTAGATGTATTTCTTAGCGATCACCAAAAAACAATCCCAATTTCTGCCATTGCTACTCACCCATCTATTTTGAGACACCATTTCAAAGGCCTTTGATTTTTTTGTTAGGAAGACAACCATTCATTGGAGTTTGGAAGTTTTTTTTCTAGAGCATAATCTAATCAATCAAGTAATAACATTATCATCTTTGTTTTTTAAAAGCTTTTGGTTGCTTCCAAAAATATTTATGTTAATTGATTCAATATGTAGAGGATTGTGTGGATTGATTCAATATGTAGAGGATTGTGTGGAGTTTGAGAGTTGGAATATATATAGAGGTTTGTGTGGAGTTTGAGAGTGGGAAGAGGGGCGGTTTCCCCTCCTATAAAAGGAGTTAAGCAACACCAATGCCATCACATCATGGGGACGTCCCTACAAAAAAACTCGTGAGATAGCTTTATCTCATCTCCACTAACGGGTACGTAAATTCTTCTGATCTGTATCATCAAGAAAGCTTTTAAGCCTTGGTAATTTTTATAGCATGAATTGTGTGCTTTTTGTTCTTGGTGGGAGATAGCATGTCTCTGGGATGTACTTACTTTATGATGGCTAAAATTGACATCCAAAAAAATGATTTCATGTCCATTTCAAAGTATTTTTTCTTAATTCGTAGGCAATATTCTACCCTTCTTTATGCCATAATTTTTCACCGATTTAGATCTGTAAGTTACCTTTATTTGTAGGCTCCATAGCTTTACTAATGTTACAAACCTTCATAATTGTTCTTTGCTTGCCAATAATCTACAATTCTTAGAATGTAGACTATTGTTAAAGGAATTGCGAAATTATTGTCTTTCCAGATTCTTCCCACTATCATTGTTGTTTATCTAAATCTCAACCATAGTGAAAAGTTTTTATCATTATTTAGTTGAAAATAACCCGCTATGATACTTAGTATCCATTTCTTAATTGATGCAGGGCTTGGCATTTTCCTTGTACATACTTATTTTTTGTAGAATACAATGTAGTTGTAACATTTGGAGAGCCTTCGTCTGTGTTTCTCCATTTAATTTCTCCATATTTTAATATTAAATCACCATATTGTTTTCCAGTGGTGGATTCATCTCTACAATTAAGGAGGTTTCTCTAGTAAAGCAACGTCTTGGTGCAAAAGAGTCCATTTCTCATAAGGAGGTTTCTCTAGTAAAGCAATGTCTTGGTGCAAAAAAGTCCATTTCTCAACCGGAGCAAGTAAGGCACATGACACACCTATATAATTGAACACAACAAAAGAAGCCAATGGTAATATTAATTTCCTGATTCAACAGAGGAAGCTTGTTGTGATTATGTTTGTCATGGTATCCTTTAGTCACTTACTATGGCGTGACTTTTTCAATTTTATGTTTCATGTTGATTACAAAGATACATATGACCATGGAGTCTTACAAAAACATATTACTTCTCTAATCTCTTTGGTTTGAAATATGCTCCAAAATCAAACTCCCCATATCCAACGTCCAACATTATTGACTTCTTTTCCATTCTGCTATTTCTAAGAAACTATTTTACTATATTTCTCTGCTTTTATCTTCCTTTTGGGTTCTGATGTGAAAGTTGTTATTTGTATCTTTGTTAAGTTTGCTTCAAATAAAATGTTGTCTTTTAAAATATGCTCAATGTTTTTAACTATCAATTTCTTAATTGAGACTTGGTGTTGAATGAGTTGAGCGCTTCACCCAGAACACCAATTCATCTCTAATGCATGTTCAATAACACTTGAGTAAAACAATAACATTTGAGACAGGGACATCACTACTACAATAACACTTGTTTAAATTTAGAACCTTTGACTAAACACAACTTTGACTAAACACAACTCTTGTTTACATTATGGGCCTTTGAATAGACACATCTCTTATCAAAAGCTCAAAAGCACAACTTTAATAGGTTGGTAATATGAGTGTCCACATATCTAATCTCTTTGCAACGTATTATATTGTAATTTTTGGTCATGACCCATTTAATAACTCTAAAACAAGTGACTAGTGTGACCAAGGTTGGTAATAGATACAATAAATAATAAATAAAGTTTTGTATCAATCACGTGTATTCAATTTGTTCATGTATGTCTATCACCAAGTATATAATGATGAGCTTTTTAAGATGATATTAAATATTTAAGTTTATTAAAAAATTAAATATAATTAAATATATAATAATGTTTTTTTTAATATGATCATATTATTATTATTGTTTTTAACTATCCTCGATGATGTTTAGAATGTCCACTCTAAATGTATATTATTAAATATTCAAGTATATAAAAAATTAAATATAATTTAATGTATATTATTAAATATTCAAGTATATAAAAAATTAAATATAATTAAAAATATATTATGTAAAAGATATAAAAATTAAATATAATTAAAAACATATTAGGTAAAAGATATATTTTATTACTTTAAAAGTATTTAATATAATAAGATTAATTTCTTTTTATATTATTTGTTAGATAATTATATTATAAATATAGATTAATCATGTTATTTAATAATATTTAAATTTTAATTTATTAGTCATTTATATAAAAATATAAAACATAAATGAAAAATTATTTTTAAATAATTTTACCCTTCTATATAATTAAGGTTACTTAGTCCGGTGGGTTAGTTCAAGTGGATGAGTGTTGTTGTTTGCTCGAAGCCTCTATAGGGCCTCACTTGATGCCTCCACCAGATTAGGCCAATAATCGGTTTACCTAGTTTACTATCCACAAAATGTGGAGAAGTACTTGAGAGTTTCTACTTTATTAATTTGTCTTATCAACATCTTAAATATAGAAACCCCAAATTTTATAAATTTGAATTCCAAAATCACTTCAACAATTTATACCAAGTTAAGCGTGCCTTTTATTTTATTCCCACTTGTAACAAGTAATTATAAGTAATCACAAACAATAATTTTTTGTTGTTGCCTTTATTTTATTAACTAGGTGCAAGAGAACCATTGTTGTCGACCGCTTGTTTGTAATGTCGAAACTAGTATGCAAACTTCACAACCCCCTTTACTATTATATTGGCTCTACTAAGCCTAGGTCACCGCCTCAACCTTTTACTAGGAATTGCATGAGGGGTCAACTTGAAAGAAAAACCAACTATAAAGTAAGGGTCTCATCAACAACAAACCCCTTGTTTGTAATGTCGAAACTAGTAAGCAGACACTGCTTCACAACCCCCTTTACTATTATATTGACTCTACTAAGACTAGGTCACCGCCTCAACCTTTTACTAGGAATTGCACG
The DNA here is from genome assembly GCA_009831015.1 of Picea engelmannii. Taxonomy (NCBI): domain Eukaryota; kingdom Viridiplantae; phylum Streptophyta; class Pinopsida; order Pinales; family Pinaceae; genus Picea; species Picea engelmannii. The sequence goes on along the minus strand of ML786593.1, from coordinate 236,594 downwards.
AGGGGTCAATTTGAAAGAAAAACCAACTATAAAGTAAGGGTATCATTAACAACAAGAAAATAATGGGTAAAATGACATGCTTTATAGATTTGAAAATGAGTTGTCTAACTCTTCTACGTTTTGGTCTTTTTCACAATTATTAAAAAAAAATTAATTAATTGCTTCATATTAAATGATCTACATTACACCTTAAGAAATTTTTGATAGCTTGGTACTTCATAGCCCCGGTTTAAGATAGATCTACATTAGTTTAAATTTTTAAATGTTGTCACTTAATAAATCATATTTTTTTTTAATGTAAGGTTAGGTGCTTCATAGCTCCCCTTTAAAATAAATCTACATTTGTTTAATTTTTTAAATATTGTCACTTAATAAATAATTTTTCTTTTAATATTTTTTAATATAAAATTATGTGACAACATCTCCTCCATATTGAACTATACAATTAAAAAAATGTAAAATTTTATTTTCATTTCAATAACAATTCTGGTCTAACTATTATAGTTAGAATATTCATTCTATTTTATTTTATCGTTTCTTCATTCAAAACAAGTTTAATATAATGAATCAAATATAATTAAAAATTTGATAAGGAAAAATTATTTCCCTCAAATTTACCCAAGAGTATAATAAATAAAGTTGTACTTAAAAATTATAACATGGGACTTATAAAATTAAGTTTTAGTGAATTAAACATAAAATAAATTTACAAAAGTTTATATTTAAAAAATAATAATAAGCTAATCATTAAATTTATTTCTACATTGTATAATTATAATGTATTCCATAAATATTTTATCCTTTAATATGTCATATCAATTTTATGATAATAAAATAATACTAACTTAATTAAATTGCATAAACTAGAAAAGATACACACAAGCATAACCAATCATTATAAATACAAATAAATATAATCATAAATACTATATTTGATTAATGGTAATTGGTATTTAAGAGTAATAATTTGTTAAGTATGTTTATGTGACTTCACACAGCTGTAGCATCCATAAAAATATTATGTGTATCTTCCAAAAAAAAATTCGAAAGCAGATAGATGTGCCGATCATTCAGTCAATAGGTGGAATTAGAATAATTATAAGTGGAAGAGCAGTGTAGATCTTCTTCAAGGAATTCTGGCCAGAAGAAGAAGAAGGACCCAAAAGCAGCAACAACTACGGTGAAGTAGTAAGTTTGAAATTTGAATATCATGTTGGCGTACTCCGATTATATTAATTCAGCGGACTCCACATTTTATCTCTTGGGCTCTACAGAACAGTGAGTTTCGGGCATGGCCATACCTATGCAGCTTTATTCCTACTGGCGAAGGGCTCTTGGCATATTCATCAGAACGATTTGTGTGGGACAACAGGCACTGCCTTGGGCCCACTGTGGAAGGCTAGTGCTCTTCCTGACTCCTTCAAGCAAAAAACTGGAAGGCTTTCAGGCACTCGAATCCTTGGATTATCTGAAACTTGAAGCCAGCGATATAAATAAGGGGCGTTGGCACTCAGCATAGCAAGCAAATTCAAGAAGAGCCCACGCAATACCGGAAATAGATGGACGCTGCGGCGATATTTGATTAGTCAGCGTAATCTCTGCAGGACGATTTCGCATAGCGTACTCCTTCAAGTCCACAGCTAAAGTTGTTGGTATCGCCCCTACTTTTTCAATGAATAATATGTATTATATGTGTATTTTTATATGTATTATATGAATCGATCAAGTTTACTCCTTCAAGCCCACACTTAAATTGTTAGGCATCGCCTCTACTTTTTCAATGGAATTATTAGCTTCTATTCCATAAAAATGAAGAGTTTATACTATATAACTTTTTTTCATTTCTAGAGTGTATGGTTGTTGCTTATCTACTTTTTCAATGGAATTATTAGCTTCTATTCCATAAATTTGAAGAGTTTATACTATATAACTTTGTCTAAAAATATAGGTGGGAAGGTATTTAACATGTGGATTATGGAAAACCAAACATAGTGAGAGAATAAGTGTGGAAGAAGGTATAACCTAGGATTCATCCAAACAAAGACAATTTTCATCCTCATACATTGACAATTTTAAAAAATTTGAACAATAAAATACTAATTTTTATGAACCTTACCTCTGTGGGTAGTTGCATGGAGGTCCTGGGAAGTATTCTTGAATTGATTTTTTTCCCTCTCAACCTTCACTTTTCATCCTGTAGGATGTGATACGGTCCAAAGAGTCTCGTTGACTTGTGAGCGTGCATGTGATACACAACCTGTATTATAGAATTTATAACATGTGCTATGCATGCAACCTCTGCTATAGAATTTATAACCTGTGGTATGCATGTAGCCTCTGTTATAGAATTTATAACATGTGGATCTTGCTATGCATGCAACCTCTGTCATAGAATTTATAACTTGTGTTATGCATGCTTTACACAAAAATCAACATTCTAATTTCAGAAATTGTTACTTATGTTAAAGTTGGAACTTACAGTGGGGATTGCAAAATTGCATGATGCTATTCACAAGGGTTTTTTCCAACACGCAAAATGTCCAAAGAATAGACATGTCACCCAGTGTGAGTGTACTGTGTGACTCATACTGTTACTTATCTTTGACAACAGTGGACGTGACTCATAAATATTATATATAAATATATCGATATGGACAAATTTTTGACGTTGTCTAATTGTTCTACATTTTGGTCTTTTTCTCTAGAATCTGACAACATAAATCTGGACGAAATCACATTTTTTTGTTCTTTAAATTGTACTTATGAATCAATAAATGGATTCAACACGCTGTAAAACACCTTGGGCACTTCAATTATACACTCTTAGCCACTCAAATTTGTAGATCCAACAAGTTCTCATCGGATTACAGTCAAAAGTAAATAGAAAACATCCCCTGAAAAGGACCAAAACAACGTTTAGACTACAACCAAATTTTTTACCTGGGCGTCAAATTGACGGTTTCAAATTTTAAATGGACGCCATTAATGATGTGTAAATTTAAAAGACATTGGCTGTTTCAAAGTCTTTCATAGTTTAAAAAAACTTTAACACAAAGGAAAACATCTTTTCAAAACTATGTTTTTGGAGTGATTTTAGTTGGGGATATTGTTCTTATGACAAGGAGTCTTTATAATTTCAACAAACAACGAAAAATATTTAAAAAATTATGTTGTTTAGTATGGGTATGATTGTTAACAATGACAAAATGAAAGATCGGATAATTAAATCGAAAAAGAATTGTTCACAATGGAAAAACTAAGGTTATGATAATTAAATCCAAAAATATTCCTTATGCTATTTTTGTGCATGAAAACAACAACTTGGAGGAAGTGACTTAATGCAAATATCTTGGAACCACTCGATCTGTAACATTAAGAAAGGAATCCCTAGAACTATAACATTGAGAAATGGTGTATGTGTCAGACAATTGGATTAGGTTGATGGACAATTGATATGGATTGTTGGTTTTTATTGATGTCAACCACTGGAGAGTGATATTGTAGATTGATGTCAACCCTTGGAGAAAGTCCAATAGCGAATTCCGGTAGAAAAAAGGTTTGAGTAATGGACCCAAGTTTGTTTGATGAATAACAGTATGAATTTTAATATATTTGAAGGTAAGACTATTCTATATGGATAACACATGTCATGTCATTTCCGGTGGTATGTGGAACTTCACATAACTCCTCACGGTTAGAGAGTTATGACCATGTGAAGTTGGAGAACCCAGGTTTGGGTAATGGACCCAAGTTTGTTTGATAGATAATGGTACGAGTTTTGATATATTTGCAGGCAAGACTATTCTAGATGGATAGTACATGTCATGCCATTTCCAGTGGCATGTGAAATGTCACATAACTCCTCACGGTTAGAGAGTTATGGCCATGTGAAGTTGGAGAACCCTCATGAGTCATCTAGAAGCCCCAAAAAGTCAAAGTATTTGCAAATAAGAAATTATTTAAATAATAAAGTGAAGTGATGAGTGTACTATAAATCAAAGTGGATACAAAAGAAATTATTTAAATAACAAAGTTAATGGAGAAATTACTAAGTAGACAAGTGGTTAGAAGTGGGTTAAGATGGTTAAAAGGTAACTCCTTGAGGAAGCTACATGAAAGTATAAATAAGAGACAACGCTCTCTCATTTTAATCACACTTTAGCATATTGAATATCTATAGGTGAATGAGGTAACCAAAATATATCTAAGCCGAATTTCAGAGGGAAGGTGAAGTAAAGAAGGCCGAAATTCAAGGGAGGATAATTTCTTTTGATGATGCTTTCTAAGGTATGTTATTTACAGGGCATCTCACCATTTTGGCAATATTTTTTTTTCTAGAATGATTCAGACCGTGAAATTGGGAGGTCATTGAGGAAACATATCCAAGTATATGTGGTACAAATTTTATCTTGTGGGTTGTTGTATTTTTGGAGTTACACTCCATGGAAAATAGGGTTTGTGGCTAGTCCTGAAACTAGTCTAAAACAGGTGTTTCGAGTAAAATCGTCATAACTACTTCATAATAGATCCAAATTCAGTAAGACCAAATGTGTTGGTTTGAGTACAATTTGTAGCATTATGTGTACAATTTTCAGATCCATATAACAAATATTCCGTGCGTGGCACACTCTACAAGTTCGCTCTATAGAATAAACCAAAATTCAACAAGGTATGCCATTTTTGCTATAACTC
>ML786593.1:180469-215496 GCA_009831015.1 Picea engelmannii | reverse complement strand
GCTTCCTCTCCCTTCTTTATCTCACCGTCGAAGGAGGGAGGTTTGGCCTTTTTGAATTCCTCAAAATTATGACTCTTGGAAGTCTTTTGCTTCTTCTGTTTCTTTTGAGAATAGGAACTGGTCCTGCTGCTGGAAGAGCCTTCTGAATCGCCAGCTTCCTTCTCAGTGGAATCGTCTGGCACTGTTACTTTACCTTTGGGGTGGACCTTTCTTGACGTGCTTCTCTCATTATGGCCACTGATACAACCATGATTCTGCATCTCAGGTTCATGCTGCATTTGTCGCTGTAGGTTGGATAAGCTTTGCGGTAAAACTGCATTAACTTCGTGCATTTCTTCCACTACTTCGTGGATGTGGAAAAATCAACGGTCCAAATGTTCTCTTGGGTCTTGGGATCTACGATCCCAATTTCCTTGTTGTTCATGAAGATAGAGGGAAAAAGGGCAAGGTATGTAACGCCCTTGTTACTTCCGTCAATCTAACGGTCGTGAATGACTATGGGTCATCTAACGAGATCTCGTTCGTCGATTTGTTACTTATCCCTACGTGGCTATCTCGAAACCTTAAGAGGGTCATTCCTCCTCATACAGGGTTATTAAGACTTGCCCATTCAAGTCCTTTTTCTGGGTTCTTGGTGAACCTTTCTAAGGAGGGAAAGTCTCTGTGATGAGGCCTATTCCGAGGCATTCCTGGAGACGGGTAAGGGGAAACAAACTCCCGAGGATGGACTGGAAGTCTGACTTGGTTCGACTCATGCATAATTAAACTCATTTATCAACATAAGCCATGCGTGGTCTTTCTGTTATAAGCATATATCTAACATTACTTATCAAAACATTGCACAAACATTCTTGTACTATAATTGTTCACAATTTAACAATTTATGAGCATATATGTCAGCATATGAATTTCAAGATGCAATATGAACAAAACAGTTATCAGAAGTAACTTCAGAAATGGGTACGACTGCTGAGAGGGGTGCTCGTTTCCACCCAACCGTAGGCGTAGCGACTCCTAGAGGATTTACCACTAGCCACCGCCAAGATGAGACCACGATGCTGTGAGACTGTGTCTCTCTCTGTCTGCCAGTGACCAGGAGCGAAGGTTGCAATCCTTCCTCTCTGCTATCACTTACTTTGTGTAATGCCAGAGTTCCCCTCGTGTCTGCCCCCTTCAATCGCTTCCACCCCACGCCTTATCCTCTCGCGAGGTTACGTGTGGCACGATTACCCTCGCACTGATCAGGCCTGATGGCTCTACGGATAGGCGGTTCACCTCCCCATCCCTCATTAAGCCATCAACCTGTCAACCTGCAAGGCATTAAATTTCAGGGCCAACGAGCCACTTTTGGTTCTCCGGGCCAGTGGAGTCCAAATACGATATTTGATTCTCGGTGGAAGTTAACGCCCCCTTTCCAGGTGCCTTCCACCGCTATCGTGGTCTCTTTTCTGCACATCCCCTCTCAACAGTTCTGCAGTAAATTCAAAATTTTATTCGCATTCATTGACCTCTTCCTCAAGGTCCATTTACATCACATATTCATATTTATGAGTTTGCCATAGTTCTTGGCCAGTCCAGTTATATTTACAAGATGGGGGAAATAGGGTGTTACAAAAACATTTCTACAATCCTGTGTCAAGTTATTGAACGATCCATCATCCATTAAGGTCTTACAGAACTTGCTAGAAAGATGCAATACATAATTAGAAGGGAAGTTAGAACAAAAGACAATTAATCATCTCCATACGAGAATAAGAACAAGTAGGGAATTCAGGTTAAAATCCAGCATTAGAGATTTCAATATGGGAGATGCCATACTTGATTTAGGCTCTGAAGTGAATGTATTACCTAAGAAGACATGGTAGTGTATGGGGGAACCCATGTTAGGCTATTCACGTGTCGAGTTGAAATTGACAAATCAACATAGAGTATTACCAATTGGAAGACTTAAAGGTGTGAAAATAGACTTGGAAGTAGTACATATTGTGGCAGATTTCAAAGTTATAGAAATAGTAGATGGCACAACACCCTACCCAACATTACTAGGTCTGGACTGGGAATTTGATAACCAGGTTGTGATCAAACTAAAGACATGGAAAATGAATTTTGAATTAGGAGAATATAGAGTGATTGCACAGTTGGATCCCTTAGGAGGAGAAAGGTTTGTAGAGGTGACATGTTTGGACTTGGAATAAATAAATCAGTTATATAGGACTACTGCATGAGAAGAAGATTATGTCAACCCAACTGTAGATGGGGTACTCAGCTAGAGAAGCATTACATCATGTGCCTTAGACTCTGAGACATGTATAGAAAATTGGAAGCATAGGCTACATGAAGTATCCACAAGGAGGTGTGCAAGAATAGAGTGCACAATAAGGTGGGTTGGTATAGAGGTAAGGGAACCTACCACTTTTCAGGGGTTGAACAAATTAGAAGAATTCTTGACAAATTATGAGGAAGGAGTTTTGGAAAATCAGAGGTTGTTATCCCTGGATATTGCACTCAAAGAAAAACCTGCAAGATGGTGGGGCACACACAAGGAAACTATTCAAGACTTGTATCAATGTAAAAGGTTACTTCACATTAGATTTGGGGAAGAACAAGGGAACAATACATTGTAGAAATATGATGGATGTGGAAGACCCACTGAGCACATAGATAAATGCACAACACAATGGAGGTTGACACCACCAGAATAATGGCCTCATTAATTTATTCATACATTGGAAGGGATACCAGGAAACTGGTACATAGAATAGGAATTGCATAGAGGAACTACAAAATGGACAATATTACAACAAAATTTTGTGGTAACTTTCTCATTTGAGCATGATAACCCCAATATTGATTTATCCCTGAAGATGATACATGGAATGATATTATTTGAGGAACCTGAGGTGGAAATTATAACAAAATATCAACAACAGAACAAACAGACAGTCAAGGTCTTACTCTCATGTTATCATGTTGAAGAGGAATCACCAGATGAAGGTGATCCGCACAACATTCAGATAACAAATATTGAAGGAGAACAAGAGGTAGAAGGTCCATCTTTGGAGTCAGAGGCATTTGCTGCACCAATTAAGGTCAATAAAGTCAACATTGGGATACAAGAAAACCCTAAAATGGCCATCATTGGAGACTAATGGGATGATCATACACTAGAAAGGATAACAAAATTACTGCGCGAATACAATGACTTGTTTCCAATAACCTTTAGAGAGATGAAAGAAATATCAGGTGAGCTAGCTGAGATGAAGATACCCCTAAAAACTGATGCTAGAGCTGTTAGAAAAATACCTTATAGGTTGAATCCAGTGTATAAGAAAAAATTGAAAGCATAACTTGACTGAATGCTAGAAATTAGTATCATAGAGCTAGTGGAAGAGTCCGAATGGATCAGTCCCATGGTAGTCCAGGAAAAAAAACAAGGGGGAATAATAATTTGTGTAGACCTAGGGAAATTGAATGATGCTTTCTTACATGATCCTTTCCCTACCCCTTTTATAGATGAGGTCTTGGAGAATGTGGGAGGCCACGAAGCATACTCATTCACAGATGGATTCTCAGGTTATCATCAGATCAAAATAACTCCATAGGATAGGCATAACACTACATTTGCTACAAAATGGGGATCCTATCAGTATACAATTATGCCCTTTGGATTGAAGAATGCACCAGCTATATTTTCAAGGGTGGGCATAGCTACTTTTAAATATTTCATACATAATTTCTTAGAAGTATATTTGGGTGACTGGACTATTTTTAGTCTTTTGAAATATCATGTAGAATTCTCAATACTAATGTTGGACATGTGTAGTCAATGTCAGATTTCATTAAACATAAAGAAATGTATTTTCAACACACCCTTTGGGATACTATTAGAATATGTGGTATGCAAGCAAGGGTTACTGGTTGACCCTGCTAAGATTGTTGTAATTGTGAACTTACCACCACCAAAGTCAGTGCATGAGTTAAGAGCCACACTTGGACATATAGGGTACTACAAGAAGTTTATCAAGGGTTATTCACAAATTACCATGCCAATGGAAAATCTATTGAAGAAGGACACCAAATTTCATTGGAATGAGGATTTTCACCAGGCATTGGATACTTTGAATGAGAAGATGGTGAAAATACCTATTTTAGTGTTTCCTGATTGATAAAAGAAATTTCATGTGCATGTAGATGCATCAACAATAACAATTGGAGCAATTTTGGTGCAACCATGAGAAGGTGACTTAGATCATACTATAGCCTTTGCAAGCAGGGAGTTATCATACTCAGAGAAGAATTAAAACAAAATGGAAACAAAAGGTCTAGCCATGGTGTATGCACTATAGAAATTCAGATATTACTTATTGGGAAAGCACTTTAAAATGTTCACAAATCATTATGAACTCAAATATCTAGTAAACAAGCCAATGTTGGGGGGAGGATCTATAGATGGCTATTATTATTCTAGGAATTTTATTTTGAAGTAACAGTTAAACCAGGGAAGTTGAATGCAGGACCAGATCACTTATTAAGGATAACCAATGGAGAAAAAACTAGTAACTTAGAAGACAACTTCCCTGATGCATAGTTATTCTTAGTACAGATAGTTGATGAGTACTTTGTTGATATCATGGAATTCTTGAGAACATAAGTTCTGCCAAAGGAGTTTAGTACCGTGCAGAAGAAAAACCTGGTAGTTATAGCTGCAGACTATCAACTAATTGCAGGTCGTTTATACAAGCTGGGCAAAAATAACATTTTGAGAAGGTGTGTGATGGAACATGAACGACCCATGGTTCCAGTAGAATATCATGAAGGTATAGCTGGAGGACACTATGAAGGAAAGGCTACTATGCATAATGTATTGCGCATAGGTTTATGGTGGCCAACAATTCATAAGGATGCAAAAGAATATTTCCAGAACTGTGATGCCTGCTAGAGAGTTGGAAAACCCAACATGAGGGATGAGATGCCCCTAAGACCCCAAGTAACTCTTGAGGTATTTGACAAGTGGAAAATAGATTTTTTCAGACCTATTAATCCACCAACAAGAAGGTCAAGAGCAAGATACCTCATTACTACAACATAATATTTAACCAGATGGGCATAAGCAAAACCAGTCAAGTATTGCAACACAAAGACAACATCACACTTCTTATTTGAGTAGGTGATTACAAGATTCAAATGTCCCAGGATTTTTATGACTGACCAAGGCACCTATTTTATTAATAGTACCACCCAGGATATGATTGAGGAATTTGAAGTCTATCACGAGAAGAGTACACCATATCATCCTCAAGAAAAGGGGACAATATAACATTTCAACAAGATTTTAGAGAATTCCTTGACTAAAATTTGTAATGTGAACAAAGATGATTGGGATTTAAAAATACCAACAATATTATGGTCATACATGACTAAATGCAAGAAGTTGATAAGAAAAACACCATTCAAATTGGTGTATGGACAAGAAGCAGTGGTGCCATTAAGAATTTTTGGTACCTAGTCTGCACGTGGACACAATTACAAATATGACATAAAGCGACGTAGTAAAAGAAAGGTTAAGTCAACTTATGGAACTGGAAGAAGACATGGTTCTAGTAGGATTCCACCAGGAAGTGCAGAAAGCAAGGGACAAAGCCTGGAATGACAGACACATAAAGAAGAAGATCTTTCAGGAGGGAGATCTAGTTCAACTCTTTGAATTTTTTTTTTGCAACACCCAGGTAAGTTTAGAATGCATTGGCTAGGGACATATGAAGTGAAGTATGTCACATATGGAGGATCTGTGCAACTAAAGGTGATCTGAAAATATCTTTTAAAGACTATGGTTGAGTTTTAAAAACATGAGTTTATTAACCATTTGGGAATTTGATGAAAGAGGAAGAATTAGTGATTTAACATAGAAACCATTATAAGATATATAGATCTGGAAATAATCACAAGAAACAACAAACCATAACAACAAAAGCTGATAACGGAGTTTGACAATCTCGCCTACGCCTCCGGGCCTTTGTCTCAGTGGGTGAGGCTTTCTTATTTCTATTCAAAGATTTAAAAGTACATCATAAAATTTCCAAAAGTATTACAAACTGATCTGGCTGTGTTTTGTTAGATCTCAAGAACCCGACAAAACTGACGGCACTGAAAACGGATAAACAAAGCTCTCGGAAATGGCCCACAAAGTTGCTCTCCTTAATGGCTTCTCTGCATAAAAATGGCTTTGGATTTTCAATTCTTCAGAGTTTCCCTGTTATGAACCTCTCCTCAGGCTACCAATAACCTCTGGTTTATATAGGCTTGAATTTGACAACAAACTCCCAACTTCCCCCTAAGATCTGGCCTCAAAAAGAGCTCCAGATCGTCCAAAAATGGCCAAAATCTCCCAAAACTGGTTGAAAAATCACTAAAAATCTTATTATAAAGTTACCAAACCCACTTTTTGGAAAACATAGGGTGAAAACCCCCTCTGTTCGGGCCCCTGGTCTTATGGGCGCCCTCCATGTGGCCCTGGTCTGGTGCTAGCGCACTGCCCCCCCGAGATAGGCTCCTGGTTTTTTTGTGTGTATGGACATATGGCCGTGGGCTAAACCACCACGCACCATAATGGTTAGAACCTTGTTCATAAGACTCTGGTTACGTGCCCTGGTCAGCGGGCTAGCTCGACCAACCAAGCTCTAATCCCACACACTGCGCTAAGGTAAAAAGGAGGTCTAGGTCATACGATGAAGTAATAGAACCGTGGGTAGACCGCCGCAGTAACCCACGTGCAAAACATATAGAGAGGAGGTTATATGGCAGGGTTATATGGTAGTTTTCACTGGGGCTGGGGCTAGGTCCCAACCCTATTCTCCATCCGATTTACAATGCTACAAGTTTAAATAAAACATTTAAACTATGGTTTACAAGCAGTATCGTGGGTGGGCTGGTAGCCTGGCCCTGCCAAGTCTTTCCACCCAGATCGGAGGTCACGGGTTCAACTCCCATGGAGTCCATACATTTTTCCATAGCAACCAATGGAGCGGTGCCATGTGGCAGCCCAAGACCGGGCCATGTGGCACCATTACATTCGCCCATCAACCAGACACTTGTCAAGCGATGATTCGACCACCTGTCTACTCAGTCAGCATGCCAATCCTCTGCCACGTCACTTGTACTACCGTATAGACTGTACGGTCGGATGCCATGTCAGCACTGTACTGACAGTATGAACTGTACAATCAACAAAATTTTGCCTGTTTGGAAAAATGAACAGATCGTGATATCTTTCACATACGATGTCCATTTGATCCCGTTCAAGTTGCGTTGGGTTCATAACGATAAGGTCTACATACACGTCCATTTTGAATCGATTATGGGCACTTTGATTTTTAGGCCTTCTTGGACCCATTTTGGTTCCTAGATCCATTTTGGATGAAAAGGACTTGACATGAACAAAAATGCAACGAATCGTGAATGGTATTCGATTGAAAATGTATAGGGATAGTCGACCTACTAACTCTCATTAGTTGCAACACAGTAAGGAAGCCACGCGTATAGTGTACTATAGTAGAAATTATGAAATAAAACTTATGAAAAGACATAAAAAGTAGAAAAAGAAGAAAAAGGAAGAAAAAGAAGAAAAAGGAAGATAAAAACAAAAAAACGAAGAAAAAACTAAAAAGTGGTACTTAGGAGGAAGAAGTGATTCAGGAATAACATTGCGCAACAACTGGCGCGACAAAATTTGGAAGACTGTGCGCAAGAAAATTGTACACTGCGCAAATGACCAAAAAAAGTGAAAAATACGACAGAACATTAATGATCGGGTCTATAAAGAGGGAAAAGCACTAGAAAGTTTGACACTTAGTGATTTTTGAATGAATAGAGAGCTAGAGAGTGCAACCTAGGTGAAATTATGTGAGGAATATAACAATTGACCACTCAACATACAACATGAAACCTCCGAAGGTTGGCACCCCAGGGAGATATGTTAGGGTTACTCGATAAGACAAAAGAAGGAAGGAAAGAATGACAGAGCCCGAGAATGTTGTAGAATTGGAAGACGTCACAACCTTAACGACATAATCTATCAACCCGACCAATATAGATGAGGAAACATCGATGTATACACAAGTCGAAATGCGTCAGAGCTCTGAAAACCCAAATGACAGCGAAAACCCTAACCCGACAACTCCTACAGAACCTGAGGGAATGAAGGGACAAGAATAGGGACATGTCATAAAGGAGGTCTTGGTAGAGGATATTAAAAACCAGTCGGAGACCGAAGGAGAGGAAGAAGACACGACAAAAATAGCGGTAGAAGGCCACCCAACCATCGACCAAAAAAGAAAGGCATCGGACGCAACAAATATCACACTCTCGTACATCCCAGATGTCGTGGTCACAGTGGAGGATATGTTGGGAAAGGTGCCAAAGTTGAGATACTTCGACCATGATGTTCGAGACGCGAATTTTTTTTTCAGACCTTGTGTAGTATACATATTTGGAAGACATGGGGGAGATAGGACCCCTAGGATGGCCCATATTGGAGCCCGTTCAGTGTATAACAAGGCTCTATAATTCGGGTATGATGAACCTATTAGATATACCGCATTTCTGACATGGTAAAAATGTTGGCCTTTGTGCCAAACAACTCTTGGCCAAGGTACACAGAGGTATCCTATGGACGGATAGGCTAGTCCCCATTGACATGGAATTTCTTGCAAAGATTACAGGGTTTCCCACTATTGGCGCACAACCTGAAGAGTAGCTAGAGAATAAAGTGCAAGAAAAGGAATTATCAGAAATAGTGAAAGTGCAGTTTGGAACAAATAGGGGGAACTGGGGTATAGTCATCAAATACATCAACGATGCCGCGACGAGGTTCGCCAACAAGATAATGGCTTGGAAATTGTTGAGTAAGTGTAGGAAGGAAGAGGCCCCAGAAGAAGTCATAGAAGTAGTTGCGTAGTGTGCAAAAGGAGTAATGTTTAGCTGGGCGCCATACCTATTAAACCAATTTTTGATTGACTGCAGGGATGCACAGGAAAATGGATTTGAGTTCCATTATTCATGGCTCCTCATAGTCATAGCTTTGGTAGGTTGAAAAGAACCAAAGTTCTCAATGTTTGTATATAGTAAGGGGAAGTGATACACATCTAGATACAAAACCCTCTGGCAAGCTAAGGCCACTAAGAATCAACAAGAAAACAACACATTGTCTACCATGTTTTTGGAAAACATGCAACATAGAAAAACAAATGTATGGAGGATCCCTATTGAGGTGGTCGAGGAGAACGAAGGGTTTTTTAGGTTTAAGGCATCCAAACATCACATGTGGATCCATGCCACGAGGGACCCAAAGAAAAAGTGGCTGGAAATGCAATACTGCACATCAAGGGAAGAGGTCGACTGGATTGTCAAAGAATGGCCCAAGTAGTTGAAGGTACTAGCAATAAATAAAGAAGCCAAACCCAAGGAGAAATCAGAGGTAGGCACATTGACAAAGGCAAGTAGTCCAATTGACAACACTAGAAAGGCTGTAGAGCGCGCTCAAGCATAAGGAAGCATCACAACAATGAAAAATCCTAGGAAGAAAGAAACAATGTCAAGGGAAGAAGTCAAGGGTGATGACAAGAATGGAGAAACCTCTTAGCCTGAAGAGGAGGATGCACAAAAGAAGAAGACTGGGGTGAAACCATCACATGTGAAGAGAACAACAACGCAGGAGGAGGAAACACAAACGAATATGAAATACCATATAAAGAAGCTTACAGTAATCACAATTACTGAGGACGATGCTGAGCTAGTGGCGGACAAAGTACAGAATAGAGGAGAAGATGTGGTACATGCAACAGAGGTGCAGAGTGAGGAGATCATGGATAAGTTGGTGGAATTCCATGATACTCTACAAAGGTTGCAGATTCCTACAGGGAAACAATTTACATCACAACAGACAGAGAAGACACGAAAAGCACCTATGTAGAAGGAAGAAGAAGAAATAGTTTAGATCATGGTGAAGGACAATGAAACCTTCAAGGTCACACATCAGATGCTGAGAGTTGATGAGGAGACGACACATAAGCCAGTTGGGGACATAGACCAACTTGAGTTGGTTATGGCACAAATACCTACAAAAGCACTATATGGACTATACACAAGTGTGAGTAAGAAGTCCGATCCAGAGCCCGGACAGATGCTACTAACTTGGAAGTTGGCAGGGAGGTTGCATAAGTGCTAAAAATTACATGTGATCAATTGACCATGGAGAAGGAGGAGGAGAAGAGACACGCAGACAAATTAGAAAAAGGAATGACAAAAGTCTATAACAACATCCCAGACTGCACACAGGAGCCAGAAGACACACCCAAAGGGAAGTTTCAGAAGATTACATAACTCATGGAGAAATACCAAAAAAAGATCACATAGCTCATGGAAAAATTGAGTC
This sequence comes from Picea engelmannii, assembly GCA_009831015.1. Taxonomy (NCBI): domain Eukaryota; kingdom Viridiplantae; phylum Streptophyta; class Pinopsida; order Pinales; family Pinaceae; genus Picea; species Picea engelmannii. Next base: position 205,067 of record ML786593.1, on the reverse strand, counting down.
CTACTATACCCCAGAAGTCATAGATCAAAGAGAATAGGAGGTTAATGCAGACATCGACAATATTGCGCAGGAAACTAAGCCAGTGGAAGAACTATATAAAAATATTTCTGAAATATGGACCAACATGGAAGAAGACGAGAAAATACAACAACTGGACCAAAAACAAGAGAAGATAACTACAGCCATGCAAGACTTAAAGCAGTAGAAAAAGGCATTGTCCATCCTAGAGCGGATGAGGAGTGCACAGGATATGAAGAAACTGCAGGCAGATCTGAAGGCTGCATAGGAGGACAAGCAAGCAAGTCAGGCTCAACTGGAGCCACTATAAAAGGAAGCAAAGGGGATGATAGAAAAAATGCAAGTAGAGAAGAGGAAGATAGAGAAAATACATGCAGAATGAAGATAAGTGTTGGTAGAGCACATCATGACGCAGAGTGTGGAAAAGTTAGCAGAGCAGAACACACAAGTTAAAGAAATAGTCACTCAATTGGAAAAGGTGTTCCAGGAGTTGCATCTAGCCATCTAGAATGTCAAATAAGGCTGAATGGCTTAGGATGAGCCACATGTCAGTGTTGGCGACACGTTGGCATAGGCCTATTTTGGGAGAGAAAAACCTATTTTTGGGCGCAAGCCTATTTTGGGAAAGAGAAGCCTATTTTTGGAGTGCATGCCATATGTGGCGGAAAAAAAACATCCAAAAGATGAAGGAAAAGAAACATGCAGAAGATGAAGAAAAAAAACATGTAGAAGATGAAGGAAAAACAACATGCAGAAGAGGAAGGAAAAGCAACATGCAAAAGATGGAGGAAAAGAAGCATGGCACACATGCAGACAAACCTATCCATGTTAGGGTTAGGGTTTTGGACATGAATGTAATGGCTATGAGCCAATAGAATAGTATAAATAAGGCATAGGAGGTCTAGTAGAGGTTGGTCATTGGTCGATTGGGATGAATAAGCTATTTTTTGAGAGTTAGGTCACAGGCTGTGGAGCCTGGTGTGGTCTAGTCTGCCTCACAGAGGGTATTTACCCTCCTTTTTTATTGTAATCCTAAAGAATGTAATGTGTGCAATGATATCTTGCATAATGATGAATAAAAGAGAAGAAGAGACAGATGTTTGTGAACGTATCCCTAGGGGGGTGAACCACGGTAAATATATCGTGTTTATGTGTCTTGAATTGTTGTTTTACTGTTATGTTATTTATCAGTAAAGAATGAATGGTTAACTTAGATTATGACAACATGCCTTCATAGCTTTATTAATGAATGAATGCTAGATTTGAATGATTGGATAATAAATATGATGCATGTTGGGTGCATGCCCATTTTGGAGAAAAGCACGACGTGAGAGAAATACAACTAGCAGGAAAAACAACACGTGGAAATAAAACATGAATGCAGAGGAGGATAGCATGCTAGGAGCACATGCAAGAAGACCTAAATATGCTAGGGTTAGGGTTTTTTTAAGAGGAGGTAATCGATGGTAATCCAAAAACATGTATAAATAGGTACCTAGGAGGTCTGGGTCGGGGGGGGGGGGTCGTTGTCGTTAGTGTTGTTCGAAGACTATTATTGGTTTTGGTTCGGGTTTTTGGTTGTGGTTAGGAATGTTTGAAAAATACGATCTCATCTTGTAAGTTGTTGATTTGAGGAGAGGAAATAAGGTATATCTTTAGGGTTAGATCACAGGACGAGGAGCCTGGTGTGATCTAGTCCGCTTCATTATAGATATCGAACCGTTTGATGGAGAGTTGTAATGTACACTGCGCTGTAGTTTTGGAAAATCCATAATAAAAGAGCAGAGAAGCAAAATATTTATGGACGTAGCCCAGGAGGGGGTGAACCACGGTAGATCACGTGTTATGTGATTGAATATTGTGTATTTCCTTTACTATCAATGATTAGATGTTAGAAAAATGCATGAATGACTTAGTTAAATCTACTATTTTACATACATGAATAAGAATGACAGAATATTTAATATAAGATGAAGGTTAGAGTAAACAAATGAAGATCACAGAGTGTAATCCCAGATCCCCACTCATTCCTAGAATGAAAGCACCTAAGCTTTGTAGCCACCCATAAGAACTATCTTGGGTGAGACTGCACAGTGCATTTTGTGCGCTGTGTTTCCTTCTAGTTTACCAGGAGGGCCGATAGTTTTAGGGGGTTTTGTTGGAAACCATAGTAGACTTGAAACTGGGCCAACCCAAGAATGGTAGTTAGAGGAAATAAAAAACCAACAAATGGTTCCGTTGCCGGCTGAAACTACATGAGATTGAGTGAGAGGGATCCACGAAGGAATCATGCAAAAAATGGCAGTATAGAGGGGGATTTTTAAACCATGGAATCCAACGAAAGTGGAGATTGAAAGATGGTTGAAGACAAAGGAGATGGATTTTGCACAAAAAGACAATAGAAACCCTAAAATAAGACCGCACAAATATTTGGACAAGTACGTATTTAGCAACTTGCATGAAGTATTTTTTTGTGATTTCCCATATGTACTGTAGGAGTGTTTATTAAAATTGAAAGACAACCAACCTACAAATCGGATAAGACAACTAGAGTGGAATCCTGTGGAGATCGCACAGTTACAACAAGTAGACAACAAACTCACACGCGAAGTGGATTTCTGGCTAGACAGTATTGTTGTAGGATTTATCACATAATTTGCAGTAGATACCGTGAAGTCTTACAGTGCAACAGAAAAAGAGTTCCCGAAGGGACCTAGAGGTAGGTATATCAGATCATTGTATACTTCCATCAAGATTTTACTATATAACAAAGGTGTAATGAAAATGGCATCAGAAAACTAAACCTCCCTACGTGCATGGGGGAAGGGGAGAAGCACTGACTAGAGATGGAAGGATGGAGGGAGAAATGGAGAAGGGAAAGAAGGAGGCCATGGACCCGATCATGATGGAGGAAGATCAGATCAAGCAGATAATGGTAACAGCTAGAAAGACATGTAGTGGAGCACCCTAACAATATAAGATGAATAATAAAAAGAGCGCCATAACTGAGAGAGAGGGCTTGGAAAGTGATGAAGAATAGTTAGAGGATCTCCGTGCTGTGGAGAAGATTGAGGAAATCATGTGCGCAACATATGAAAAGAAGACAGGCGGTCCAAGGGAAGGAATAGAAGGAAGAACTCCCATCCATGTAAGTGTCAGTGCGGAACCCATAAAACCATGTGTGACTAATACACCAATAAGAACACCACCATTTAGACAACCAAATTTCAGAGGAAGGAAGACAACAGGAAGTCAATCTAGTCAAGGAGAAAAAACTAGAGGAGCCAGTTCAAGAAGTAGTAGTCAAGTATCTACATTGCGCGGAGGTAGTAGTTCATCATTCATGATGGCAGGACATGATCCCACCATCAAGTTACCAGAGTTCAAGGGAGAGGCATCTGAGGACCCYGAGAAGCATTTGTTTATTTGTGAGAAGATATAGGAAGCAAAATAGATCACAGAYGAGGATAAAAAACTTGCGCAACTAGCTATCATGCTAAGAGTCCTCACACTAGATTGGTACATGAGCTTGGCTTTAAACAACCCACTAGGAACAAAAAGGACGATTGTAGATATCAATAAGCTACTGATAAAGGAATTCCAKAAGCCTAGCTCAGAKGATAGGTACATGAATGAGATGATAGAGATCATACATAAACTAGGAGAATCTGTGTGGGAGATTGACCAGMGATTCAAATGATTGAAGGGAAAGATGAAGTATGTCATGACATATATGTAGCATAGGAATCTATTTGTGAAATCACTGCTACCACAATTGAAATACCCTTTGAGACAACATAAGTTCYATACTCAGGCAGAGGCTCTACAGGCAACCCTACAACTGAAAGAGAACCAATATCAGTAGACAGATCCAACAATAGAGGAGATAAAGGAGGATTTGAAGAATTTAACATTTCAATTGAACCAGAACAGGGGTAAGGACAAAAGAGAATATGTTTGGTGCACCACATATAGGACAAAAGGACACCACATGAATGAATGCCCAACTTTCATGCAGTATATGAAAACAGGACTACGAAACCCTTTACCATCAGGAGGACTATGGTGTGAGATCTGTAAGACATAGGGGAACGATCCATATCATTGTCCAATGATGCAAAAATACCAGACAGTGCCTAAGAGTTCATACTGCAACTCTTGAAAATCAGTGGGCCATGATGACACATACTGCAGGACAATGTATCTGATGAGGGAAAGAACATCAGACACCTATAGGGTGCAGGAAGAAATGATGACAAGGCAAGTTGCACCACAGTTTAACCACGTACCAACCCCATATAACACTGTGCATCCACAGTACAATACTGTACAACCACATTATAATCCCACGCAATATAATCAGGTACCTTAGTACAACACACCGTGAGGAGATCGAGCTGGATACAGAGGTGGAGGATGAGGTAGAGGATGCTTTGGAAGAGGCAGAGGACCGATGGTATGTCATAACTGTCAACAACCAGGATACTATGCATGAGAATGCCCACTTCCACCTGCAACATGTATTTATTGTCGTACAGTAGATCATGACACATAAGATTGTCCGACACTATTGGGGAAGATCTAGGAGAAGAGGAATCAAAAAAATTAGAATGTACAATGGATATATATAGAGGATAGAGAGGATGAAATAAATATCAATATTGGCACGCGCGGAGGAGATAAAATAGGACCTGACGCAAAAAGACATGATCCGACACAAATCCAATAGGTGAAGAAGAATGCCAAACCATAGAAGCCGTTTGATGCACATAATGAAAATAAGACATTCAAGCAAGACAAACAAGAATTATTGAAGCCAGATATTTCATCTACATCAACTAGGCAACATACTCAGGACGTACCAACTTACGATATGCCTTCATTGCTGGATCACACTAATGAAGCACAACCTCTAGGACAAGTAAGTACTATTAAGGATTTTCTGCAATCCTGTGTTAAACTACTAAATGATCCATCATTTGTTAAAGTATTACAAAATATGTTAGAAAGATTTAACACAGACGCAAAAGGAAAGATAGAGCAGAAAACAATTACTCACTTGCATACAAGGAGGAGGACAAGCAGGGAATTCAGATTGAATTCCAACATTGGATATTTCAACATGAGGGATATTATATTGGACTTAGGCTCGGAAGTAAATGTGTTACTCAATAAGACATGGAAATGTATGGGGGATCCCACACTAGGCTACTCACCTGTCCAGTTGAAACTAGCGAATCAACCTAGAGTTCTGCCAATTGGAAGGCTAAAGGGTGTGACAGTAGATCTAGATGGAGTGTGCACTAAAGCTAATTTTGAAGTGATAGAAATAGTGGATGGCACAAGACCTTATCCAACATTGCTTGGCTTGGATTGGGAATTTTAAAAACAAGACATAATCAATTTGAAGACAAGTAATATGAATTTTGAGTCAAGAGATTACAGAGTCGTTGCGCCACTAGACCCATCAGAAGGAGAAAGGTTTGTAGAACCCACTTTCTTAGACCTGGAGGAAATCAACCAGTTATACAGAACCATCGTGCGCAAAGAAGATTATGTGAATCCAACTACAGATGGGGTACTCGGTTGGAGAAGTATCACATCATGTGCTTCAGACTCAGATACAAGGTTGGAGAATTGGAAGTAGAGATTACATGAAGTATCCACAAGAAGGTGTGCAAGAATAGACCACACAGTAATATGGGTGGGTAAAAAAATCAGAGAACCTCCCAGCTTTAGAAGAATTCCTAACAAGATACACAGATGAAGTGTTGGGAAATAAGAGGCTATTATCACTGGACATAACACTCAAGGAAACACCTTCAAGATTGTGGGGCGCGCACAAAGAAACAGTATCAACGCAAACGATCACTGCACATTAGATTCAGTGCAGAGCAGAAGAGTAGAGTGATACATAGATATGATGGACAAGGATCACCACTAGAACATTTGGAGAAGTGAAGAATAATATATATGATGACACCACCAGAAGAATGGCCTCATCACTTTATTCATACACAGGAAGGAATTCCAGAAAACTTATATGTAGAACAAGAACTGCGCAGATGCACTGCAGAATGGACAAAATTGCAGAAGAATTTTGTGGTAACTTTATCATTTGAACATGATAAGCCCAACATGGATTTAGCGCTCAAGAAGATAAGAGGGGTAATATTCATCCAGGAACTAGAGTTGGAACTCATAACAAAATACCAACAACAAAATAGAAAAAGAGTGAAAGAACTATTGTCATGCTATCATGTGCAGGAAGAAGCACCAGATGAAGATGACCCACGAAATATCCAAATTACAGAAATTGAAGGAGAAAGAGAGGTGGAAGTCCCATCTCTATAATTAGAAGTATTTTCTATGCCAATCAATGTGAAGAAAGTAAATATTGGGACAGATGATAACCCCAAAATGGCCAGTATTGGAGACTACTAGGATGAACAAACAATAGAAATAATAACAGAGTTACTGCGTGAATACAATGTTCTGCTCCCAACAACCTTTACAAATATGAAAGGCATAACATGAGATCTAGGAGAGATGAAGATACCTCTCAAACCTGAGGCTAGATCTTTCATACAAAGACCGTATAAACTAAATCCAATTTATAAACAGAAGGTCAAAGCATAAATTGACAAAATGTTAGAAGCTGGTATCATAGAATCGGTGGAGGAGTCTGAATGGATAATCCCTATGGTAATCCGGGAAAAGAAACAAGGAGGGATAGGCATCTGTGTATATCTCAGGAAATTGAATTATGCTTGCCTACATGACCCTTTTCCCACCCCTTTCAAAGATGAGGTATTAGAGAATGTGGGAGGCCAGGAAGCATACTCATTCACAGATGGATTCTTAGGTTACCATTAGATCAAGATAGCTCCAGAAGACAGGTACAAGACCACTTTTTCCATAGAATGGGTATCCTACCAGTACACAGTGATGCCTTTTGGGCTGAAGAATTCACTAGCTATATTCTCAAGGGTATTCATAACTATTTTCAAAGAATTCATCCATCAGTTTTTAGAAGTATACCTGGATGATTGTATAGTATATAGTCTATTGAAGGACCATGTAGAGGTGTTAAGGCTAATGATGGAAATATGCAGACAATGTTAGATATAATTAAATATAAGAAGTGCATCTTTGGGACACCTTTCATAATACTATTGAGACACATAGTGTGAAAACAAGGCTTGCTAGTAGATCCTGCCAAGATTGCAGGGATTGTTTATTTACCACCACCAAAATCAGTATTCCAGTTGAGAGAAACATTGGGACACACATGCTACTACAAGAAATTCATAAAAGGATATGCACAAATCACTGCAACGATGATGACATTGCTGAAGAAAGACACCGAATTCCATTGGAATGAGGATTGTCAACAAGGGTTGGACAACTTGAAGGAGAATATGGTAACAACACCTATTCTGGTATTTCCAGTTTGGGAAAATACCTTTCATGTGCATGTAGATGCATCAACCACAACACTTGGAGATATTCTGGGACAAATAGGAGCAAGATATTTAGACCATCCTATAGCATTTGCAAGAAGAAAACTATCAGAGTGAGAGCATAACTACAATACTACAGAAAGAGAAGGCCTAACAATGGTATATGCACTACATAATTTCAAACACTATCTACTTGGGGAACTCTTTAAAATGTTCACAGATCATTATTCCCTCAAATACCTAGTCAACAAGCTAGTGTTGGGGGGGGAGAGTATCTAGATGGTTACTTTTGTTTCAGGAATTTGACTTTGAAGTGATAGTCAAACCAGGGAAGTTGAATGCAGGACCTGATCACCTGTCGAGGATTACCAATGGAGAGGAACCTACAAATTTAGAGGACAACTTCTCTGATGTGTATTTATTTTCAGTCCAAGTCGCTGATGAATATTTTGCCGACATCATTGAATACTTGAGTACAGGGACTGCGCCACAAGAATTCAACACTGCGCAGAAGAAAAATATGGTAGTTAGAGTTGCAGGCTATCAATTGATTGCAGGACACCTATACAAGATGGGCATAGACAAAATTATGAGAAGAAGTGTCCTAGAACATGAGAGGCTTAGGATTTTAATAGAGGCTCATGAGGGAATAGATGGAGGACATTATGTAGGAAAAGATACCACACAGAAGGTATTACGTGCAGGACTATGGTGGCTGACCATTCACATAGATGCAAAGGACTACTGCCAGAGATGTGATGTATGTCAGAGGGTTGGAAAACCTGATAAATGGGATGAGATGCCCCTAAGACCACAAATAACCTTGCAAGTATTTGAAAAATGGGAAATAGAATTTATGGGACCAATTAATCCACTAGCAAAGAGGTCAGGAGAAAGATATATCATTACTGCGAAAAAGTACTTAATGAGATGGGCATAAGCAACACTAGTAAAAGATTACAGTGCAGAGAAAACAACACACTTCCTATTTGAGCAAGTGATCAGTAGATTTGGATGCCCAAGGATTTTGATGAGTGACCAAGGCACTCACTTCATCAATAACAATATCAAGGCTATGACTGAGGAGTTTGAAGTCTATCATCAAAAGAGTACACCATATCACCCTCAAGCAAATGGAACAATGGAAGCCTTTAATAAGATCCCATAGAATGCTTTGACAAATATCTACGATGTCAACAGTGATGGCTGGGATTTGAAGATACCAACAATATTATGGGCATACATGACTACATGAAAAAAGTTGACAGGACATAAACCATTCAGGTTGGTGTATGGACAAGAAGCAGTGGTGCCATTATAGTTCTTGGTACCTAGCCCATGCGTCACAACAATCACCAACATGACAGAACGAGGCACAATAAAAGAAAGACTATGTCAGCTGATGGATATGGAAGAAGATATGATCCTAGCAGGATTCCACCAAGAAGTAAAGAAAGCAAGAGATAAATCTTGGAATGACAGACATATCAAGAGGAAGAGTTTCAAGGAGGGATACCTAGTCTGGGTGTACGACAACAAATTTCTCTAGCATCTAGGGAAATTCAGAATACATTGGTTGGGACCATATGAAGTGAAGACTGTCACAGATAGAGGAGATATACATTTGAAATATTTGGGAGGCACATAAATGAGAGGAATGATCAATGGGAGTCTACTGAAACTGTATAGGGACAATCGACCTCCTAGTGCTTAGAAATCTACAATGCAGTAAGAAGGTATGTACATAGTGTATCATAGTAGAATTTAAGAGAGACAAAATGAGAAAAATAAATAAAAAGAAGAAAATGGATAAAAACCATAAAATAAAAACAGATCAACGTGCATGGAAGGTTTTGATAGAATAGAACTGCTAGAATAGAACAATGCATTGAAAGAAAATCAAGGATGGAAAACACTGCACACATGAGAGTAGTTAACGGGTAGAAAGAAACAACGTGCAAGAAACACAACAAAAAGTGAAAAATCAACAACTGTCAGTGTGACACACATGTCACTTCTCCGTCCCACTATAAAGTAGGAAAAGGGGGGGAAATAAACGCATTGTGTTATTTTCTAAGGAGAAGAATGCACAAACGAGTGGAAGAGCAATAGAGTGCAAATTTGAGCTAGCCTTTGTTGATTTGGAATTATGTAGTCCCAATGTCCTCACCATGTTAGCACCGAGAGTTGGAGTGTCGAGAAAAACCAAAAGAAACACATGGAATAGCACTCAGGTGCCAAAAAATGGAAAATATGAGATTCCCATAGTGGTGGATGTGGACAAAATCCACACACCAGAGTTAGAGCATAACAAAATGCATGTGGAGGAGGAGGAGGAACCCGCACAGGAGCCCGAGACCCCGAAAGAGTATGTCGAACAAACGAAATCCAACGCGTCTAGGGGGAAAGGGACAGAAAAAGAAAAATAGGCCATGGGTTTGACACAACAGGGCCTAGAACCCAAAGAGAAGTAGAGAACAGGGCACCATGACACACCAGTAGTTGGGGTATCATCCCCACAAGCGACAAAGAAGGTGCGAGCATAAAATAATGCGCAGGGGGTACATCACACACATGAATAACTAACTGTGGTAATGTCGAAGATCCTCGAAGGTGTAATGGAAGATGATGAGGTGGTAGGAGGGGTGAATGGACTCAAATAATCCGACCATGATGTGTCTGATGCCATAACGTTCCTAGATTTGGTAGCACAAAGCTATCTGAAGAGTAGAGGAGAAGGCCCATCAGGTGCACCACTGTTGGAGCCTGCGCAGTGGATCCTGGGATTGTACAACACCAACATAATGAACCTACTATACATATTGTACTTTGGGTGCGGTAAACACATAAATGGATGTGTAAAGAAGTTGTTAGCGAGGGTGCACAGAGGCATATTATGGATGGATAGGCCAGTTCCTATCAATGTCTACCTCATCACAACAATTATAGGGCTACCCACAGACGGGTAGAAGCCAAAACAATACCTAGAAGAAAAAACTAAGGAAAAATCCATCTCAGATGAGATCATAGCAAAGTATGGTGCAGAGAGGGGTAATAGGGGTATTAAGATCAACGACATCAATGATCCTGTGACATGATTTGCAACATGACTGTTGGGTTGCAAATTAATGCACAAGTGTAGAAAGGAAGAAGTACATGTTAGAAAAACATGATCATGGAGCAATAAAATAAAACAAATGTCTAAATAAAACACAAAAGATACACAATACAATAGAGACACAGATATGCGTGGTTCACCCAATGTGGGCTACGTCCACTAGAGAAATTGCCAGGTCCTTCCTTTATTATTATCCAACAAATGAAGGGATACAACCTACAAAAAATCCGCTGTAACTTCCTCTAATTTATCTCACAATGTCCTCTCTCAGAATACAATATTCACTATGATACATAGCCACAATACATTTCCCTCATAAAAGAGGGATGCCTTCTACGGAAAAAAACCCTAACATAAATTCAACCATTAGATCTGTGACCTTATAATGAACGGTCTAGATTTACAATGAAATTACAATATACATTTACAAGGAAATTTTTCCTTCGGGGGCCCACTTGTCCTTAGACCCGCCAGCCCGGGGGATAGCCCTCCTGGACCCCACATGGGAGGTAACCCCCCCTGCAGTCCCACACGTGGATGAGTGTACATTCTTCTGGGGTGTAAAGTCTTCATGGGGTATAAACACGACTGAAAACAAAGACCTCTGAATCAGGAAGATAATCAGGCTCAACAACCAATAGTACCTGCATGAGTATAGAAGCTATGATGCAATGCATGAAAGGGAGCTCGATGAGTTGGGCCCCTTATCTACTAAACTCATTCCTTGAATACTGCAAGGATGCACAAGACTAGGGCTCTGTATTCCGGTACTCATGGTTACTCATCCTCATTGCACTTATGGGATGGAAGGAACCTGCATATAGTCTGTTCCTGCCAAGGACAAGAAAATGTGGCGCAACGCGCTTCACATCCCTTCACATTACAATTGATCCCAAGAATAAAAAACTTAACAATGAACTATTCACGATATACCTAACAGATATCCAAAATGGATTCGTAGACACATGGAGGATTCCCATAGAAACTATCTAGGAGTTTGGGAATATAATGAAATTCCACGCATCGCGCCATAGTATGTGGATACAATCAAAGAGGGATCCAACCAAGGAGTGGCTGCAGCTGAAGTACTTCGTAACAATGCAGGACATCCAGATGGATGTCTAGGAATGGATCGAGGAGTGGAGAATGCCAACAATCCCAAGGACGATGCCCGTATCACAAACAAGGACGCAGAACAGAGCAATCCCTGTGCAACAGACACGCACAAATGATGCAAGCAAAAAGAAAAATATGAAACAGGGCCAAGAAGGGGGCAGGAGTCCCATACATAAGAAAAACAGAACGGAGAATAAATTCCAATGTGGTTCTACACAGGTACCACCACATATAGAGATGAAAACAAGAGGAACAACAAAACAAGTCCAGGAAGAGACACAAGAAATATCGATGGAAGAAGGAGAAGGGCAGGACATAAGCATGGATACACAGATGCCAGAAGCATATTAACCATTAGAGGCCCAAAGGAAGAGAACATGGGAGCAATAAAGAGGCCCCAGGAAGAAGGTCAAGGCCCACAAGAAACCCATGGAGACATCATTTATGGAAAACGACATGGAGTTGATAGCCACAATGATGAAATATCGATTGTCATAGGTGTGGGAAAACGTCGAAAATCATAAAACTTCAATTTTGGAGCAAACATAAGAGTTAAAAACAACGTTGGAGCAGTTGAAGGTCAGGACAGAGTAGCAACAATAGAAGACAACAATGCCAACTAGAGAAGGGGCACCAGTGGGAGAGATAGTGCAGATCATGACGCAGGGGAGCGTAAACTTCCAGATTACTCCCGAAATGTTGTTTATAGATGAGGAGACAACACAAAGACCCGTGAAGGAAATTGATATGTTGGAATTGGAATTTCCCAATATTCCATCCAAAGCATTTTACAAATTACAAGTGAGCGTCGTGCAGGAGATTCAGTCCAGAGCAAGGTCCGATGCGAAAAACTTACAATTGGCACAGGAAGACAACATATCAATGAAGGAGGCACTTAGCCAGGAAGGGCAGGAGAAAAATATGTCGCAAAAAAAGGTGGATGAAATGGAAAACCCGATCCATGGAGTATTCCAGATAATGAAGGAGTATAGGGAGTGTCAGTGCAAGATAAAATGTAGAAGACAATGAAGACATTGCAACACTACGAGGACTAGATCAAAGAACTAGAGGAGTGAGAAGTTCCCACAACTCCTCCAAAAATTAGAGCGCAAAGAGAGCAAGATGTGAGCAAGAGAGAAAAGAGAGCATAACATACACAGTATGAAAAAACTGCTGGAGAAGAGCGCCTAGCTATGGACACAACTTATAGAGGATGGGAGATTAAAAGAGCTGTAGGGGAAGGAGGACAAACTACATGCAACCATCACAGGAATCAAACAATGATATAGAATAATGTCATTGCCAAAAAATATCAAGACGACCGTGGAGATGAAGACTTTACAAGCAAAGGAAAAGGCAGTACAAGCGTAGAATATGTCGTGACATGCTTAGTTGGAGCCCCTGCAAGAAAAGGCAGAGTAGCTAGTCGTCGATATCGACGCAACAAAATTGAGTTTAGCACACAAAGGCATGGAAAGAGGAGAGCTACTACAAAACCCAGTCACCGCGCAACTCGTGGAAGATATGGCCGAAGGGAGCAGTCAGGCTCAAGCGCAGTGCTAGAGAATCACTGAGATGTATGATGCGCTGACACAAGCAGTGATAGATGCTGGAGTTCGAAAGTGACTCGGGATGAGTGACGATGTCAGTGTTGGTGGATTGCTGGGTGTAGGCCCATTTTGGAGAAAAGAACGATGTGGGAGAGATACAACTAGAAGGAAAAGCAACACGTGGAAAGAAAACATGCATGCAAAGGAGGAAATCATGTGAGGTGCACATGCAAGAAGACCTAACCATGCTAGGGTTAGGGTTTTGGTAAGAGGAGGTAATGGATGGTAAGCCANGGGTGTTGTTGTTGTTCGAAGAATATTATTGGTTTTGGTTCAGGTTTTTGGTTATGGTTCAGAATGTCTGAAAAATCTGATCTCATCTTGTAAGATGTTGAGCTAAGGAGAGGAGATAAGGTAGTTCTCGAGGGTTAGATCACATGTCGAGGAGCCTAGTGATATAGTCCGCCTCATTGTAAATCTCGAACTGTTTGATGGAGAGTTTTAATGCACACAACACTGTAGTTTTGGAAACACCATAATAAAAGAGCAGATCAACCAAATATTTTTGGACGTAGCCCAGGAGGGGGTGAACCATGGTAGATCATGTGTTATGTGCTTGAATATTGTGTATTTCCTTTACTGTCAATGATTAGTTGTTAGACAAATGCATGGATGACTTAGTTAGATCTACGATTTTACATAAATGAATAAGAATGATAGAATATTAAATATAAGTTGAAGGTTAGAGTAAACAAATGAAGTTCACATAGTGTAATCCTAGATCGCCACTCATTCACAGGCTGGAAGAACCCGAGCACTGCATCCACCCATAAGAACTATCTCAGGTGAGACTGCGTAGTGCATTCTGTACGGTGTGTTGCTTTCTGATTTACCAAGAGGGCCGATAGTTTTAGGGGTTTTTTTTGCAAACCATAGTAGACATGAACCTGGGTTAGCCCAATACTGGTAGTTAGAGGAAATAAACAACCAACAATGCATGAGAAAAAGGAACAAAATATAGTCCCAATCCCTTCCCTGACCGCAGGCACCTGAGTCATGCAGTCCCCCATAAGCTATCTCGGGTGAGACTGTGCTGTGCACTTTGTGCGCAGCGTTTCCTTCTCGTTTACCAGGAGGGTTGATAGTTTGAGGGTTTTGTTGGAAACCTTTGAGATCAGAAACTGGGTCAACCCAAACATCCAACACAACTACTAGTTGTTGAAAATTTAAAGATGTGTTCAAATTGAACCTTGGTGGGGAGGAAATTGAACATGCCATTTTGATTCTAAGAATTCTCTTAGTGGCAATGTTTGTAGAGGAGAACAAGTAATCCCAAGAGAGTATTCTATGTAATTTAAACCCCAGGTGAATTTTCTAATTAATATAATGGTTTTAGATATGAGACTTCTATTGTAACATACCCAATGCCCTCTATGTACCTTGAGGATACGGGGTCAACCACCCAAATCAAAACCAATTCACCAAGGAACCAAACTAAAATTTTCTATTATTAACTATTTCCCGTCAACAAACATGACACTATAGATTTATGCAACCTAAATGTAACCATTTAATTATTAATGAAACCATAATTCATAAATGCAAAATAACGTATGTAGTCAAAATAACAAACTATAAATTAATTTAGCGATGGCATAAACCATAACAATTCAATATTAAATTCAACACCATTCATAGATACAATTAGGAACACTTATATGTTTGTAATTTTTCACCAACTAGTTGTAGAAGATGGATGTTCCACCCAACCGTAGATTCCCTGGTACACCAATTCTCTATGCAACAGAGGCCACTCCAGAGATGAGGCTATAGATCCACAAGGGGAACACTCTTTCTATGGTTGGCTCTAAATTATCTTCTCACAACCCAATTCCCAATCTCATTATAACCTATAGAAATTCCCAATTCACATCCCTCTTCCCCATCATCCTACACAACCCAAGGAATGAGATCCACTTCTTTATTCAACAGTCCCTCAAGCTATTCCACTTCCCTTCAGGGCTCCAACAAAAGTTGGCCAGGAAGTTTGACTTCTGAGATTCCAAGGAATTATTAGTTGTAGTGAAATTTCCTCAACTACAACCAATAACATTCCATACAACCACAATGCTTTATTAAATTCGTTTTTGTAGGTTTCACAGTTTGAATCCAATAGACAACAATTCACTCTAGGGTAATTTCCTAAATTTCCCATACAAAGGACAATTCATAGGTAAATTTCTATTTTATGGTGAGTTCATTGCTCTGATAACTAAATGACAATCTCCCTTCAAAGTTCCCCCCTCAAACGTTCAAAGTTTGAACCACCACAATCCAAATCATAATATTCTTTCATGGTAAAGGTAACCTTAATTGCATGGCATGAAGGAGCCATGTATCCCTTCAATAAATAATCCCCCCCTAAAGATTAATTGAATGGTAAACCATAATTAGTTAATAATTAAGGACATAATTAAATTTTGGAATACTTTGGGTTAGTTTCCTTACTAAGGCCCCTTCCTTATCCTACTAATCCCCCTTGTCTTTCCCCTCTTATGGAGTCATGTCCTCTTTCCTTTTTCATTCTCTTCTACTGTCGGTGATGTACTCTTATTAACCATTCAATGTTGGGTTACAAATTACATCATTCATATTATATCCATTCCTCATTTACATAAGGAAGTATTGAGCCATGGATAAAAACTAAGGTATTACAGTCCCCTCCCCCTATATTTTTCACCTTCCTTGGTGCAGATCATCATTATATACAATAATAATAATTAAAAAAAAATTTAACATCAAAATGTCAAAAAAATAGTGGATATGCCTCTCACATTGCATCCACTAGCTCCCATGTTGCTTCCTCATTCTTCAACTACATCTATAATTCCATCTTCTTATATATAAATTTGCATAGTTGTTGGCTATCTTGTACAAAACACACTCGCATTGGATTCACCACCTTGATAAAATTTTAGGTCTTAACATATTAGCATGTACCTATATTAATTATCAAGAAAAATAGGTTTATTATATCCAATTTTATACAACATTTATTCCCTTCACACAAAAAATTTCATCTCCACAATGTGTTCATGTATATTCATAATGCAAAATGAGTACCTAATTCTAGCCCAATGCTTATCTGTAGGTATCTTTGCTTCACAAGGTTTCCACGAGAAAGAGTTCAAATCACTGTCCTTTTTGGCACACCCTCCATGATTCTAGCCATCACGTCACACAAATATCGCATAGAAATTTCATTTAATTTGCATCTTCCTTGCCACACTCATGCTTCTAGGCTTAGGCATCCTTTTCTCTGCTAAAAAATCCCTTGGGCGATCCATATTACCAAGGATTTCATGTGCAAGAAGAGAATCAACTTGATGTTCGGGATCCAATGGTAGCCTCTAATTAGTTAATAACTTGTGGAAATCACAGGGTTCCCATGACATCACAATGTCCTTCTTCCTAGTATTTTCATCTTTCAGTAGTCACCATTTTCCATAACTTTGTTCTCCTGGCAAATATTTCTTTTGTTCCATAAAAACATGACTACTTTTACATACTATATTTTCATTGCAACATCCACACCAATTCCTAACATAATCTCAAAACTCATGAGTTATCGATAATTCTATCATAGAATTCAGAGAATCCATGCTCACATGAGTAAATCGATTAGTAAGAGGGAAACATGTGTATGCTTTTTATCCAATGTTTCAGACTTCATCCAAATGATTCCATCATTAGGGATCCCAATGCTCAGGATGGGATGAGGAGAATGAAGGTGATAATTGTTGTATAAATATGTCAATTCTCCTTGTATAGTTTTATATTTAGACTGATTATGATGGTTGACTTCATGTAAAAATATATCATCATTCAAGTTTGTTTATGATGGGTCTCCAGATGTTGCTTAATTTTTTTACCATCGTCTCTATTGAGAGTGTTGGTCCATATTTCAATCTCGAGGGCCTCCCATATTCTCTTTTTTGTGTAGAATTCTTATTTTGAAATTTACCTCAAGTTTTCTATGCAAATGTGATGGGAGGTATTATGTGCATGTTCTGTAAGGGATATTTTTTGAGCTCAGTCATAGAATACATCTTTTGAATGTTATTTCAAATGAACTTGAAGGGAGTGACCTATTTCACCAATGTAGATTTTTCTGCATGAGCATGGTATTGAGTATACTCCTATTTGTTTCTTGGGATCCAGTGGGTCTTTCACTGAGTCGAAAAGGTTATTGATAGTGATCAGGGGAGAGAATGCCACCATGATGTTTTTATTTTTTAGGAGCTTGGCCCTTGAGCTTGAAAAATGAAACAACACTCTCAACAAAGATTATGGTAAAAAATTAAGCAACACATGGAGACCCATCATAAACAAAATTGAACGATGATATATTTTTATATGAATCTAACCATCATAATCCATCTAAAAAATAAAACTATACAAGGAGCGTTGACATATTTATATAGAAATTATCGCCTTCATTGTCCTCATCCCATTCCAAGCATTGGGATCCATGATGATGGATTCATTTGGATGAAGTACAAAACGTTGGATAAAAAACATACACATGTTTTCCTCTTACTAATAAATAATTCTATCATTTGACATGTAATCATATTATTTGCGATGAGATATGAAAAAATCATGCATGGAAGCATATATTCCAACTTAGAGGTGTGCATAACCACAACTTGCAAACTTACATAATTTAATCATGCACATCCACTCAATGCATCCTTGCATTTATTCAATAATAGCATATTCCTATGTCATGTATTCCACCATGATGAGTTGGAAGGTCTAGCCAATGCTACAACACATCATCCAACCACCTACTTAATACTTTCTTGTCGATATGGACATGTTCCTCCTCAACCCAATACAAAACTAGGAATATATCATTTCTCTGCTAAAATGTGCCTTAGGCATACTAGAAGGAATTTCCTTTCTCCATTCCGTAGTCCCTTAGAAAACCCTTCCCCTTCAATGATTCTCTCAGTGTTGGCAAGAATTTTACAATCCAAGACAATGATACAAGTAGGGAGACCGTTGGACACTTATGTAGCTAGATTTTCCATATCCAACAACATTATGGCCTCACACATGGCTAGCTCTCTTGGCATTCACTTCTATAACAAGATAATAAATTCTGATCTACCTTGGTTATTAGTTCATAACCGACACAACTTGACATGACATTTGATGTCTTATGAATGAATAGTTGATTTTAGAAAAAATATTATATTTCTAAGGATTTCTGGAAGACTATACCCCACCTAGGTATTGTTCACACAAATGCAATTCAACAACACAAATTTTTACACTTATGATATTAATTCATGAGTGAAGGAATTCTTACCCAATTCCTTTACCGCATATGTAATATATGATAACGAAAATTCATGCCTACATGGCCACCATCTTCATCTCTAACATTACCTGATTAGTTGGTGTTCTATGAATTATCACATAATATTTTCACCAACCTCTTGATCGACGTTCTTGTTATATCCTTAATTTCCACCCTCCAGTGTCAAAAAGGAACTCAAGAAAATATGTAAGCCAAGACACTCCCTTTTCTCAAGATTCAGACAATTTTTAAGGGGTGTCGTTGGTCATATATGGGACAACCAGTGACATGTCGCTTTTCATCAATACACAACAAGCGACACCCTCTGTAATATTCTAGATTTGTGAAGTTTTGAATAAGAAATAAAGGGAAAGTTTGGTTCTTCATGGCTCAAGCCTTGAAACTCACATCATTCAAGTCTCCACTAGTCTCTAGAAGATCTATAAGCTCTCCCAAACCTCTTCCAAGAATCTATATAAAGAAGGAAAATATTTAGCATGAGAAGGAAGAATCATTTAAAGATATATGCTACCAAAATTCATAGGTTCTCCTCCATCTACATCAATTACATTCAGGTTTCCTAGCTTGGTTGAATAGCCGATGAGGAGCAAGAAGCAAGGGGAAAGGATGAGTGAATGTACATTAAGAGGTAATATCATTGATGTACTTGTGTCATTTGAATTAATAGATCATTGGTTTTCCCCTATGAATATTTGTATTTCATGCATGAATGTTCATATCTGATTTATTATTTCATAGATCATGTTTGATCCAAGCTAGATCTAGGATTCTAACACTAGTAAAAGAAGTAAAACGGTATTATTTTTGTCTCTTGTGCGAATGAAGTAGGTTGCAGGAGTTGGAGCTAGAACTTTAGGACTGCGGTAGCCAGGACATACGAAGGACAACCTTCAGAACAAGGCATGCCATTCTTCCATTTCCTTGTGTAATTGTGAATTTGATTGCTTGTTTCTAAGGAAAGCCATAGAGTCTAGCCCATTGTCTATCTATGATCAATAGGAATATCCTAGGGAGATATTACTACCCACTTGTGAGATTTTTTCGAAAACAATTCTATGAACCTTATCCTTTCTTTAGAAGGTTGACTATTGCATGTCACAATATCATCAACATCTTCAACCATTTTTTGTTACATAATCATCATTAATCTCAATTAATCACTTCAACCTACTCCTGGAATATATACCAACATACTAATATTAATCCTTATGCAACATCCGATATGTTCATGCATATCTATATGCACTCTACCAAATGATATTTCTCAATATGTTTACTAATGCATATTCATTCTAGCTATTTTGTTCTCTTGCATTCCCAACAATCCCATGCCTAAATATAACAACATTTTCATTCTTAAGAAATATAATTAAACAATGAGAGAAGAGACAAGAGTCCTACCTTTCAACCTATCTACATAGCACAAAATTCCACATCATATTTTATATAATTCCATATGACTAGTATTTCCAATCACACCTTGGATCATTAACTATGATTTTTTGACCGAGTAGGAATTTTATATATCTATAAACATTTATAGTTGCTACATTTTTTAAAACATACAATTTTATTCTAAAAAATAATAAGGTTAAGGTGAGAAATCCCCCCCTTTATAAATTTTTCCTTGTTTTTCTTGTTTCCAATTATTGTTAAAACAATATTGTTAGAATCTTGAATCTTGCTTTATCATTTTTCATATTCCTTTGTGGTTTTGGGTATCCCTCATGTGTTGGCATATTTTATAGAAAGAGTGTGATTTTCATTGATGGCAGGAACAACAACATCGGTGCAAAACAAGAAAAGCATAAGCTCATGAGGAGAAGCGAACAATATGCAGAGATCAAAGCTCAAAAGGGAAAGCGCAATACTGAAACACGATCAGGACCAAACGACCGAGGATTCGATTATCCAAATACCCGTCAACTATCAGATCATTCTAAAGTTGAAGGACATGATAAGTTAGAATACGAGTGTGCTAATCTCAGTGGTCGATAATCGAGCACTCAGATCTACGGTCGACAGAGCATATCGGACCCTCTCGACCTTTCTGCCTTTAACCATGGGGGGGGGATCCGAGTTGGTGGTATTTCCCATTTGGGACCCTCATACATGTCACCTTCTTGTCAAATCAGACCCCCCTCACTCATTACCACTTATCGCCTAACGCACCCTCTGAGTAAACCACCAAACTACTCATACATACCACCTTCCCGCTACACGTCATACTCCACTACACTGCCTACACGTCTCACCCACATCAACAAGGACATGTGGTAGACCACGTCAGCCGTAGGATTGAATTAGTGGAAGGACAAGATAAGAAACGACTGAGATCTGATATCACGATCACCCGAATATCTATCAACCTTCGAATCGAATTAATTGAAGGGTAAGTTAAACAAGCCACAAATCTTGAGAATTCGAACACCCGAATCTCTGTCAGCCGTCAGATCAAATTAAGTGGAAGGATAGGATAAGAAAATATGGAGAGCTATTGGATTTAATCCAAGGCAAATATGTACTGCAGATAGATAGAGCCGTTGATATAAGATCTTGATCAACGAACACCATTCGTTTCGGGTCTAAATATGTGAGGAGGTTACGCTCCGGAGAAATCTCACTTCAAGTTTCAGTTTGAGATTTGAAATCTCCGAAGTTTGGAGAGTTAGAGAGCTGAAATACATTCTCAACCGTCAGATCATCCGAAGAAGATCGCAACCGTTATACCGTTCGAAGAAGATCTCAAGCGTCAGATCGTCTGAAGTGAATCTGGGTCGTCTAATCCAGAAGAGACATGTCGACTGTTAGATCATCCGAAGTAAATCTCAGTCATCAGATCGTCTGAAGAAGATATCAAGCATTGGATCATCCGAAGTGAATCTGGGTAGTTTGATCCAGAGCGTAAGTTTGAGATTTGATATTTTAGAAGTCTGGATACCCGAAGAAGATCTCGATCATTGATCGCGGAAGGGGTTGCAGAAGAGACGATCTGGTTGAAAGGCCAAATTTCCGAAGTGGAGGTAGAGCCATCGATTGAGAAGGACAGGTGTCCATAGATCATCGACTCCAGAAGATTGGCGTACAGAGGAAATAAGGTTTGAGAATTGAAACTCCCGAAGCTCGGATCACGAAATGAATCATAGTCGTTAATTTGGAAGGAAGCTACGTGTCAACAAATCATGGAGATATTGGATCGCGCGTGGAAGGATGATAGAAGGAAGGAAAGGAAGGCCGGTAATAGCCGTTGATGGAGAGGAATTGCCAAGGGATTGGAGATCAATGGTCTTGCTCAATTGTGGGGTCAAAACATGCTCGAGTCTTAATTTTTCATAGGCAGGCTGCAATTGAAACCACAGTTTTGGAGAAAGGACGCGTGGAAGCTCATAGTGAATTATGGGGCAAAAAGAAGTTTGTTCTAAACCACCTTTGGACGCGCTCGTAATTGTGTGGTCACGAGAAGTCCATCACCCAAGGTCATATCAAAAAAGGGGAGTTATCACTCGCTAGATCGATATCGGGAAGTGCCTTTTGAATAGGCGTTTGGTCACCGCTGGTGGTCACGTGAAGGAAGGGGCTTAGAAGCCAAAGAAGCCAAAAGCCACTGATTGTAACTGACAAAGAAGACGAAGAGTTGCAACTGCAAGAGAAGACAAAGAAACTCAGGAAAATGAACAATGGTTATGAACACATTCAACATAACTGCCAGAGAAGACAAATATTTTCCATGATGATCACACAAAGGACTCGACATGTGAAAGAGATGAAGAACAGAGAAGAGGTAGTGGATTTTTGGTTAGCTATGCTGTGGGTAGGACTAGACGCAGTGAACAACCTGAAGGGCAGAACAATGGTGCAGTGAAGAGCATGCAGAGGCATAGTGCATAGAATGGACATGGAACACAAAGCATACAATGTAGAAGAACAGAAAGCGCAAGTTATGTGAGCAGAAAGACACCGATGCATGAATAGTAGTAGAGTATAACAGAACAATGATGAGACTAGTAAGCCCTTTGAAAAACACTGTATCACTGTAATAAGTTTCTAAAATGAAGTTTTTATAATCAGGGTGGTAGGGAGGTTCTAGGGAGGACTGTTGTCCTTAGAGTTTCAAGTGCGTTCTTGAACACATGGAGTCGTAGCTTCCGTTTGGTGGCAACCAGAAAAACCAGGGTGGTAAGGTGGTGCAAGGGAGAATCATTGTTCTATGTTATACATGTTGGTTCCTGTGTGACTGGAAGTTGGTGCTTCCATCTAGTTGGTGCTGGAACACAAAGGGAGTTGGTGCTTCCTTCTGGTGGGTGCTAGAGAAACCAGAGAGTTGGTGCTCTCAACAAGTTGTCTCTTGTAAAACAAAGGTGGTAGCCTCAAAATGAGTTGATGCTCAAATATTGATGATGTACAGAACATAAAAGACTGCCTATCATTCCAAGAAGAAGAGGTTTCCTCCCTTTATGGGTTTCCTAATGAATATCTGTCTCTGTGTATATCATGTGTGTGATTGATGTTTATTATTTATGCTCTTCATGACTTGCATAATCTTGATGATCACTTGAAGAAGGTTAATAACATTTTAATAGGCATAAAATTGTTTAAGCACAGTAACAACTGATTCACCCCCCCCTCTCAGTTGTATTAGTATTTCCAACAATTGGTATCAGAGCAGGTTCCTTTTATTTAAAGGTAGATCAATAAGCTTAAACATGACAAGTCATGAAGGAACTTCAACCAATAAGGCCCCCATATTCGATGGAACAAACTTTTCCTTCTGGAAAGTTAGGATGAGAACATACATAATGGCTTTAGGTGCAGATGTTTGGGATGTGGTAGAGACTGGTTATATAAATCCAATTGTACTAGCTAATAAGGATGACAAGATATAATTCAACTTCAATGCTAAGGCTATGAATGCTATTCTGAGCGGGCTTGCAGAAGCAGAATTTGTAAAAGTTATGCACTTAGAATCTGCCAAAGAAATGTGGGACAAACTCATTAGCATTTATGAAGGTAATGAGAAGGTAAAGGATGCCAAGCTTCAAACCTACATATTACAGTCTGAACAACTAAATATGAAAGAGGATGAAACTGTTGGGAAGTAATTTCTGAGAGTTGAAGAACTAGTAAATGCAATGATAGGACTTGGTGAAAAAATTGAGGATGTCTCTTTAGTTCATAAAATTTTGAGCTCTCTACCAGATAGGTTCAAGCCAAAGGTCTCTGCTATAGAATAAATTAATGATCTAAAAGCTTTGCCTATTGACCAACTCCTAGGAACTCTGAATGCTTATGAAATGAGGATAGGTAAATATAAACCCACCTCTAGAGAAGCATCTTTTAAAGAAGATAAGAATGAGGATTATGAGCCTGATGAAATTGAAGCAAAACTTGTGAGAAGACTAAAGAAAGGATTAGACAAGTACTAAGGAAAGTTGCCCTTCAAACGTTTTAAATGTGGAAAGATAGGTCACTTTGCATCTAAGTGTCCACACAAGAAGAAGGACCAAAACGTTGAAGGTGAAGAGAATTACAAATCCAAGAGATTTGGTAAAAGTAAAAGTTTATGTGTAAACAATGATGACACTTTAGGAGACACAAATAGTGATTCATCTTGTGAAGATAAGGTTAATGAATTTATGCTTATGTCCAAAGATGACTATGATAATAAAAACACATGAAGTGATGTTGACGATGATAAATATGAGGTTGAATTGGAAGGAGAACTGATCATTGCTCTAGAAGAAATTGTTAGACTCACATCTAAGAAAAAGAAAAAACAATTGTTGATACAGTTCAATAAAGACAGTAAAAAACCTGATGAAGACTTTGCCCTGCTAAAAGTGGAATTAGAAGAGGCAAAGAAAATAGAGGACATTCTGAAACAAAAATTATCAGAGAAGAAGGCAAGATGTGAAGCCTTGGAAGAAGAGGTAGTAAAAACCATAAA
>ML786593.1:156521-167936 GCA_009831015.1 Picea engelmannii | reverse complement strand
TTCCTTGAGTGATCATAGATGTTGGCAGCAATAGTCAAAACTATTTGGATAAGAACTAGTGAAGTTCATTGTGAACCACAACAGAACCAACATATTGACTATTGAACTACCCATGCTATGCTTTGATGATTGATGCATGATTTACTTTCAGAAGTGTGGATTGCATAATTAGTTTTCTGGGTCAGATAGTAGAGTTGATCTATCAAACTAACCCCATCTCATACTTGCATGTGCCATAATGGAGTAGATAGCCTCTCTGTGAAAGACAACCAAAGTGCATTTCAATTCGCTATTTTGATTTGTTTCCATCATGCATAATCTATCTTAGTTCTATACTCGTGACATTATAAATTACCTTTCTTACTGGTGTCTTGTAACTGTGTTGATTACGAATCCCAGATTGATAGTTAATGAGTGCATTATACTAAACATATAAGCAACACAACACCCCTGGTATATAGATAGTGGATGTTCCAAGCACATGACTGGAGACAAGTATAAGTTTCTATCTATAAGTAAAAGCGAAATAGGAAATGTAACCTTTGGAAATGATGAATCAGGTAAAATCAAGGGTAAAGGGATGTTGAGTTTGAGTAATGGTAAAGGAAAATCCCAGGATGTTCTGCTTATAGATGGACTGAAACACAATTTTCTCAGTTTAAGTCAAATGTGTGACAGAGGATATGAAGTGGTGTTCACTTCCAAGGATTGTAAGATAAAGCCTGTAAACTCAGGACAAGTGGTGGCTAAAGGCATAAGGACAGATAATAATGTATATGTGCTGAAAGAATATAGAGAAGAGTGTCATCTAAGAAAACATGATGAAAGCTAGTTATGACATAGGAGACTTGGAGATCTAAACTTTGACCACTTAATCAAGCTCAAAAATCTTGAGGCAGTAAAAGATCTTCCAAGAATATCAAAGCCACAAGGTTCTGTGTATAAATCCTGCCAAGTAGGAAAGCTAACCAGGACACAGTTTAAATACAAGAGCTCTACTTCAACAGAGAAACCCCTCCAATTAGTTCATATGGACTTATGTGGACCATTAAGATAAGAAGGAACATGGAAGGAAAACTACTTCATGATGATCATTGATGATTACTCCAGACTCACTTGGGTTGATTTTCTCAAAGAAAAAGTTGAAGCATTTGATAATTTAAAATATTTAAGGCCTTAACTGAGAATCAAACAAGCAACATATTAAAGGTTGTAAGATCAGATAGAGGAGGAGAATTTATGTCAAGTGATTTCAAGGAATTCTGTGATAAACATGGGATCAATAGAGAATACACAATCCCAGGAACTCCACAGCAAAATGGAGTAGTTGAGAGGAAAAAAAGAATAGTTTAGCAAATGGCCAAGTCAATGATGAATGAGAAGAATATTGGTCAAACCTACTGGGTAGAAGCAATACACAAAACGATCCATATTCTTAACAAAGCTCACCTCATACCACATAGTGAAAAGACACCTTATGAACTGTGGTATGGAAGACCTGCTTCAATCAAACACTTCAAATTCTTTGGGAGTAAGTGCTACATAAAGAATAATAATGAAAACCTTGGCAAGTATGATGACAGGGCTGATGAAGGCATATTCTTAGGGTATTCTACAAACAGTAAAGGTTACAGATGCTATAATAAGAGGTTGCATAAATTGGTTGATTGTATTGACATAAAAGTTGATGAAGGAGTCCCAATAAGAGAGGTGAGAAATATTGAATAAACAACAGAGGATATAGTTGAAGTTGAAGATGAACAGGTCCAAGAATCAGAAAAAGAAGAATCCGAGTCAGATGAAGATGCAAACACTTAGGTAGACTCAAATCAACAAACAACATCAAATCCTTCCTCTAGAATTACTCAAAAGAATCATCCTGCAAGTTAGATAATTGGTGAGAAAGACAAAGGTGTACAAACCAGGAGAAGGATAATCAAAGACACCGAGCAATCAAATATATCCTTCATATCCATGGTGGAAACCAAGAACGTTAATGAATCCAGTGAAGATTTAAATTGGTTAAAATCAATGAATGAGGAACTGGATCAGATTGAGAAGAACAATACTTGGGAGCTTGTTCCTATACTTGCATATAAGAATGTAATTGGATCCAAATGGGTGTTTAAGAATAAAATGAATGAACAAGGAAAATTTGTTAAGAATAAATCCAGATTGGTCTGTAAGGGGTATGCACAATTTGAAGGACAAGATTTTGATGAAACCTTTGCACCAGTGGAAAGATTGGAAGCCATCAAAATGTTTCTTTCCTATGCATGTCATAAGAACATTAAAGTATATCAAATGGATGTTAAGTAATCTTTTCTTAATGGAGACCTAGAAGAAGAAGTATACATGGAGAAACTTAAAGGATTTTCACTGAAAAATAATCCTGACTATGTCTGTAAGTTGAAAAATGCATTATATGGATTGGAACAAGCACTACAAGCCTGGTATCATAGACTAGACAAATTTCTACAGGACAAAGGGTTAAAGAAAGGTACTTTTGATTGTAATCTATACATAAAGTCTGAAGGTGATGATTTATTAGTTGTTTTGGTTTATGTAGATGACATTATTTTTGGATGCACTAATGACCCTTTAGTTCAGTGGTTTGCTAATTCAATGCAGACTGATTTTGAGATGTCCATGATAAGAGAACTGCCATATTTTCTTGATTTATGAATCAATCAAAGTTTTGAAAGGATATTTATCTCTCAAGAACAATATTTGAAAGAGATGTTAAAGAAGTTTCAGATGGAAAATTCCTCTCCTATTAGTACACTTATGGTGGTTGGTTTCAAGCTCAGTAAATATGATATTTCACTTGATGTTGATCAAAGAACATATTGATCAATGATAGGCAATATTCTGTACATCACAACATCCCATCCTGATATAATGCAAGCTGTTGGAATGGTAGGTCATTTTCACTCTGCTCCTAAACAAAGTCATTTAGCAGCTGTCAAGAGGATACTCAAATATTTGAAGGGTACAATGAATTATGGTCTTTGGTATCCTAGAAATTAGAATTTACAATTAACTACATATTCATATGTTGTTTGGGAAAACTGTTTGGATGAGAGAAAGAGTACCAGTGGAGGTGCATTCTTCTTAGGTGATTCATTAGTAGCATGGATTAGTAAGAAGCAGGGATCTATTTCATTATCAACTACAGAGGCAAAGTACATTGCTGCTACTACTTGCTGCACTCAGATCTTATGGATGATACAAACTCTTGCAGATTTGAAGGTAACTTATAATGATCCAATTCCACTTCACTGTGATAACACTAGTTCCATTAGTGTCTCGAAGAATCCTACTCTCCATTCAAAGACGAAGCATATACCAATAATGTATCATTTTTTCAAAGAGAAGGTTACAAACATAGCTGTTCAGCTGAATTATATTCCATCCACAAAACAAATTGCATACATCTTTACTAAACCCCTAACCAAGACACCATTTGAATATCTCTGTCAGAAGATGGGTGTCATCCCTTCTCTCACCTAAGAGAATCCATCCTGTCAGGGGGAGTATGTGTTGGTTGAATATCCGATACCTCCACAAAGTGCTGCAACAACTCAGGGGGAGAATGTTTTCTTTGACATTGATGTCAAAGGGGGAGAAAAGGAGTGGTATGGATGCCACAATTGGAGGTCAAAGCCGAATAGCACAGCCTTTCACGGTTGCCATTAATGCCAAAGGGGGATATTGTTGGCATATTTTACAAGAAGAGGGTGCTTTTCATTGATGGAAAGAACAACAATGTCGATGGAAAACAAGAAAAGCATAAGCTCAGGAGGATAAGCGAACAATATGTAGAGATAAAATCTCAGAAGGGAAAACGTAGTACTGAAACGCAATCAGGGCCAAACAATTGAGGATTTGATTATTCGAATACCCGTCAACCGTCAGATCATTCTAAAGTGGAAGGACAAGAAAAGTTAGAAGACATGCACACTAATCTCAACGACCAATAATCAAGCACTCAGATCTACGGTCGACAGAGCATATTGGACCCCCTCGACCTTTCTGCCTTTAACCATGGGGGGGATACAAGTTGGTGGTGTTTCCCATGTGGGACCCTCATACGTGTCACCTTCCTATAAACTCGAACCCCACTCGCTTATTACCACTTATCGCCTAAGACCCCCTCCGAGTAAACCAACAAACCACTCATACATACCACCTTTCTACTACACGTCATACTCCACTACACTGCCTACACGTCTCACCCACGTCAACAGACCACCTCAACAAGGACATGTGGCAGATCACATCAACCATCAGATTGAATTAGTGGAAGGATAGGATAATCAAGGGCTGAGATTTGAGATCACGATCACCCGAATATCTGTCAGTCGTTGGATCGAATTAATTGAAGGGTAAGTTAAATGGGGCACAAATCTTGAGAATTCGAATACCTGAATCTCCATCATCCGTCAGATCAAATTAAGTGGAAGGATAAGATAAGAAAATATGGAGAGCCGTTGGATTTAATCCAAGGCAAAGCTACACCGCATAAATATCGAGCCGTATCTAAGATCTTGATCAACGAACAACATTCTTTTCGGGTCTAAATATGTGAGGAGGTTACGCTCCGGAAAAATATGACTTCAAGTTTCAGTTTGAGATTTGAAATATCCGAAGTCTAGAGAGCCAGAGAGTTGAAATACATTCTTGATCGTCGGATCAACCAAAGAAGATCACAACCATCAGATCGTCCGAAGAATATCTCAAGCATCATATCGTCCGAAGTGAATCTGGGTCATCTGATCCAAAAGAGACGTGTCGACTGCCGAATCATCCAAAGTAAATCTCAGTTGTCAGATCGTCTGAAGAAGATCTCAAGCATTGGATCGTCTGAAGAGAATCTGGGTTGTTTGATTCAAAGCGTAAGTTTGAGATTTGAGATTTCATAAGTCCGAAGACCCGAAGGAGATCTCTACCGTTGATCGAGGAAGGGGCCGCAAAACCGTCGATCTGGTTGAAAGGCCAAATTCCCAAAGTGGAGGAAGAGCCATCAATTGAGAAGGATGGGTGTCCATAGATCATCGACTATGGAAGATTTTATTATGAAGGAAAGCAAGGTTTGAGAATTGAAACTCCCGAATCCCAGATCACGAAATTAATTGTAGCCGTTAATTTGGAAGGAAGCTACGTGTCGACAGATCGTGGAGAACTTAGATCACATGTGGAAGGAGGATAGAAGGAAGGAAAGGAAGGGTGATAATAGACGTTGATAGAGATGCATCACCAAGGGATTGGAGATCAATGGTCGTTCTCAATTGCGGGTTCATAACATGCTTGAGTCTTAATTTTTCGTAGGCG
Source organism: Picea engelmannii (assembly GCA_009831015.1). Lineage (NCBI taxonomy): Eukaryota > Viridiplantae > Streptophyta > Pinopsida > Pinales > Pinaceae > Picea > Picea engelmannii. The sequence continues at coordinate 162,602 of ML786593.1, read as the reverse complement.
AGCTGCAATCGAAACCACGGTTTTGGAGAAAGGACACATGGAAGCTCGTAGTGAAATGCGGGGAGTAAAGAAGTTTGTTATAAATCACCTTTGGACGTGCCGACAATCTCATGGTCACGAGAAGTCCATCGCCTAAGGTCATATCGAAAAAGGGGAGCTAGCACTTGCTAGACCGATATCGGGAAGCGCCTTTTGAATAGACGTTTGGTCACTGCTGGTGGTCACATGAAGGAAGGGGCTTAGAATCCAAAGAATCCAAAAACGACCGACTGTAACTGACAGAGAAGACGAAGAGTTGCGACTGCAAAAGAAGCCAAATAATATCAGGAAAACAACCACTGATGATGAACACATTCAACATAACCGCTAAAGAAGACAAATAGTTTCCATGATGATCATGCAAAGGACTCGACGTGTGAAAGAGATGCAAAATAGAGAAGAGGTAGTGGATTTTTGGTTATCTATGTTGTGGGTAGGACTAGATGCAGTGAACAACCTGAAGGGCAGAACAATGGCGCAGTGAAGATCATGTAGAGGCATAGCGCATAGAATGGTCATGGCGCACCAAGAATAAAAAGCATAAGAATAGAAAGCACAATTTATGTGAGCAGGAAGCCACTGATGCAGGTAGAGAAGTATAGTATAGAAGAATAGTGATGGGACTGGTAAGCCCTTTGAAAAACACTGTATCACTGTAATAAGTTTCTGTAACGAAGTTTTTATAATTAGGGTGGTAGGGAGGTGCTAGGGAGGACTGTTGTCCTCAGAGTTTCAAGTGGGTGCTTGAACACAAGGAGTCGTAGCTTCCATCTGGTGGCAGCCAGAAAAACCAGGGTGGTAGGGTGGTGCAAGGGAGAACCATTGTTCTATGTTATACAGGTTGGTGCCTGTGTGACTGGAAGTTGGTGCTTCCATCCAGTTGGTGCTTCCATCCAGTTGGTGCTGGAACAAAAAGGGAGTGGGTGCTTCTTTCTAGTGGGTGTTAGAGAAATCATAGAGCTGGTGCTCTCAACAAGTTTCTGCTTGTAAAACAAAGGTGGTAGCCTAAAAATGAGTTGATGCTCAAATATTAATGATGTACAAAACATAAAAGACTGCCTATCATTCCAAGAAGTTGAGATTTTCTCCCTTTATGGGTTTCCTCATGAATATCTGTCTCTGTGTATATCATGTGTGTGATTGATGTTTATTATTTCCGCTGTTCATGACTTGCATAATCTTTATGATCACTTGAAGAAGGTTAATAACATTTTAATATGCATAAAATTGTTTAAGCACAGTAACAACTGATTCACCCCCCGCTCTCAGTTGTCTTAGTATTTCCAACATCATGTTCCATTTGACTATGGAAACATTCTTTTTTTGTTTTTGTTTTGAGTTTTTGTTCTAATCTACTATCCAGTGAAGCGTTGCTCCCTTTCCTGGAACAATTCTAGTCAAATTGTATTTCCTCATTTGTATCCCATAGTAGCAATATGAACTTCATTGACTGCATCCTTTTCTTGGCCAATATTTCCCGAACATTAAATTCATTTCTCAACATTGTCCAACACACCATAATGTTGCAATATATCATTCTATCCTCATATGACCTTATTTCAAAGTCCATTCTTCTTGCAACCAATACCCAACATTAATACTCTTTTCATTTCATATTCCCTCTCATTCTTCCCATTTGGAAGTAACTACAATATATTATTTTTTACTCTCAATTGTTACCTTTTGTATACTCAGAATGCACTCAAGATTCCTTACCTTTATCTCATCCAACAATTCACATTTACCACTGGAATCATTTTCTCATTTCTATAATATATTCTAGTACCTTAAGCATCCATTTTATGGCATATCATTCCCTTATATCTAGTTGTCATAATCTTTATCTAATTGTATAATTTTCTCTTCATTCCATTGGATTATTCTCGACCAATTTCATCTTTGTCTTATAAGACAAATCCACACTATGGAATGTTTTATTCCTCCATTAGTAGCTTCCAAGTGAGTGCAAACTCATTATTTATTTCACATTGTTTACACACAAGTTTTTGGTTCATAACCCACAACCATTCCAAACCTATAGATGAATTGTTCCCAAAAATGCTTCTCCCATCATACGAGCCACACATCACCTCATCAAGTCCTTGTTATAGTTTTCTTGGTAGATTCCATCTACCACATAGGGATTCCATAATTTCTTCATTTGTGGCTATCCTTTGCAACCTACATACATAGTTTCCCTTCATTATCTCCATGATTTAAATATTTGCATCCTCGTTTATGCATAAGGATGTCATCTTTACTTGTTGATTTATTCTAGGTCCCTTATACATGGCACTGTTTCTTTGTTATACACAATAACTGACTACCATGAATAAATTATTCCACAACCCTTCTCGATTATCCATATTAACTTAAGGCACCATAAATCATTCTTAGATCCTTCTTTCAACAAGATTGATCATGCAATACATTATGCAAGAAATATCAACCTTCTCCATCCAAGATATTTAGCCACCTTGTCAAAAATTATTGCTATAATATGCTCAAATTGAACATCTATACTGATCAAAAGTGTTGTCATTTTCTCCAATTACTCTTTTAATCCATCCTTCAACCTGTTAATTAACCATCACCTTTGACTACCTTGCTTTTCTCATCAAATTGGCCTCCACACCACGATATAAGCATAACTATGAATTATCTGTGGTCTTCCTTAGTTGTTTTCTCATCTAGTATTCTCATATATCATCCTATACTCTGTTTCAAAAATTTAATCTACTTTGCATGTCTTCCTGATTTCACAATTGTGTTTTCCACTGAAGCTTAGAGCCTGCGTTTCTGCCACTTTCCACTATATCATTTTCCTCTGCAACTGACTCAAGATTTGCACTAGATAAGTGTTCAGTTGATTTTGATTCTCTTAAGCCTTTAGAATTATCTCATTATCAACTCTACAACTCTACGCCTCCATATTCAAGCTCCTCAAAGTTTCTATCAACTCTAAAGGTCCAATACTTTCTTTTTTCCCTTTGGATTCAATGTCCCGATTCCCTGCACTATATTTAGGCCTCTATCTTCTTCTTCATCGCTGTAGGGATCTTGTCCACACTCCATGTTATCTGTTATGTGGTACTCTTCAATTCCGATCTTAACTTATCCTTGTTGGATCATTAACTCTTCAAGAGGTGTGTATACAAGAAAAACTATTAGTTAAACATCAATTCTAGGCATGTAATATATATTTTTTAATTCTAGAAAATATATGCACTTTATAGTTTTGATTATTAAATCTACAAGTCTCTTCTTCTTAATATTTGAAGATTTTTGTAGCACATATCCAATATCCGAGCCATCAAAATTACTCCCCTCCAAATTAGTCTTCCAATGACTACACCCATACCCAATTTGGGCTTCTAAACTAGAAGTTGCAACTCTACACAATCCTTTCAATTCATGGACATTTTGACAAACACTTAGCCTACAAAATGTGTTTTGCAAAAAATTCCATGGAGCTAACTTTAAAATTTAGATATTTCCTTCATCTATGTCTCCAAAATCTAATCAAATACTAAAGGATTAACTCATACTTGTGAATCATGAATAATTTCTAAATTATATGATGGATTTGTAAGGATGTAGACCGGGCATAGAAATCTACATAAGAATCAAATATATGGAAAAAAGAGAGAAGTTAGGGATGGATATTAATTGAGAGATTCATGGAGAGATTATCAGAGATAGTTATGCATATGGTTGAACTAAATAAATCATTATGAAATCATTTTTATGGTCATATAAAGATATATAAAGGGACCTAATTGTATGATAAAAACACACATGAGATGATTGGTTGAATATAAAAAAAATTAGGGGGTTTCTTGAGTGTAAAATCCTAGTGTCCCTTACTTGATGCATATTTGAGTTTATTTGTTGTTGATTCTTCAACCCAACAAATGGTAGCAAATATTGATTGAGTTTAACTCCCTTATAGAGTGTTATGAACATGAGAGTATGTGCTCATATTTTGTTGCTATAAAGTTGTTGTTCCCCCCAAAACTGTCTGTTGCAATTCCCTATTTCGAGGACCATAATGCGCCCCCCCGCCCACAAAATTTTTGAACATGGGTAATTTCTCACTACTAACTAATATAGGTACTTACAAGGGAACCATTATTATGTATATGCAGTCACAACTTATCGAAGGAAAACTGCACCAATTTACAGTGCATTTAGGCTCTCCTATGAGTCTCATCTATCTCCTTCTCTAAGCTAGAACCAATCATAGTTTTCCTTTGCAATATTCTCTCGGGATGATATATCAAATACATATGTATATGAAAAAATATGCGGGCTATCGAAACCACACTATTCAACTCTTCTCAATCAGAAAGGAAAAGCACACAAATAACAAATATTCTCCTGAAGTATGAACACTAGATGGATTATCGAATGGTTTCTCTTGGAGGTTTGTCGTTGGGGTGCCTCTTGTGTGGGAAGTAATATCATTCCAAAGTCTAAAGACTGATGGTCTATCAAAACTTTTCTTGTCGGATTTTATCCTATCAGAGAAACGAGCACACAATACAAAGCTTTTCTTCCAATTAGATTTCACCAATAAGCTCATCCCGAATACTCTATGGGACTTCCTTTAACGCACATCCATTATGCCATGAGCCCGTGTTGAACATTGATTGGTTATAAAGTAATATTTAGAGGGCATAGAAGTATTTAACACATGGATAATCCTACATTAGGTGTTAATACATATTATTTTTTATAATCCCTTCAACGCCACACACCATTGGTCAACGTAGCTACAAAATCACTTAACCGTCCTCGGCATGTAACTCTTTATTTTCTGAGAACTCTCTTCAAGGTACTGAATATTCCTTTGGGGAATCATTGTCAGAACAAACGATGGTCATGTACACTCATTCCTTCCAAACATGTTTCTTCCCGAATGTGATTCCTCCCAAATTCGTGCCTTTCCGAAGACTCAACATTTCGAAAGACCATTCTTCCGAAGGTTCAACTTCCTAAAGAATTCTTCATCTGAAAATATTTTCGAAAGAACTCCTTTCCAAAGAAGTGTCTTAGAATAATTTTTTTTCTGAAAGCTCACGTTTCTGAGAAGCAATCTACCGAAGAGTTTATTCTGAAGCACATTAATGGAGATGTATTGTAGCCCGTCAGTCACAAATTGGACCTATGTGGGGCATTCAATACAATGTGTGTGGAGTAAATGACCAATTTAACTTAATATAAATGAGCAAAATGGTTATTGTCATTGATTTAGAGTATTGTGAAGAGCACTTGAACTGTTTATTTTTAGTTCACACAGTTGAATAGTTCAACACCGAGGTTATGCTTCAATTTGGTACATCGTTTCACTAATATTCATTCATATATTCTTATGCTTACATTGTTTCTAATTGTATAGGATGTCTAACGCTCACACTACGAAGGCTCCATTAAAGAAGGGAAGAGGAACTGCAGAAAAACAACTAGCACAAGGAAAATCCCTAGAAGCTTTGCTACTAACAAACACTAGCTATCATGATGGTTTGGATGGTTGTTGGCCCTTGACCAAGTTTTGAAGATCCTTGGTCACTTTTGACCCTTTTTTGAGACTTCAACAGGTTATTGAAGGCGGAGCGCAAGTCGAAGTGGAGATCGCGGGATCTCGGCCCCTTGTTTAGGGATTTTTGGGTTTTGGGATTATGTAACGGGTATGGGGATGTCGGCCCATGGGTTTACCCATGTTTATGACCCTTTGTAATGTATGAATAGAAAGCTAGGCGATGTAAGTAGATAGACAAGTGGTGTTGTGCTAAGTGCAAGTGATAGTTGTAAATTCTTTGTGCATGCTGTGTTGAACATTTGCAGAGCTAAGTGCAAGTGGATGTAAGAAGCTTGTGTAGACTGTAAGAGGGCTTTGTGCTGTAACCTAGCTCGAGGAAGGAGGATCTGGCGGAGTGCGCACAGATATCCTGTCCTCTGCGGAGTAGGATTTTGTGGCTCTGTGCATGTAGACGATTGACATAAGACAATAAAGAGAAGAAGAGTTGGTGGACCTATCCC
>ML786593.1:103116-156471 GCA_009831015.1 Picea engelmannii | reverse complement strand
AATGGCTCATACACAGAGTACACAGAGATTTTATACCGGAAACCCTCAACCGGGAAAACCTTTCTTATTTTCATTATCTCGAATTTCACCATTCACCATACAATATATACAATGTTTTTAGGTATTCCGTAGATACCAAAACCGTAATCCCTTAATCTAGGATTAATTTACAAATCCGCTAAAAATAGCAAAAAACCGCCAAATTTTTTTTTTCGGGGCGCTGCCCCGAACCTCGTAGGCCCCGGGCTACCGCACGGTGCCGAATGCTGCGCATAACCAGGGGGGGTCACACCTGCCCCCCCCTGGGATCCCCCTAGGAAAGCACCCGACGCACATGACAGAGCTCTAGGTGAAGGGATCGTCAGACGCAATTGTCGTATCTGACGCACTCACACACATACACATGCAAAGAATATAACACATACCCAACACGTATATCCTTTGTTATGGTTTCTTTGTGCATTATGGTTGTGATATTGTTCATATGATTTATCTTTGTGCTTACCTTCATGAATGTTTAGATACATCTGATATGATAGCTTAGTGCTTAACCATGTGAATGAATGCTAGATCTAATTTATCTCTATATTCTAAGTGCTTGAATGTGTTAGATCTTGTTGAATACTGCGAGGCTTCGTAATTAGGGTTTTATTTGTGCTGTGAATAAGGGTTAAGTACTAATGAATGATAAATGCTAAGTGCTTTGCTAGGGTACTGTAATCATAGATCTGTGTCCTAGCTAGGTTGCAGACACTTGAGTCCTGCAACCACCCCTGCCTCTACCTCGAGTGAGACCTCATCTGCTTCCCAGGTGTTACCGAAAGGGTCAGTAGTTAGGGTTTTGTTGGTACGCTGTTGAAGCGTTGAACCCCAAGTCTGCCCCTGTGCCAACAAATGGTTCCATTGCCGAGACTTGAAACTGTGATTGTTGGGAACTGAGAAAGCTCTGTGCGTAGACTTGTTACCCTAATGCACAATGTTCTACTTGATTTGTGAAGCTCTGTGCTAAGAAAAGAAGAAGATCCGAAGAAAAGAGGTAAGATATTAAATCTTTGTGCTCTGATAAAGGTAAGAACAATGAAAATTTTGATTGAAAAGATAAGAACTGAAAGCTTCGTGCTTTGTTAAAGGTAAGATAAGTGGAAATTTTTGTTTCGAAAGTATGGATCTAGGTATGTTTGATAAATTTTGTCCTAGTCTGAAAATTAGGGTTCAACTAGAAGAAATAAGGTTTGATATGAGTAGATCTGATAGAAATAATGAAAGATATGATATTCTTATGCATAGAAAGAATGTTTGGGCTAACAAATGGATGCAGGATCCTAGAAAGAATTTTTTGTAGGTTAGCTACTATGATCCTAGTGCGTAGTACAAAAAAGGCTGGGGATCATTTAAGAGAAAGAGAGGATTAACTCTTTGTTATAGTTGTAGAAGACCGAGACATCTTGCTAAGAAATGACCTGGTAGAAACTTTATTTGTCTTTGCTGTAAATCTATGGACCATGAAGTTTTGGATTTACCTAGAATGATTGCTAAAGTTGAAAGAATGAATGTGAGACAAGAAAACCTTGAGGAAGACCAAGAAACTAATACCATGGCAGAACCCCAGAAAGAATCATAAATTGTATTACTACAAATGAAAGAAACCTTGAATGATCACATAGATATCAACTTATCAGAGATCTTCAAAGAAAAAGAATGCATGGAAAGAAGAATATGAGACTTCAACATAGACTGTGTTCTGAATGAGGAAACACAGGTGAATATCACGATAGAAAGAACTTGGAAATTTTTGGGCAAGCCTGCTATGGCTCCTTCATTGGGAGGAATAAGATTATTTAGAGGAAAGATAATAACCCTATGTGGAAGACTTACCCAAACATCTATGAGTTCTCATGGAACTTCGACAGAGGAAGAATTTGAGGTTGTTAAATTTATTGAGAATAATGCCCCATTTGCTATGTTACTAGGAAAAACCTGATTTAGAAAGATCAGACCCAAAGAAAAGAAGAGGAAGCTCTAGAACATAAAAAGAAAGAATTAAAAGATTTCATGATTAGGAGAATAGTGCACTTGATTGAAGAACAGGAGAACAGGTTGAAGCTGTTCAGAACCAGAGACTTGGATGTCGAAGTTGAAAGAACACATGAAGATTTGAAACACCTTTCTGTACAAGAGAGTAGATCACCTACCCCAGACAAAGAAGAAGTATTGCCCTTGAACCATAGGAAAGATCATCAACAACGCAAAGTTACTATGCCAAGAGGAGATAAGAATTAGAATGGAAAGAGGAATACCGAGATGCAGATCACATGAAATAAGCATAGAAAGCTCAGCAAGAAGAAAGCAAAGTTGGAGAAATTACAGGAAGATCCAGAGAAGACTTCGTAGAAGGAAGGTCTCCAGAATTTGAACTTCGCCGAAATATCATAGCAGCTCAGATTGACACTTCGCCATGGTGGAGTGATATAACCATTGGAAGGATTATGACTGTTAGACCGACGCTCCAAAACGGTTAGAACAATAGTTATGATAAAAAAACTCTCCATTGGACTATTGGGACCATGTCATAATGGATGGAACTGCATTGATTAAGGCTTTTCGACCCGTTGGAAAGAACTGTTACGACGTTGCCTATTTATCCCGTTGCATGTTGTATCGAGAACAATTTTGCACACAGTGATTCTTTGAGCCCACAAAGAGCTAACTATTACCGCGCTGTGTTTATTGAGACTTCACCACCTGTTCTATTGCATTGAGCATCTGTTCATCGACCTGAGTTATCCGATCTCGAGTGTGCATGTTGGACGAAATCAGCGCAGTAGAAAAGTCAGTAGAGGAAATCCTAATCGATCTAATGACTGAAAAGGTAATGTCCATAGGGATTCATGATTCATCGACGAGAGGAGTGCAAGCCTCCCCGTGGATTGCTCGCGGATTTGGACCATCCCAAGCTGCGATCGAGAAACACACCAAGCATCGCGATGACTTGGCGAATGCGAAGCTAATCCCATCAATCTTGCCTGATTACATCCCACCTTTGGCCGACGCGGTGAGTTGTGACAATGTCCCAAGGGACTTTGATTACACTCTGATTACTGCATACCTCCCAAAGGGGATACATGCAGTTAAACCATAGCTGGATAAGATCATGAAATTGAATATCAACGACTTCAACCTAGGATATTGCAAGAACTACAACATACTCACCTCTCATAGGTATTTGACCCAGACGAAGGGGAAGAAGTTGAGGATAATCCTCCAACCATGGACTATGGACCTCGCGCAGTCCACTATTCTGAACGTAATGAAGATACCCCATTTTGGAAGGCACCAGGAGGTTAACACGTGCGTTAAGAGCCTACTGTCATGCTTCCATGGCGGCTATCTGTGGCTAGATAGACGCATCACCGTCGACCCAAAGTTGATCCATCGTATCATCGGATTGAGCATGTAGGGACCAGACCCGCAAGACTTTTACCCAGGAAAGGCTGCAAACCGTGCCCTGGCGTAGAAGATTAAAGATACCTACGACAATGTAGAAAATGGGAAGCGAGGCTACAAGATATCCTCCATCCAGAATGGTGCAATGCGTCTAGCCTGCCTGCTGATCACAGGTAAGCTAGTAAGAAATAACAAACCCACGCAGGTCATGGGGTTTGTCGTTGACCTCGCCGAAAAATGAGTGGAAGGAATACAAATGCATTAGGCAAGCTACTTAGTTAACCAGTTAGAACAAGACCGTCACGAAGCTCAAGATCAGGGCTACGAGTTCCATTTTAGTTGGCTTCTGATCCTCATCGTGTTCATTGCTTGGGAGATGCCGGAAGGTGCGACCTTCTCTGAAATAGAGCCATCCGAACCCTTAGCCACAAAGTTCACCACACTTTGGTATTCGAGCGATATGGGAAAACAATGGCAGTCAGTGTTCCACACCTATTACCTGTAGTTCAAGAGGGCCATTGAGTCTGTCCCTCATATGATGCTGAACACCCTGCACAGGTTCAAGCCATTTGTGAAGTTCCACGCAGACAGACATTTTATCTACACTGCGTGTGGAGACGAACACAAGGAAGTACTACAGAGTTATTACAAGATCACATAAGAGGACCTAGAATAAATAACTAAGGAATGGATTGCAGATCTCCTTATCCTTGATGACCACAAAACTGTCCGACCCTGAACTGATCGGAAGCCCGGTGGTCACTCGCGAAGAGTATGATACACCTGGAACTAGCAGGAGGAAGAAGAAGGAAGAAATACAGGAACTGAGCAACGCATCAGAAGAAACTACTTCAGAATCGCCTGGAGGAGGAGGTGATGATGAAGTAGATAAGGAAGAAGATAAACAAAAGTAAGGCAAAGTAACACTGCCACCAAATCCCCTTTATGATACAGATCCGTCTAAGAAAAAAAAGGTTCCCCCCATGAAACCTACCTCGTGGAAGAAATCCAAAGCCAGTAAACTGCAGTTGGAGACTGTACTCATGATGGACAACATCAACCTAATCATCACTGCTATCTCAGATACCTCATAAGATATTTTACAGTGCAATGAAGCAAAACAGGAAACCATATGAAAGGATTGAAGCAGAGCTGGAACAAGTAGTTACTGCAGTCGAACAATGCTTGGAAGGACCTATGAATGAGGCACTTATTCAGGAGTTCGTCGAGTAGGAGGCCCTGGCGAAGCAACATGTTGTATTATCTCGATCCAAGCTCGAGGCGTTTGAGGTGGAGCTACCCAGATCACTGTGACTCGGGATGAGTCACAGGTGAGTGTTGGGGGCCTGTTGGCCCTTGACCAAGTTTTGAAGATCCCTGCCACTTTTAACCCCTTTTTGGGACTTCGACATGCTATCGAAGGTGGAACGCAAGTCGAAGCGGAGATCGCAGGATCTCGGCCCCTTGTTTAGGGATTTTTGGGTTTTGGGCTTATGTAACGGGTATGGGGATATCGGCCCATGGGTTTACCCATGTTTAGGCTCCTTTGTAATGTATAAATAGAAAGCTAGGCGATGTAAGTAGAGAGACAAGTGGTGTTGTGCTAAGTGCAAGTGATAGTTGTAAATTCTTTGTGCATGCTGTGTTGAACACTTGCAGAGCTAAGTGCAACTGGATGTAAGAAGCTTGTGTAGACTATAAGATGGATTTGTGCTGTAACCTAGCTCAGGGAAGGAGGATCTGGCGGAGTGCGCGCAGATCTGATGTCCTATGTGGAGTAGGATTTTGTGGCTCTGTGCATGTAGATGATTGACATAAGAAAATAAAGAGAAGAAGAGTTGGTGGATGTAGCCCTAGGCTGGGGGTGAACCACGTATATCCTGTGTTATGGTTGCTTTGTGCATTATGGTTTCTTTGTGCATTATGATTGTGATATTGTTCATTTGATTTATGATTTGTGCTTACCTTCATGAATGTTTAGATACATATGATATGCTAGCTTAGTGCTTAACCATGTGAATGAATGCTAGATCTGATTTATCTCTATATGCTAAGTGCGTGAATGTGTTAGATCTTGGTGAATATTGCGAGGCTCCGTAATTAGGGTTTTATCTGCGCTGTGGATAAGGGTTAAGTATTAATGAATGATAAATTCTAAGTGCTTTGCTAGGGTACTGTAATAAAAAATATGTGTCCTAGCTAGGTTGCAGACACTTGAGTCCTACAACCACCCCTGCCTCTACCTCGGGTGAGACTTCATCTGCTTCACAGGTGTTTCCGAAAGGGACGGTAGTTAGGGTTTTGTTGGTGTGCTGTTGAAGCATTGAACCCTGGGTTTTCCCCTATGCCAACAATGACTTCCTCACTTAGAGTTTGATGTATGAAAAGTTTGTAGAGTAATATGTCTCGCTAGAAGACTATGACTTGAATGTGTATCAAAACATCAAGGAAAGCACGATGTACGTGTAACAACCATGTTTTCAAACCCCAAATCAAGGTTGTATATTTTAAATGTAATGTATGGCCGAGATCCAAAGTGATGTAATATGTAAATGATAAATTTAATACAATGAATAAAATATATTTCCAGTTGTATATGTACACAGATAGAGATTTGGGGGCTAAGTATCCACAAGAGAGGGAGGGGGTCCAAGGGGGAGATGATGGAGGAACATCTGAACCAAATGATCTCTTTTGACTGAAAAGGTAAAAAAATAACCTTTACTGAGGGAGTTGGTTCTCTAATTTTTCATTATGTTATGTAATAAATCCCTCGAATACCTCTAGAAGGCATCAATGATATTTCTGTTAGCTAGGAGGTTGGGTGGTTTCTTAATTGTAGATAATTAGAGGATTTTTGGTGGTCAGGTTGTTGAAACAACCGAGGCTCAATTGAGCTTAAATATGCATAATTGTAATGAGAAAAGGGTTGGTTGGATGTAAGAGGATGAACCACTAGTTCCAAGGTGGTTTAAAACTTGAATAGAAATACCAGAGAGCGACTTGAGTCTCTTTCATATCATTGTATGTATATTTGTTGTTATCGCAAAGTTGAGTGATCTCTATTTATGAAATTCTAGATTGAACCGTGTAGTATTAATCTATGCATCCATGATAGACCAAGATAATTCCTTCTAAGTGTTGGCAAAAATATTTGTGAGTTGATCTGTAGAGACAGAGTTGAACTCTGCACAGGGGGAGTGATCGTCATAGAAGGGAGAACGTAAACCGTTCATTTACCATATCGAACATAACCAACCATCCGATTCGTTGAAGAGACCAGTCAATGATCAAATGAAGGCATGACCATTGGATGCACATGTGTCAGATCAAGGGTAGGGATTGATTACAGAGCGCGAATGGAGGATTAAACAATGTGTTTATCCCACTTCCGCAATTGTTCAGGACAGTCAGATCCCCCCGATCAAGAGATCAACGACTGTGGTTGATCTGCCAACAATCACGAAACTTCAAATGCAGAGTTTGATCGATGGGATAAACCACACGTAAGTGGGATCCAGAAAATCGACGGAGACCATCGATCTCTGTCCACCGGTTGATCTAATGATTGGTAAGGCTTGTGGGGTATTAGATGTGATCATGTTGATTCTGAAACATACATAGAGGGAGTTGGGTCAGATTCCATACATGACTTGCATCATTTTTGGTATCATAGTGAACCAATTGATATTGATAAGTGAACCATGCCACCAAGGAGGAAAGGTGGAGTTCCTCTTGGTAGAGGTCGAGGTAGAGCAACAATAAATGATGTTGTATTAGAGGAATTGATGAGATTGTATGTTAGAATGGAAGCCATGGAGATGAAATAGAGACTAAATCCCGAAGCTAGTTATATTAGTGATGAAGTAGAAGAGACACAAGATGAAACAATATTCAGATTGCTAGCAAAGGATAGAAGAAAACCAAAGGTAGAGGTTCCTGTGTATGATGAAATTCTGAATGTAGATGATCTAATGGACTGGATCAACACCATGGATAAATATTTTGAGTTTGAAGAGATTGAAGACAAGAAGAAGGTGAAGTATGTAGCTACCAGACTGAAGGGACATGCAACTATCTCGTGGGATGAATTGTAGATACATAGACAGAGGAAAGGTAAATCAAAGATTAATTAATGGGATAAGATGGCGAACAAAATGAGAAGTAAGTTTATTCCCAAAGACTACTAGTTGAACCTCTTTAAGAAATTATAGAACTTGAGATAGAAATGTATGACAATTCAGGAGTACACAGAGGAATTTTACAGGCTGAATATAAGGGCTGGACACATAGAAGGAGATATGGAGAAGGTGACCAAATATATTAATGGTCTCAGATATGATATCCAAGATGAAATAGGGCTGTTGACTCTCAAGACTGTTGAGGATGCATATCAAGCAGTTTTGAAGGTCGAGGAGAAGATTGCAAGGAAGCAAAGCTAAAGGAACAGAGGAAAATGTACAACTTGTGACAAAGGATCTGCTAGTGGAGGAAGAATACAAATTACTAAAGGTGAAGGAGAAATCTCAGGAAGCCAATCACCAAGAAGAGGTGATTCCAGGGGTAGAAGATTTGTCTTCAAAGGAAGAGGCAGAGGACGAGAAATGATATGTTATACATGTGGAGAAGTAGGACATATGTCTTGGGACTGTCCTAAGAATAAATCAATAAATCAAAGGAATGTAAATGTAGCCGAATCAGGAGACGAACCAACAAATGTACTAGTTGTAACAGAAGATGCTGAGGTAGGAGAGTCATTGATGTTGAAAAGGGTCTTGGTTAAGGCAGAAAAGGAAGTAACTGAACCAACTCAGAGGAAAATCTTGTTCAGGACTGTATGCAAGTCAGGAGGTAAGTGTTGCAAAGTGGTCATAGATAGTGGGAGTATAGATAATTTTGTTTCCAAAGAGATGGTAGATAAGTTGGGGTTGAAGAGGATGGCCATACCACTCCCTACAAAGTGTCCTAGTTACAAAAAGGACATCAACTCTTGGTGAATGAGAAGTGTAAGGTGGAAATACAATTTGGTAACTATAAAGATGTGGTGTTATGTGATATAATGCCAATGGATGTATGCCATGTTCTGTTGGGAAGACCTTGAAAATATGATCGGAAAGCCATTCATGATGGTAGAAGAAATACTTACTCCTTAGAGAAAGATGGAAATAAACATTTTTTGTTTCCTTTGAAGGATGAAACAACTAAAGGTGAATCAGGACCTAGTGTTCTATTGATGAGTGGAAAAGAACTATTTCAAGGAATTAAGAAGACTGAAGAGTTACATTTTTCTCTAATTGGTAAACCAAAGGTGATATTTATTGCTACAAAATTAAATGATCTACCCGAAGAATTTTAAGGTATGCTTGATGAGTTTGCTGATATTATAGTAGATGAACTACCTAATGCATTACCACCTATGAGAAGTATTAGTCATCATATTGATATGATACCTGGAGCAAGTTTTCCTAACAAAGAAGCTTATAGATTGACCCCTCAAGAAAATGAGGAAACTAAGAAACATGTACAGGAATTGTTGGATAAAGGACTGGCGAAGGAAAGATTGAGTCCATGTGTAGTACCAACAATGCTTAGCCCAAAGAAGGATGGAGGATGGTGCATGTGTACTGACTCCAGGGCTAGCAACAAAATTACTATTAGGTATAGGTTTTCCTTACCCTGAATTTGATGATTTGATGGATTGTTTATCTGGTTCATGATGCTTTTCAAAAATAGACTTAAAAAGTGGCGATCATCAGATAAGGATTAGAGAGGGGGATGAATGGAAGACTGCATTTAAAAAAACAATGGTTTGTATGAGTGGTTGGTGATTCCTTTTGGGATCTCAAATGGACCAAGTACATTCATGAGATTAATGAATGAAGTGTTAAAAGAATACATTGGGAAATTTGTTATTGTTTATCTTGATGCCATTCTGATTTACAGTCAGACTAAAGAGGAGCATTTGAAGCATCTTAAGATAGTTTTGAGTAAACAACAAAAGAACAAACTGATGATAAATTTGAGGAAGTGCAGTTTCATGAAGAAGGAGCTGATATCTCTGGGATTTGTAGTCTTTAAAGAGGGATTGAAGATGGATCCAGAGAAGGTACAAGCAATTATTGATTGGCCAACTTTAAGAAGTGTATATGAGGTAAGAAGCTTTCATGGTCTTGCAAGTTTTTACAAGAAATTTATTAGAAGTTTCAATCAGATTTGTTCACCCATAGTCAAAACTGTCAAAGGGAGTAGACAACTAGTTAAATGGATTGAAGAAGCTGTTAGGAGTTTTAAATCATTGAAGAAAAAGATCATTGAAAAACYTGTTTTGGCTTTACCAAGTTTTGATGAAACTTTCCAAATTGAAACYGATGCTAGTGGGACAACAATGGGGTTGTATTGAGTCAGGAGCAGAGACCAATTGTATACTTTAGTKAAAAGTTGAATGAGGCAAAACAAAAATATTCTTCATATGATAAATATTTTTATGCAGTTGTCCAAGCACTTAAGAAGTGGAGGCATTATTTAATGCCTAAGGAATTCATTTTATATACAGATAATCATGCATTGCAGTTTATAAGTAGTCAACACAAGCTGAACCAAAGACATGCTAAATGGGTGGAATTTATGCAAGGTTTCACTTTTGTGATCAAACATACAAGTGGAAAATATAATAGAGTTGTTGATGATTTGAGCTGAGTAAATTTAATTTTACAAGAAGTTAGAGTTATCACTTTAGGATTTGATGAATTGGTAGCAATGTATAAGGAGGATGCCTATTTTCAAGAAGTTTATGCATCTTGTGAGAACCCTGTTGCCCACAATAGAGATCAATGGTTAGACTACATGCTGCAAGAAGGTATGTTGCTAAAAAACAATAAGCTATGCATACCTAAGTGTTCTATGAGGGAAAATTTGATAAAGGAAAAGCATAATGGAGGGATGTTAGGACACTTTGGTTAGGACAAGACATATGCTCAGGTAAGTAATTTTTATTATTGGCTAGGAATGCAGAATGATGTAAAGAAATTTGTGGAGAAGTGCAGGATCTCTCAGCATGCAAAGGGGAGAAGTCAAAACATTGGATTGTATTAGCCTTTACCTATCCCAAATAGACCTTGGGATTCTATCAACATGGATTTTGTTTTGGGTTTACCAAAAAATCAAAGGGGAAATGATTCTATCTATGTTGTGGTAGATAGATTTTAAAAAATGGCTCATTTTATTGCTTGTAAAAAGACTAATGATGCAACTAACATTGCAATTTTTTTTTCTCAGAAGTAATAAGATTGTATGGACTACCTATAAGCATTGTCTCTGATAGAGATACCAAGTTTGTAGGTCATTTATGGAGGAAATTATGGAGGAATTTGGGTACAAACATTAAATTCAATTCAACATATCACCCTCAGACTGATGGGCAAAAAAAGGTAGTAAACATAAGTTTAGGGAATATTTTGAGAAGTTTGGTGTATGAGAACCCAAAGCAATGGGATCAATTTCTTGCTCAAGCATAATTTGCTTATAATGATTCTCTAAATAGAAGTACATGTATGAGTCCATTCCATATATTTTATGGAATGCATCCACAGGGAGTATATGAATTGAGAAATATGGGAAAGCAAGAAATGAGGAGTGTTGGTGGTGAATATTTTGTAGTCAACATACAGGAAATGCAGGAGAATGTCAAACATAAACTACAGGAGAGAAGTGGAAAATACAAGCAAAGAGATGAGATGAAAAGAATGCAAGTGGATTTTTAGGTTGGTGACTTAGTCATGGTGTATTTGAGAAAGGAAAGGTTTCCTATAGGGACATATAACAATTTGAAGCCAAAGAAAATTGGGCCTTGTAGAATACCGAGGAGATTTTTTGCAAATGCATATGAGGTGGAACTTCTAGATGCCATTGGAATATCTCCAATATTCAATGTAACAGACTTGTATCCCTTAAAGGAATCACACATTGGTACATCAAATGAACCTGTAGGTGAGGAAAACCAGATCGAATGGGAAGAACAATTACCTAAGAAGACACAACGAGAAATCGAGAAAATTTTGGATAAAAGGATGACAAAGAAAACCAGAGGCAAAGAATACTTTCAATATTTGGTGAAATAGAAAGGTCAGCCAACAAAGGATTTTACTTGGATAACAACAATAGAGGTGCAAAAATATCATGTTGATATTGAAGACATGATCAACAGTTCCTTTCTTCCCCGCGAGTCTGATGAAGGAGCATATGAACCAAATAATCTCTTTTGACTCAAAAGGTAAAAAAAACCTTTACTAAGGGAGTTGGTTCCCTAATTTTTCGTTCTTTTATGTAATAAATCCATCGAATACCTCTAGAAGGCATCAAGGATATTTTTGTTAGCTAGGAGGTTGGGTGGTTTCTTAATTATAGATGATTAGAGGATTTTTAGTGGTCAGGTTGTTGAAACAACTGAGGCTCAATCGAGCTTAAATCTATGTAATTGTATTGATAAAAGGGTTGGTTGGATGTAAGAGGACGAACCATTGGTTTTGAAGGTGGTTTTAAACTTGAATAGAAATACTAGAGAGATAATTGACTCTCTTTCATATCACTGTGTGTATATTTGTTGTTATCGCAAAGTTGAGTGATCTCTGTTTACGAAATTCTAGCTTGAACCATGTAGTATTAATATATGCATCCATGATAGAACAAGATAATTCCTTCTAAGTGTTGGTAGGAATATTGATGAGTCGATCTGCAGAGACGAAGTTGAGCTTTGTGCAGGGGAGTGATCTTCACAGAAGGGAGAATGTAATCCGTTCATCTATCAGATTGAACATAACCAACCATTCGATCCATTGAAGGGATTGGTCAACAATCAAATCAAGGTGTGACCATTGGATGCACAAGCATCAGCTCAAGGGTAGGAATTGATTGCAGAGCGCGAATGGAGGATTAAACATCATGTTGATTCCACTTCCGCAATTGGTCAGGACTGTTGGATCCCCCCGATCAAGAGATCGACGACTGTGGTTGATCCGCCAACAATTGCACAACTTCGAATGCAAAGTTCGATCGATGAGATAAACCATGAGTAAGTGGGATCCCAAAAATCCATGGAGGCCATCGATATCTGTCCACCAGTTGATCTAACAACTAGTAAGGCTTGTGGGGTCTTAGATGTGATCATGTTGATTTTGAACCAGATAGAGAGGGAGTTGGGTCGAATTCCATACACGACTTGCATCAGAAGAGGTTACCCATGTTTATTAAACCCAATCTATTCCTTTATAAATTACCCTTACCATGAACCTTCCATTAGTTGTTGAGTTTTCTAGAGTCCAATCATTGAATTCATGTAAGAGGGTGGGTGTGAGAGTCACATTACATAGTCATTGAGATCATGGGGATAAGTAGAATCAGTTTTGGGAGGAGTGCAAGTGAGGAAAGCAAGAGAAAGAGGGGAGATTCATATGGGTAGGGGACCATAATTATACATTCACATTTTTTCACAGAGAGTTGTTTTTACATGGAGTTTTCTGGCCAACAAAGGAGTTCTAAGTGCTTAATCTTGAAGGTAGTTGTTTTGGACAAGTTTAGTGGATGTTTAGAGATGAAAATTCATGGATAAGAGGTTGTGTTCCTGGGAGTAACATGTTTTTTGAAATTCACCAAGGAAGGCACACATTTTGTTGCTGGGTGAATTCTTGTTGCAGATGTAGAATTCCTGAGGTCCTAACAAGTAGATTTCTTATCCAACCTGCACTTGAATCCCTGGAGGGGAATGGAAAGGCCTGAGTTATCATGAGAAGTGAAGGGGGATTCCATCCCTTGGGTTGTGCAGGTTGAGGGGAAGAGAGCTGGTGGACTGGAATTAGTTGTGAGATTTATTGTTGAGAGGGGGACATTAGCCAACCTTAGGGACCATTGTCTCTTGTGGATTTGTAGCCCCAACTTGGGGGTGAATTTATGTTGAGAACTGGAACAACAAGTCTAGAGTTGGGAGGAGTGTTTGTCCTCTACAACATGTTGCATATTTTTTAAGATAAGTGTTCTTATTTGTTGTGGTCATTTATGTTAAATGTTTATATAGCTATTGTGCAATTTACTTTGTGTTATCTTGGTTAAATTCTAATTATTGTGAGAAAAATGATGCATTCAATATCTATTTATGTGGTTGATTTTTGATGTATGTTGTTTAGTTATTTTTGTGCACAATTATAGTAGTTGAAATTATGTTTTTAAGTAGAATAGACAATTGCATGAGTTTGAATGTCATGTTGTGTGTTATTTTTGCATATAGATTCAGTATCAAAAATTTTAATTGGGTCATTTTAGCAATGACGTGACCCAGCTAGGGGTCGGGTACATTACAGAGTGGTATCAGAGATTAAGTTAAAAATTGGACCCATATGGGCCAAGAGCCAATCCAAATTTTGGAAAATTCGTTGTTACAGACTTTGGTCTGAGAAAATTTGGTGAAAACGATGGAGACCCATAGCGAAAAATCCCCAAATTCATGGGAAAATTTGAGTATAAATTAATCAAAACTATATGAGAGGTTTAATGGTGTGAATATACAAAGTTGCGGGGTTAAATTTGAATTGAAAGGTTGAAATTCATGTTTTAATGGAAGCAATAGCTTTGGGCAGAGTTTGAATAATCGATAACTGAAATTGCATTCGATCTAGAGATCAACGACCAATATTCATTTTGATAAATTTAAAAAATTATAAGGTTTTCAGAGGTTTCTAAGGTCTAGAAGATCAACGAACAAGATTTATTTTAGCCATTTGGAAAAAAGATCAAATTGACGGTTAAGATTAATTTTCGGTTGTTTCGAAAATGGATCAAATCAATGGTCTGGATTCATTTTCAATCGTTGGGAGGTTAGGGTCAATCAATGAACAATATTCATTTTTAAGGGTTTGGGAAATAGATCATATTGACAGCCAATGTTCGTTAGAAGAGTCAAGCAACGTTTGATGGATCAATGACCAAGATCATTCTAAATCATAGATCCAGGTCGACCAGATTAGAGAAATGATTTAACCTCCAACATCAATCGTCAATATCCGATGGTCGATGGCTGAGTCAGTCAGATTGATGAAGTGTTTTAGTCACCAACATAAATTGTTGACGTCCGATGGTCAGGTTGGTCAATCTAGCAAAGTGTTAGAATCGAGCAAGAGAAAGTGCTAATGGTCTATGGTCGATAGTAGGGTGTTAATCGATTCAGTGAGGTGTTCAGGTCATCCAAGAGAAATGATCAATGAATGATGAATAAAACAGGAGGATGATGTGTCATGCCATGTCAACATCTATGTGGCAGGCCATGTCAGCAATTACCATGTCAACCAAGTTGACACCTAAGGATTGTTGATGTTTGAACAACATCGGGAAGACATTCTTCCATATATATATAATATCATATAATATATGACATGATATTTATAATACAAAGTAAGTATATATATATATATATTAAATATGTAGTTATTTATTATCCAAGGGATGCATCCTTTCATGGATGGTCACCATATGTTCTATATATATGGAATTCTCATCATTGTAACAATATATTCATATACAATATCATTTCTTATGAAAAACCAACATGGTATAAAAGTGGGATCGAGATTAACTCTCTGACAAGAGGGCCTGGAAAAATAAGAGAGATATCTTGGCGTGGTCCTTCTTCAGAGGGATTTATGAGGTACAAATGCATTGTGGGGTAGTGGATTTCCTAGGGATATGTTGTAGCTATTTGAGAGATACCCATGGGCCTTGGATGCATTGGATATGAATTCATGTTTTAATATGGATATTCAATGAGTCTAGAGTGAAGTTTGTATACTTCAGAGACAAGATTTGACATGATGAATATTTTCTCCCTCGCTGAGAAGGAGTGTTGATGTTTGAACAACATCGAGAGGAAATTATTCCATATATATATATATATATATATATATATATATATATATATATATAGAGAGAGAGAGAGAGAGAGAGAGAGAGAGAGAGAGAGAGAGAGAGAGACTATTTATAATACAAAGTATAAATATATATATATAATAAATATTTAGTTATTTATTATCCAAGGGACGCATCCTTTCATGGATGGTCACCATATGTTATATATATATGGAACACTCATCATTGTAATAATACATTCATATACAATATCATATCTTATGAAAAACCAACAAGGATGACATGTCATTACACATCAACATCCACATGGAAATCCATGTCAACAATTTCCACGCCAACAAATGGAATGGACGATGGTCGGGTTGGTTGAATGAAGAAGTGTTTTCGTCAATCAATAGGAATGACGGATGGTTGGGTTGACTGAATTGGTAAGGAATTTCATCTGCCAATGAAAATTGTTGATGGTCGGGTCAACCGATTCATAGATGTGTTGCAAATGGTTGCCAAAGGAAAGGGTCAATGGTCGATGGTCGGGTTGGTAGGAAAACATTGATCGTTGATGGAGCTCAAATCAATGGTCCAGATTGTTTTAATATACTGATCGACGGTGGAAATTGATCCATAGGGTTTGGAAATGATTAACAGATCAATGAATCAGATTTCACCCGATTTGAGATCAACGAATCAAAATTTAAAGACTGTTATAACAACAAAAATATCAAATTTCTATGAATTTTTCAGTTTTTTGAAGATCATGAACTTGCGGGGTGATTTTGAGGCCCTAAACAATGTTTTTGGGCAACCAAAACTGTTAAGAACCAAATATCAAAATAGCATAAAAACCTCAGAATAAGTACTCCACACCTTGACAAAGAGATAAATTCAGATAATAATTCTCTTCGAGGGGGAAACCTCCTTATACATCACATGAATTCACAAATACAAGATGATTCCAAATGAAAAGGTCTCCTTGGTATATATAGGATATTAGGAGGTATAATTATAACTAATGGACCCAAGCTGACATAAATAAAATAACAATAATAATGTAATATGCCTCAATTAAGGGGTAATGTGCCACGATTTAGGGCTTAACATGACCCTCCCCTTCAGAAAAGTGTTGTCCTCAATGCTTGATTAGTTCTAGATGATTCTGTATAAAAGAATCGTCTTCCCATGTGGAATCATTAGTAGGTAGTTTCTTCCACTTAATGAGATACTCTAAAATTGATTTATTCCTCACCTAGTGAATTCTTGTATCAATGATAGCTTCAAGATACAATATGACTTTTCCTTCCTCGTCAAGTTCTGGAAATATAGTTTGAACTGGGATCTTGTCACCTATAACCTTGTTTAAGAATGTAACATGGAAAACTGGGTGTACTCACAAAGATGCAGACAACTCCAATTTGTATGCCATAATACCAATATTTTGCAACACCTTATAAGGGCCATAGTAATTCAGTGATAATTTATTATCCTTCTTATCTTTCTCGAGGAACATTTCTTTTTATGGTTGTAGTCTTAAAAATACCCAATTCCCTACTTCAAAACTTCTTTCACTACGATGTTGACCTTCTTGTTGTTTCATGTGATTTTGTGCCATGGTCAAGTTGTCCTTTAAGAGTTGGAGAACTTGTTGTTGATGCTCGATCTGATCTTCCACTGCTTGAACCTTAGATTTTTATTTTATAGAAGAAGTGATGGATGGTGGGTGATATCCATAAAGCACCATAAATGGTGTTGTTGGCACAAGGGAAGACCCAGGGTTCAACGCTACAACAATGCACCAAAAAAACCCTAACTACCAGCCTTTTCAGCAACACCTGCGAAGCAGATGAAGTCTCACCCAAGGTAGAGGCAGGGGTGGTTGCAAGAGTTAGGTGTCTGCAACCTTAGCTGGGACACAGATCTGTGAGTATACAACTTACTAGAGCACTTAGCACCGTTAGTTCCTCAAGATACATTCAATAACCACTTTGCTTATAAGACAGAGCTTCACAACATTCACACTAATCTATAATATTCAAGCACTTAGCAACAATAAGCTAGATCAAACCCAGTAGATCGGCACTAAGCATCTTCATACACATCAGATATAACATTCATACACATCTAGGAGCACAAAGCATATGCAGATCTTCCTACAAATATCAAAGAACTTAGTAGAAGAAGAAGTAAACACATTGAATCAAAGCACAAAGAATCACACATAGATTTACGTGGTTTACCCCCACCTTGGGGCTATTTCCACCAACTCGTCTTCTTTATTATCTTGGTCAAGCAGTTACAACACAGA
Organism: Picea engelmannii; assembly: GCA_009831015.1. Lineage (NCBI taxonomy): Eukaryota > Viridiplantae > Streptophyta > Pinopsida > Pinales > Pinaceae > Picea > Picea engelmannii. Next base: position 138,821 of record ML786593.1, on the reverse strand, counting down.
GCCTCAACAACCCTTACTCCGCACATGATAGAAGATCTGCGCAACTTGCTAGATCCTTCTTCCTTGCGCTCTAGCACAAAGCCTTTCACAACCTCCTACAACAAATTTTACTGAGCTCTGCAAGTCTCTTACAATCACGCACAGAGAATTTACAATCCACATTCGATCACATGGATCTAATTACTAGAATTGAGCCATCGAACCTCTTCTACCTTGCCTAGACATCTATTTATACATACAAAAGTGGGCCTAAGCGTGGGTAAACCCACGGGTCGACATGCCTTTCCCATTACATTAACCCAAACCCTAAAAAGGGGCCCAAAAGTGGACCGAGATCTCGTGATATTTGCTTTGTCTTGCGTGCTACCTTCGATAGGGTGTCGAAGTCCCAAAAATGGTCAAATATGACCAAGTATCTCCCATAACTTGGTCAAGGGCCAACATGACCCCAACACTCACCTGTGACTCATCCCTAGTCACTCAGGTCTGATCAATTCTATTTCGAATGCCTCGATCTTGGCTCGAGATGCTTTGACCTGCTTCATTTGAACTTCTTCTTGCTTGGTTAACTCCTAGATGAGTGTGAAATTCACTGACCCTTCTAGGCGTTACTGTGCTAAATTTATGACCTGTTCCATCTCTGTTCCTTGGTTCTCTATCTCTATAAATAGATGACATACCTTATCTTGAAAAGGTTGAAGTTGGTGAGTTACTTCCATTACCTTGCTCTGGATTATATGGATCTTCTGCTGTGCTATGCGCTGCTCGTAAGGCTGTTTCTTTTTCTCTATGGGTGATAGGGCCTTCAATTGCACCTGTATCTTTTCAGCTTCATGCTTCGCCGCCTGGAGCTGCGACTCCAATTTGTGCAATTCAGGATTTTCGGTTAGGTTCTCATGTATCTACGCACTTCTGCTACTTAATTGTTTGCATTCCTCAGTGAGTGCTTTAATCCTTTCTACTGTGCTCCAAGAAGTCATTTCTCATTGGTTGCGCTCTTCTTGCGGTGTACTTGGTATGGTCTGAAGCTCTAATTCTACGACTCTTTGTTGAAGTTGCTGAATTACTTCAGCAAGCTTCATCACTTGGTGTTCTAAGGGTTCTTCTGCTTTCTTCTCTAAGCCAGTCACAGAGAAAAATTCTCTGTTGACTGCTTCTTCGATCCCGATCTACTTTGTGAAGAGCTGATCCTTTTCCTTTTTGATATTCTCTCTATCTTCTTCCAATTTTTCTTGGAGAGCATCCCTCTCTTGTTGCGCAGCTCGACGCTGCTCAATGATTTCCTCCTGTGCTTGATTTAAGGCCTGGGTGGCCTGCGTGGTTTCTTCCTGTGCTTTCCGAAGGCGTGCTTCAAATGTGGTAGCAATCTTGTGTAGATGAACTGGTTCATCTACCTCTTCTGTTGTTCCTTCTGGCAGGGGCGCATTGGAGACTACGCGGCTAGACCGAAGTGCTTGCTGCACTCCTTGGATCTCGCTCTCAATTCTCTTGTACATTGCCTCTTGCTTGGTTTCCTTATTTTCTATTATTTCTTCTATAGATTCATTTATAGTGGTGAGGAGGAAACTTAAGTTATCTGGGGTGAGCGTGGTCTTCATCTTGGTTATAGGGGTTCTAGGTTTCTTTCGAGAGGAAGGTTTCAGAGGTGAAACCTTCCTTTTCTTCAATGATTCCTCTTCATCTTCTGGCCTCTATTCAACTTCTTTGTCATTTCCTTCTTGCTTGGGTGAAATGGATGTGGTCCTTACAGATCTACTGTCTATATCCTGTATTTCCTCATCCTTCTTCATCTTTGTTGTTTTCTTCATCTTACTGGGCCCAGGTGTATCCTGCGCAACTTCTGGGCTGTCGATGTCAGACAATTCTACGGGGTCTCCTGAAACAAGGAGGTCTGCCGACCATTCCTTGGTGATTTACTCCAGGTCTTCTTCTATCAGCTTATAATAAGACTGTAACTACTATTTGTTCTCATCAACATGTGCTATTATGTAAATGAAGTGGCGGTCCGCACTGAACTTCATTAAGGGCATGAACCTGAAGAGGATATTCAGGGTTATCTGAGGCTCAGACTGGATGGCGCGCTTCAACTGATTGTAGTAGGCATGGAATACAACATTGGATTTCCATTGTTTGCTCATATCATTCGAGTACCATAAGGTAATGAACTTCACGTCTAAGGGATCAAAAAGGTTGAGGTCTGGGAAGGTTGCATCTTCCGATATCTCCCATGCAATGAAATCTATAAGTAACAAGATCCAGCTAAAATTGAATACATGCCCCTAATCTTGGGATTCTCTGCAATCGATATCTAGTTGATTCACCAGGTACTTCACCTAGTTCATTTGTAGTCCCTCTGCGCACTTTCCTGCGAGGTCAACTACAAAGCTGGATACTTGCGTGGGTCGATTCTTGCGAACAAGATTCCTTGCGATTAGGTGACATGCAAGGCACACTACGCCACTCTGAATAGAGGATACCTTGTAGCCTCGCGCTCCTTTATCAACATCACCATAAGATTCTTTAATCTTCTGAGCAAGGGCGCGGTCTGCGGGCTTTCCAGGATAGTAGTCATGGGGATCATGGCCCTGCATACTAAGACCTATGATCCTATTGATCAGCGTTGGATCAACTGTGATGTGGTGGTTCAACCATAGGTATCCTCCATGGCAGCTCTCCAGGAGTAGCTTAACACAGACATTGACTTCTTGGTGACATCCGAAATGTGGGATCTTCATGACGTTCAATAGAGTGGACTATGCGAGGTTCATAGTCCATTGCTGAGGGATGATCTTTAAGTTCTTGCCCTTGGTTCTAGTTAGGAACTTGTACGGATCAAGTGTGCTATAGATTTATGATCCCCTAGGTTGAAGTCACTAAACTTTAATGCTGCAATCTTGTCTTGATCTGCGTGTACCCCTTTCGGCAGGCACGCAGTGACTAGAGTGTACTCAAAGTCTCTAGGCATGTTGTCTCTGTTGATCACACCACTCAAAGGTGGTATGTAAGAAGGTAGGATGGATGGAACCAACCTCGCATTGGCTATATCATCTTTATGTTTTGTTCTGCGTTCTGTGCTGGCTCGGGATGTTCTTGCTCGAGTAGTTGATGGGGAGGCTTTCACTCCTCTCGTCGAGGATGCCTATAAACCTGTAGAAAACCCTCATCCTAACATGAATCTTTTGGTTCTGAGGCTAGTGAGTACCTCTCTTGCATATACTTTAGCTGTGCTAAATTCGTCAGACATACGCGCTCGGAGAGAAAAATTAGTCGGGGTTCACAGTGATCTCAAATACTATACTAGGATGACCAACCAAATCGCAATGACCACTGTATACGACTACTATTCAGCGAGATTCTAATTCTCAGTTGGAAAAAGTGTTCTTCATGCATGACGCGATGAACTAAATAAGAAATTTGGCAACAGTCTGCTTGCAATAGGTATGAAGCTTCCATTAACGTTGATATGCCCGTTATGGTGCGGTCCAATGGTCTAGTAATGATACTTTAATGCTTTTCTGTCCATTCAGGGAGGAATTCGAACGGGTATATCGGTCCAACGACTATATCGCTTCGGCACGGTGAAGTGCCATAGGTCGCTGTTCTGATATCTCGATGAATCTCCCATTCTGCAAGTTTTCTTTCTGCGATGTCCTATCTGGAATCTCCTGCAACTTTTCAATCTTTGCCTTCTTCTTACTTAACTTTCTATCTTTATTTCCAGTGAGCTTCGTTTCAGTAGTTCTTTTTCCATTCTGGCTCTTATTTTCCTTGGATATAGTTACTTCGCGTTGCTGAGGTTCTTTCTTAGGGTTTAGGTATAACATCTCTTCTTTATCTAAGATAGAAACTTCAATCATCCGTGAGTCCTCTGTTGTTCTAATAACTTTGACATCTGGGTTCCTAGTGTGATATAGCTTCGATATGTTCTCCTATTCTTCAATCAACTGCGTGATCCTTTTGGTCATGAAGTATTTTAACTCTTATCTCTGTTGTTCTAAAACTTTTTCTTCTTCCTTCTTTCTGGCTTGATCTCTTTCAATCCAAGGATTTCCAAGTAACATAGTAAATGGGGCGCTGTCCTCAATAAATTTGATAATATAAAAATCTTCTTCTGTTGAAGTTCCATTAGCATTCATAGATATCTGATTGAGCCTTCCACATAGGTTCACTAGTTTCCCTCTGAATAACCCTATTCCACTCAGTGAAGGGGTCATAACAGGCCTCCCTTTAGCTTCCCAAGTTCTTTCTGTCATAACATTCACCTGTGTTTCCTCATCTAGAACATAGTCAACGTCGAAGTCTCCTATTCTTACCTCGATGCATTCTTTCTTGTTAAAAACCTATGATAATCTAACATGTCGGTGATCATTTAAGGTGATTTGTATCTGTAGTAACATCTTGTCTGATTCTCTCTGGGGTTTTGTTATTTTTGGATATGCCTTAGGGTTTTCTTCTTTTAGATTCATGCCTTCCATTTTAGTAATCATTCTAGGAAAATCTAATACATCGTGGTCCAAATATTTTCAACAGAGACAACTAAGTCTTCCACCAGGGAATTCCTTAGCAAGATGTACCGGTCTTCTACAACTATAATAGAGGGTTACTCCTCTCTTTCTTTTAAATGATCCCCAACCTCTTCTCTACTATGCACTAGGGTTATGGTAGCTAGCCTGCAAAAATTTCTTTTGAGGATCCTGCATCCGCTTGTTAGTCTAGACATTATTTCTATGCATAGGTATAACATATCTATCAGATCTATTCATATCAAACTTTCTTTCAACTATCAGAGCCCTAGTTTCCAAGCTAGGAAATAATCTATCAAACATACCTAGATCCATACTCTAGAAACACAAAATTTCACTTATTTTACTTTTGCAGAGCACAAAGCTTCCAGATCTAAAAACTTTTGACTATTCTTACCTCTATCAGAGCACAAAGCTTACAGATCTTACCTCTTTTTTTTAGATCTTACCTTTCTTTCTTGGTACAAAGCTTCACAGGTTAAGTAGAACATTGTGCACTAGGACAATAGATCTACGCACAAAGCTTTCCCGGTTTCTAGATCGAATCTTTGCACAAAGATTTTCTTTCTTAGTTCCCAGCAATCACAGTTCCAGTCCCGGAAACAAAACCATTTGTTGGCATAAGGGCATACCCAGGGTTCAACGCTACAACAATGCACCAAACAAACCCTAACTACCGGCCCATTCGGCAACACCTGCGAAGTAGATGAAGTCTCACCCGAGGTAGAGTTAGGGATGGTTGCAAGACTCAGGTGTCTGCAACCTTATCTGGGACACAGATTTGTGATTATACAACTTACTAGAGCACTTAGCACTGTTAGTTCCTCAAGATACATTCAATAACCACTTCGCTTATAAGACAACTTCACATCATTCACACTAATCTATAGTATTCAAGAACTTAGCAACAATACACTAGGTCAAACCCAATATATCATCACTAAGCATATTCATACACATCAGATCTAACATTCATACACATCTAGGAGCACAAAGCATATGCATATCTTCCTACAAATATAAAAGAACTTAGCAGAAGAAGAAGTAAACACATTGAATCAAAGAAAAAAGTATAACACATAGATTTACGTGGTTCACCCCCACCCTGGGGCTATGTCCACCAACTCTTCTTCTTTATTATCTCGGTTAAGCAGTTACAACACATAACCTCAACAACCCTTACTCCTCACAAGACAAAATATCTGCGTAGCTCACTAGATCCTTCTTCCTTGCGTTCCAACACAAATCCTTTCACAACCTCCTACAACAAATTGCACTGAGCTCTACAAGTCTCTTACAATCATGCACAAAGAATTTACAATCCACATTCGATCACACAGATCTAATTACTAGCACTAAGCCATCGACCCTCTTCTACCTTGCCTAGACATCTATTTATACATACAAAAGTGGGCCTAAGCGTGGGTAAACCCACGGGCCGACATCCCTTTCCCATTACATTAAACCAAACCCTAAAAAGGGGCCCAAAAGTGGACCGAGATCCCATGATCTCTGCTTCGTCTTGCGCACTTCGTTCGATAAGGTGTCGAAGTCCCAAAAACGGTCAAATATGACCAAGTATCTCCCACAACTTGGTCAAGGGCCAATAAGTGTCATTTTTGTTTCAATATGAAAGGAAGTTTTATACCACCATTCTGCCAAGGGTAACCACTTGAACCATTGTGTTTGTTTATTAGAGACAAATAAACGAAGGTATCCTTCCAAACATTTTTTCACTATCTTAGTTTTTCCATCATATTGAGGATGATAAGATGAGCTATGAGCCAATTGAGTACCCAAACAAGAAATTAATTCTATCCAAAAATCTCCAGTGAAGATGGGATCTCTGTCACTTACAATAATCTTTGGGATTCCATGTAGCTTTTGAAATATCTCCATGGATGCAATATCAACTGTAATGGATTTGAAAGGATGAGAGAGTGCACAAAAGTGTGCGTACTTGGTAAGTATATAAAAAACACCACGATGACACTCTTTTTTTCTTACTTCGGTAACCCTGTGATGAAATCCATGGAAACATTCTCCTAGAGTTGACTTGAAATTCCTAATGGTTGTAAAATACCCAGGGTCTTACTTGTTTCCACCTTATTTTGTTGGAAAACCAAACATTCTGCCACAAACCTTTGAACATCAATTTTAAGGCCATCTGAAAAAAATTCCCTCTTGACCCTATGATATGTTTTGAAAAATCTTGAGTGACCTCCTATCGGAGAGGTTTGTAATTCCAAAAGTATATTTTGTTTGAGTTGGGAGTTCTTACATAAATATAAGCAATATTTGTACCATAGTGAATCATTTTTCCATGTAAATGTATTAGATGCACTAGAATCTTGCTGCAACCTTTGAATGAGAGTCCACACTTCTTTGTCATTCTTCCATTCATCCTTTGCTTATTTTATCCAATCAGGTTGGATGATAGAGATAGCAAAGAGAAATGCCTCAACATCTTCATCCTTTCTTATGCCACACCATTTTTCTTCCCTTTTTCTTAGTTGATTTCAAATTCATAACCCAACATCTTGGTCACCCATTTTTGTTTCTCTTCTAAGGATAGTATGTGTTCCAAGAAGTATTTAAGACTGTCATGATCTGTTTTGACCTTGAAGTGCCTACCTATTAGGTAAGGGTGCCATTGCTTCAATGAATGTAGTATTGCCATAATTTCCTTTTCATAAATGGGTTTATGTAAGTCCTTTCCCTTGAGTGACTGAATTTCAAAAGCAAGGAGCCTTCCTTCTTGCATTAGAACAACACCAATGCCATTTCTCGAGGCATCACATTCCACAATAAAGGTTTTTGTGAAGTCTGGTGTGGTCAAGACATGAGATTTTCACATTGCCTCTTTAAGTTGTTCAAAATTTTGAGTTTCCTCTGGAGTCCATGAAAATTCATTCTTCTTAGTTAATGAAGTTAAAGGTGTTTCTATTCTTCCATAGTTCTGAACAAACTTGCGGTAGTAACCTGTCAAACCAAAAAATCCTCTAAGATTCTTTAATGTTTTGGGAATCGACCAGTCCATCATGGATTTAATATTGTTGTGTTCTACCTTGATACCTTCATGAGATACAATATGACCCAAATACTTTACCTCCTTCACCCCAAGAAACATTTGGATGATTTGGAATATACCTGTTTCTACTTTATTAGTTGTAGCACCCTGTCAACATGTCGAAAATGATCTTCCCAAGACTTGCTATAAATTAGTATATCATCAAAAAATACTAACACAAATTTTCAAAGGAAGGGATTGAAAATGGAATTCATCAACCCTTGGAATATGGAATGTGCATCCGTAAGGCCAAAAGGCATGACAAAAAATTCATAATGGCCTTCATGAGTTCTGAATGTTGTTTTTGGGATATCTTCTTCCTTCATTCTAATAGGATGATACCCTGAATGAAGATCCAACTTTGTTAAGTAGATTAATCCATGTAGTTCATCTAAAAATTCATCAATGATGAGAATGGGAAACTTATCTTTAATGGTTATCTTGTTGAGATCTCTATAATCTGGACACATATGCCATGGACCCTCTTTCTTGAGTACCATTACCACTAGTGTAGAGTAAGAACTTTGGATAGGTCTAATAATGCTAGCCTCTAACATTTCTTCAACCATAAGCTCAATTTCACTCTTCTGGGCATAAGGGTATCTGTAAGGCCTGGTGTTAGGAGGAACACTCCTAGGAATTACGTGAATAACAAGATAATGATCATGAGTGGGTGGAAGACCTCTAGGAATATAGTCAAATACTTTGGAATGCTTATCAATGATCCCTTGGAGATATAGGGGAATAGATGGCTTATATATTTCAACATCTAGTGAGAATAGTTATACAATTACACCATGATACCCCTTTTTCAATAATTTTGTCATGCCATTAGAGCTTAACACCTTACCGGGTTTCCCCGTGATAACCCTTAACTCAAATTCCTTTCCTTCCAATGAAAATTTCATGAAACATTCTTGAAAATTAAAAGCCACTATTCCTAATGATTGTAACCATTGGACCCCTAGTACGACATGAGCACCACCCATGGGTATAGAAATCATTGGACTATTGATTACATATTCCCCCATAGTAAGATTGATCTTATATAATTTTCCTGAGCAATTGATAGTTCCTCCATTTGAAATAATTACTTGAAACCATGGCGCTGGATTTATAAATCAATTGAGAGCTTTGGTTAATTAACACTGAATGAAATTATGAGTACTGCCAGAATCAATTAGCACTATTATCTTTTTCTTTTTGATATATCCTTCGATATTGAGGGTTTGAGGAGTGATAATTCCAACCAATGCATGACATGATATGGTGGGAGTCATCTCTTCAGAATAAATCTCTTCTACATCTTCATCTTGAGATGGTTCTTGTTCTTGTTCTTCTTCCTCTTCACAATCTATGTAGAATAATTTATTCTCACCACACTTATGTGACTTACTGTACTTGCTGTCACAATTGAATCATAAACCTTTTTCTTTTATTTCCTCCAATTGTTGAGGTTTCAACCTTGTAGGTTGAGGTGGTTTAGAAGAAGGAACATTATTTTCTCGATAGATGTTAGGGGTGGTCCTTCTAGTAGCCATAACCATATTTTTACTTTCAACATTTCTTGCTACCCTGAACGTATTCTCCAATGATTTGGGTTCCCAAAGGAGAACCTCATGTTGAATGTTATCCTTTAAAGTTCCTACTGAAATATCCGTTACCTTTATATTCAATCTTTGGAATTTCTCAATGTGCTTTGGAACTGAAAGCTTTTGCTTGAGAATTATGAATTGGCTGAAGAAGGTATTTCTCCTTGTATCCTCATAGTGTGCTATCATTTCTTCCATGAAAATTGTCCAAGTGACAAGTGATTTGCGAGAAAAAAATACATCGATACCACACAAACTAATCAGGTTCTAAATATAATGATGCAATTAGTACCTTTTGTGTGTGTGGCACATCATGTATATCAAATAACTTCTCCATCTGGAGTACCATGTGAATGGATCCTTGCCATAAAACTTCCTCATATCAATCTTAGGAAAGTGGGTTGTCTTCAACCCAAAGATGGAGTTTCTCCAGTCTTGATTCATATTCCTTTTGTCCTCGTCATGAATTTCATGCGACACATTTTCACTTTTAGGTGGCCTATCTATTAGCAATTTTTTCAACCCTTCCATGATATCCCCTTTTAAGCCATCCATCTTAGTATCCGTCATCACTTCCAACTTAGCTTTAATGGAATCCTTCATCTTTTGTTACTGCCTTGTTTTGTAAATCATCTATGTCCTTGCACATTTATTCACCTTCAACAAGATTCCAAATAGGATTATATAAGGGATTATTTGGTGTAGAAGTTTCATTTTTTGGTGGCATTTTGGCCAAGTATCACTACAAGGTAGGAATTCGTAATTGGCTTAAGCATAGGTTCTCACAGATAAGAGAGTGTCAGGTGCTATAGATATCTGATATACATGCATGATCCAACAACAGTACTCGGTCCAATATCTCAAGGCACGAACTAAGGAGTCTTGACCATTCCCTTATCCATACTATCCGACTACCTAGGTACTAGAGAATGATCTCCCTTAGTGTTGTTCTTGGTGTACTATAGAAACAAGACAACCAAATGGTTTACTCATTTGGTCTTAGGATTCTAGGGGGTATCCTGATATATTTCAAGTACATGGGAGCTCAAATCCATAGTAGTTTTTTCTAATGTGCAACCGTTTGAGAGGGGCCTTCCGATATACTCTAGGTACGTGGAAGAACCACACCGTCCTCGGGTTGTAGCACTGATAAGTAACAAAATCTCCTATGTTTAGAGAATCCAAAATATGTATGTACCTAAAAATACCTAAGATTATCCAAAATTTATGTGATACTCCTTTTATCCCACTTTTTGAATCACCACAAATTGGATCTTCTAGTCAAAAGATATGCAAATTTCCAAAAAAATAATGCACCTTTTAAAACCATGTTTTGGAGACTGTTTTACTAGCCAACCTTTATTTTTTCTATATCTTTGCAATTTCGGTCCTTATGAGTCTACATTTTTTTTTTCTAAAGTATTCTAATGTGTCTTCTTTCCAACCCCACAGGTTAAACCAAGATTGGATTCTCCAAGGGAATTTTATGATAACTTTCCTAAGATGTGCTGATTTTTTCCCTTTTAGCAGAGCAAACTTGTACAACTTGTCATGTGTCAATGTCTTCACTTAAGAAATTGAAATTTTCACCAGTAATATTTTGGTTCGTACCCTGATCAATGGAATATGTATCACTCAATTTTGAGGTCTGTATCTTCACATATAAAAAATTTCCCAAGAACACCTATTTTAGACTAAAATCTGGACCAGCGAAAAACCCTAATTTCCTCAACGAATAAATTTCCAAGTACAACATATAAAGGGATGAAATTCGTACACAAGATACTTCACTATTCCTCTTTCTTACTGTAAAAATTTTAGAACTTGAAACCAAGACCAAACAAATTGGAAGAGAAAATTTCAAGAAGCCATGTTTTAGACTAGTTTCAGAACTAGTAAAAAACCCTAACTTGAACATAATGTATCTCCAAAAATATAACAAAACAAGATTTGAAATTTGGACCCATGTTAGCTATAAATGTCTCCTCTACACCATATAAATTCTATATCCTGGAACCTTCCAAAAACAAGTTTGTAGTGAAAATTCCAAGAAGACTTGTTTTGAAGAAGTCAGCCCCGAGGATTGTCTAGCTCTAATACCAAATGTTAAGAACCAAATATCAAAATAGCATAAAAACCTCAGAAAAAGTACTCCATGCCTTGAAAAAGAGAAAAATTCAGATAATAAACCTCTTCAAGGGGGAAACCTCCTTATACATCACATGAATTCACAAATACAATATGATTTGAAATGAAAATGTCTACTTGGTATATATAGGAGACTAGGAGGTGCAATTATAACTAGACCCAATACGACATAAATAAAATAACAATACTAATGTAATATGCCCCAATTAAAGGGTAATGTGCCACGATTTAGGGATTAAAAAAACCCATGAGAAAAGAGTGTACCAAGGTACACTCTATCTTTGTAGTTTAAATAAAAGAACTTAGAGGGATCTATCCAATGAGCTATTATGGGCACAAAACAAAACTCGTATGAACAAGTTACATCCAAAATAGTTAAGGTCAAAATTTCAACACCAATTTACTTCCAGAGGGCATAAATCCTTTCTCAGAAGTCCGCTTGAGGAACATGAGCAGTATATAGAAAAAATGTGAACCATAGGACACAACAATGGAGCCAGATTTGGGATTTTGGTATGTTAAAATATGCAGGAAGAGAAAGACGACACATGTATAACATACATGGATAAATTTGGAAAAACAATCAAAACTTCTTCGTACCATAACTTTCAGCTTAGAGCTCAAATTGGAGTAAATAAATAGTTGTTTGAAAGGTATTGAGGAGGAGGAGACATATAATCAACCCATAATTTTGAATTGGGTGCTAATTTTTTTTCAGAAAGTAATAAAGTAATTCCATAGCAACAAGTGAGTGGAAAATTACAACTTGTGAATGTTGTAACTTTTCGCTCAGAACTCGAAATGAGGCATAAGTACAACCATTGGAGAGTTGTTTAAGAGAAAAACGTGTTGAAGGAATGATAATCTTGACTTGGTGCATTGTTTTCTTCATAAATTGATGTGAATAATAACCTGTAATATAATTAGTAAATATTTTTAATTGCATGCACATTATTACAGAACTAGAGATATAGGAAAGCATACTTTAGTTCCTATATGAGAACTAGAGATATGGATGACGCACAAGGATATTAAAACCATGAAGAAGAGATCACATGTGTGCATGCCAACATAGTAAATGATGAGGTAGAGTCTAATGGAAGAAGGGATAGGAAGGAGACTGTAACCATGAGAATCCTGCAAAGAGAAGTGTAAATATATAGGATCGATAATGAAAATATCAAGAAATCTCAGGAGGAGATACCGAAAATCATGAATATGATGCAAAAGCAAGTCAACAAAGATTCAGGCTCAAATAAAGAAGCTAGTTCTAGACAAGTGGAAACATAGATATCTCATGATAGGAGAGATGATCATGAAGGATCTAGATGGTTAAGGAGTATTAGCAGGAATCAAGATCATCATTCCCCAGGGCACTTGAAAAAAATAGAATATGAACGTTCAAGGTTATAAAGTAGCCTAAGTATGTCTCCTGTCAAGCATCAAAGACATGGATCAGATAATTTTCAAAGGGGAGCTAAGGAAAATTAAGTCACCATCATTTGATGGAGAGAACAAGAAAGGAGAAGATGCAGAAGTATGGTTTATGGGAATGAGGAAATATTTCCAATTAGATGATAACTTAGCAAATGCAAAAGCCAAAATTGTAGCCTACCACCTTCGAGGAAAGACATCTAAGGTTAAACACCTTGATGAGAAGATAATTTCTTGGAAGATGTTCAAGAAATATTTTCAGCAGTAGTACTTATCAGAGCAATATCATGATAGAAAGATGCTAGAGTTGATTGAACTCAAACTTGGTTACATGACCATGGATGAATATGAGAGAAAGTTCTTGGAACTTCTCAGTTATGTGAGATTCATTAGGGATGAGAGGGTTAAAATTTAGAGGTTCATGATTAGACTACCATCCTTATACAAGGATAAAATTTAGTTTGAGGAGCCCAAGAATTTAGAGGAAGCCATGAGAAAGGGTAAGTGTTCATATCATCATAGCAGAGGAAGGGGATGAGGAGAATGGAGGTTATAATTTCTATATAAATATGTCAATTCTCCTTGTATAGTTTTATTTTTAGACTGATTATGATGGCCGACTTCATGTAAAAATATATCATCATTCAAGTTTGTTTATGATGGGTCTCCATATGTTGCTTTATTTTTTACCATCGTCTCTGTTGAGAGTGTTGGTCCATCTTTCAATATCGAGGGCCTCCTATATTCTCTTTTTTGTGTATAATTCTTCTTTTGAAATTAACCTCGATTTTTCTATGCAAATGTTATGGGAGGTATTATGTGCATGTTATGCAAGGGCTAGTTTTTGAGCTCATTCATAGAATATATATTCTGATTGTTCTTTCAAACTAACCTGAAGGGAGTGACCTATTTCACCAATATAGTTTTTTCTGCATGATCATGGTATTGATTATACTCCCATTTGTTGCTTGGGATCTAGTGGGTTTTTCATTGAGTCTACAAGGTTTCTGATAGTGATAAGGGAAGAGAAGGCCACCATGATGTTTTTATTTTTTAGGACCTTGGCCCTTGATATTGAAAGATGAAACAACAATCTCAAAATAGATGATGGTAAAAAATTAAGCAACATATGGAGACCCATCATAAACAAACTTGAATAATGATATATTTTTACATGAATCCGACCATCATAAGCCGTCTAAAAAATAAAATATAAAAGGAGAATTGACATATTTATATATAAATTATCACCTTCATTATCCTCATCCCATTCCAAGCATTGGGATCCATGATGATGGACTCATTTGGATGAAGTACGAAACGTTGGATAAAAAACATACATAGATTTTCCTCTTACTAATAAATAATTCTATCATTTCACATGTAATCATATTATCTGCGATGAGATATGAAAAAATCATGCATGAAAGCATATATTCCAACATATAGGTGTGCATAACCACAAATTGCACACTTACATAATTTAATACTGCACATCCACTCAATGCATCCTTGCATTTATTCAATAATACCATATTCCTATGTCATGTATTCCATTATGATGAGTTGGAAGGTCTAGCCAACGCTACAACACATCATCCAACCAAATCCTTAATAATTTCTTGTTGATGTGGACATGCTCCTCCTCAACCCAATACAAAACTAGGAATATATCATTTCTCTGCTAAAATTTCCCTTAGGCATACTAGAAGGAATTTCTTTTCTCTGATCTGTAGTCTCTCAAAAAACCCTTCCCCTTCATTGGTTCTCTTAGTGTTGGTAAGAATGTTACAATCCAAGACATTGATACAAGTAGGGAGACTGTTAGACAATTATGTAGCTAGATTTACCATATCCAACAACATTATGGCTTGACACATGGCTATATCTCTTGGAATTCACTTCTATAACAAGATTATAACTCCTGGCCTACCTTGGTTATTAGCTCATAACCGACATAACTTGACATGACATTTGATGTCTTATGAATGAATAGTTGATTTTAGAACAATCTTATATTTATAAGGTTTTTGTCAGACCATACCCCACCTAGGTATCGCTCACACAAATGCAATTAAACAACATAGATTTTTCAACTTATCATATTAATTCACGAGTGAAGAACTCTTACCCAATTCCTTTACCACATATATAATATATCATAATGAAACTTCATGCCTACATGGCCACCATCTTCATCTCTAATGTTACTTGATTAGTTGGTGTTCTATGAAGTATCACATAATATTTCCACCAAAATCTTGATCAACATTCTTGTTATATCCTTAATTTCCACCCTACATATTCAGAAAGGAACACAACAAAAGATGTAAACCAAGACACTCCTTTAGATCAAGATTCAAACAATTTTTAAGGGGTGTCGCTGGTCATATATGGGACAACCAGTGACATATCGCTTGTCATCAATACATGTTGGATGAACTTGTCATTAAGACCCAAGGTTTGGTTTAACTATGACCAACAAACCCACCATACACTGGCCCTTTCAGCATCACCTCCTTGTGCAGATGAAGTCTCACCCGAGGTATCTATTGGGACTGCAAGAACTGAATTTTTGCAGTAGTAAGGGAAAGGGAGGTAGACACTTGGGTCATTGTTCCTTCTTCTATCTATGTGTTTGATTAGGCTCTAGTTAATATTACTTTCTTTTAGGTTCCTATACTTATCATATTTCTGATTATTACAGAGCTTCTTCACAGTTACAGTCCTGAATATTACGCCACAATTAATTCATAAACTAAGTCTAGTGTATGAATAATAGAAACATAATTCATAACAACACATAGACAATTAGATACCACAAGACTCAATATCCTTTCTAAACTCTCTCTATTTATTCATCTGTTTTCCTGATAACCATCTATTACGTTCATGACTCTGGCATACTCTCTTTTTCCCACCTTCTAATCTCCCATCCTGTTACATATTTATACTTCAAAATCTACGGGTTAAAACCCTAGTCTATTTATCCAAAACTATTACAATGCATGGCCAGTTTAATTAACTTGTTGTTCAACTGCTTTCTTATGCTTTTCGCTCTTCATGCTGATTTTATGTTGTTCTTCTATTTTTGGAATGTCGTGTTATCATCCTTATATTTCTCTCTTTCTTTATTCTTATGTCTATGCGCTATATTCCTCCTACACAATTTCTCCCTTCTGCACACTTTCCTATGGAATGTGTCTTAATTGCGTGCTACTTTCCTTCCTCTATGCACTTCCCTTCTACTTAGGTTTTTCTCCCAACATTGTATCCAAAACTGTCTGTCCAACAGGCCCCCAACACTCACCTGTGGGTCGTCCCAAGCCACCTAGGCCTGTTGTAATACCCCTGTTTCCCCCATCTTGTAATTAATCATTAATTATAATCACCATGCTATGGCATGGGAATAATGTAAATTTTTTATTGTTTGAACCCTCTCTTGGTAAATTGGGAAAAACAACCTAAACTTCTTCAGACCATAACTTGCAAGGAAAGGAAGAAGCCGGAATTTCCACCTACCACTTGCAACGAAAGGCATCCATGTGGTGGGATCAACTTAAGCAAGCCAAGAACCTAGATGATAAGAGGATCTCATGGAGGCAGTTCAAAGGATATTTCCAAGAGAAATATGTTTCTGAGCATTACTATGAAATAAATATGAAAGAGTTCTTTGAACTCAAGTTGGGAAGTATGAAAATGGAGGAATATGACAAGAGATTCTTTGAATTTTTGAAGTATGTTGACTTCATCAAGGATGAGAAGGTCAAAATACAAAGGTTTATAAGTGGGTTACCCTCCTTCTACAATGAAAATATTCAATATGATAACCCAAAAACTCTGGAAGAATCCATAAGGAGAGCAAGGCATCTTTATGAGAAAAGAAGATGAAGGCCAATTTTCCAAAGGGCTTGGAATGACAAGATGAAGGGGAAAAATGATCAAAGAAAGAATTTTTTTAAGCCACATTTTTTCAAGAAAAAAACCCAAGAAAATTGCAAGGTCAATCATCCCAAAATGAGCACAAGACTATAGATTCATTTGGGAAAAGGACAAGAGAACATCCTATACAATGTTGGGGATGTGAGGGAAATCACTTATATATGGACTGACCTCACAAAGGAGAAAGAATGAAGACTATCCACAACATTCCGGAAGCTAAAATAGTGGAAGACATGGGAAGAAACATTTGAAGGATTTATGTAGATTTGGACAACAAGCAAGCAAAGTATCAATCTCCCATGATTGAAGTGGAAGGTAATATTGACAACCAACCCATAGAAATTTTAATTGATTTTGGAGCTATTCATAGTTACATAAATTCTAACATTGTTGATATATTTCACTTGAAAATGAGTATTCATAATAAATCTTGGTTAGTTCAATTAGCCATAGGGGATAAGAGGAAAATCAAGTTGGTTAAATGTTGTCTGATAGACATGAATGCACTCAACACAAAGGTAGATGTGAACATCATACCATTGGGTTCATATGATTGTCTAATTGGCATGGATTGGTTAGAAAAACATAATGTTGTCCTAGATTGTTACAACAAAACAGTCACATGTCTTGATGAAGAAGCACAACAAGGAAAGATTCAAGGCATTCCAAGAGTTGTATTTGTTAGACATATTTCATCTATGCAATTGAAAAAGAATTTTAGGAAGGGATTTTAGATTTTTGCATCCCATATGGAAGATGCATCCAAAGATAAAGTGGCAAGAATTGAATACCATCCAGTTTTAATGGATTTTTAAGATGTTTTTAGGGAAATCCTAGGATTTCCACCAAAGAGAGACATTGATTTCTCTATTGAATTAGTGTCAGGAGTTGCCCCAGTTTCCAAAACACCTTACAGAATGGGCATGCCAGAGCTAAAAGAGTTGCAGATTCATCTTGAAGAGTTGTTAAATAAGGGTTATATAGGGCCAAGTGTCACCTTTGGGAGCCCAAGTTGTTTTTGTGAAGAATAAAGATGGAACCTTGAGGTTGTGTATTGATATTCAAGGTCACCATAAAGAACAAATACCCTTTTACAAGAATTGATGATTTGTTTGATTAACTAAAAGGTGCGAGAATAGTTTCCAAGATTGACTTTAGATCAGACTATCATCAAGTGAGGATAAATGAAGAAGACATAAACAAGACAACATTCAAGACAAGATATGGGCATTACGAATTCACGGTGGTGCCATTTGGACTATCAAATGCCCCAACAATTTTTATGTGCCTAATGAATGGAGTGTTCAGGGAGTACTTGGAAAAGTTTGTAATTGTGTTCCTAGATGATATACTTGTCTACTCTAAGTTATAAGACAAACATGAGCAACATTTAAGAATGGTGTTGCAAGTTTTAAGAGAGCATAGATTGCATGCTAATATAAGTAAGAGAATATTTTATCAAAAGAAGGTCCACTACTTGGGGCATATAATTTTAGCAAAAGGGATAACATTCAATCCTGAGAAGATAGATGCCATTAGAGTATGGTCAGTGCCAAGAAATTTCACAGAGGTTAGATCATTCACGGGTATTTCCGGTTATTACTGAAGATTCATAAAAGGATTTTCAAAGATTGCAATTCCAATCACTTCTTTGCAAAAGAAGTGAGTGAAGTTTGAATGGACTTCCAAGTGTGAAGAGAGTTTTCAACAGTTAAAGGAAATATTTACAAGTGTGCCAATATTGAATATTATAGATCCAAATGAAGATTTTTTATGTGCACTAATGCATGCAAGGAAGGGCTCAATGGATTCCTTAGTAAAAAAGATCATGTGGTATGCTATGAGTCCAGAAAATTAAAGGAGCATGAGAGAAGTTATGATACCCATGACTTGGAATTAGTAGAAATTGTACATGAATTAAAAATGTGGATACATTACCTCATGGGTAAGAAATTTGAGCTAAGGACAAACTAATGTGGTTTGAAACATTGTTTGGACAACCAATACTAAATTCCAGACAAACTAGATGGTTTGAATTTCTTAGTGAGTATGACTTTGAAATTAAGCATATAAAAGGAAAGGAAAATAAAGTGGTTGATGATCTCAATAGGAGAGCTCATGAGAGGCATATTGCAACCATTAGCATGTACAAGACATATTTAAAGGATCAAATTATTGCAGCAACAAATTTGTATTAGCAGTATGCGAACATAAAAGAAACATTACAACAATGAATTTTTTAGCAGAAATTTAACTCTTATGAGTTGAAAGAAGATGGAATTCTCATGTACAAAGGAAAAGTGTACGAGTCAAATTACAATGAGCTGAAAAATGAAGTGCTGAAGGAAATGCATAATGTGTGATATGTTGGGCACCCAAGATATAAAAAGATAATTGCAATTGTGAGAATCCAATACTTTTGGTCGGGAATGAAGAAATAAGTGGCTAATTATACAGTCAGATGTCTAGAGTGCCACAAGGTAAATACAGAGCATAGACATCCAAAAGGTTTGCTACAGCCATTTACCATTCCAGAATGGAAGTGGGAAGTAGTTATAGTTGATTTTATTACAAAGATACCCATAATAGTGAAACAACATGATTCCATCACAGTGGTGGTTGATAAATTGACTAAGGAAACACATTTTATTATAGTGAAGACTACACATAAGGCAACGAATATTGCAGATATATATATGAAGGAAGTTGCTAGGCTACATGGGGTTCCTAAGGAAATAGTTTCAAATACAAATCCAAAGTTCACATCCAAGTTTTGGAAGGGCTTGTTCAAAGGCCTTGGGAAAAATTTAAATCTTAGTACACTGTATCATCCAGAGTCAAATGGAAAAACATAGAGGACTAACATGATAATTGAGGACATTGTCAGGATGTATGTGATGGATCATCCATCAAAGTGGGAAGATTATATTCATTTGGTTGATTTTTCTTACAACAATGGTTATCACGCCTCATTGAAAATGAGTTTGAAGCATTGTATGGAAGAAAATGTAACACTCCATTGAGTTGGGATAATCCAACAGATATAGCAGTTGTTGGGCTAGATTTATTGAAGGAAATGGAAGAGAAAATGAAAAATATTAAGTAGAATTTAAAGGTTTTCTAGGATAGCTAGAATATATATGAATACAAGAATAAAGTGTTTAGATATTTCAAAGTGGGAAAACATGTGTTCTTAAAAGTGAAGGCTAAAATAAGTTCGCTAAGATTAGGAAGTTTCTCGAAGTTGGAAGCAAGATATTGTGGGCCTTTTGAAATATTAGAAAAGATAGGTCCAGTTGCATACATGAAAGCATTGAATGCATCCATGAGAGTGAATAATGTATTTCATGTGTCATTATTAAATAAATATGTGCTTGACCCTAACCACATAATTGATTGGAATGTGATCCAGGTGGAGCAAAAAAGGGGATTTCCGGGTGGAAGCAATACGCAACCTGGAACATAAATTTAGAGTTCTAAGGAACAAGTCCATAGGGTTGGTAAATTTCAATTGACTTGCTACAACCCTGCATATGATACATGGGAGCATGAAGAAAACATGTGGGTAGAATACTTGCAAAGTTTTGACAATTTTGAAGAAAACATAATGCAAGACTCCATTTTGAGTAGCTAGAGTTCTGGAACTACATCTCAGAGTCCTATCCAACTGTGTTGGGACCCTTATAAAAGAATGGCTCATTCCTTGCATTAATCATGATAAATGGATGGTACATCCCTGATAAATTAATGGTGCATTCCTTGGGTCAACGAGTTGAGAGAAACAATATATTATGGTTGGTACTGTTGTTGGAATTGTTAAATTACAAAAATTTATTTCTAAGTATTGTGATGTAAATTTGCATATATGTATATCAACCTGGTGTGCACCGAGGATGACACACAATTGTAGGAGAGGGGGAATGTAACATCCCCACTATAATCCCCATTTTAATTAATCCTTAATGTAGATATACTATATGGCTACGGTCAAGCGATGTAATATGTGAATTGTAATTCTATGTTTTAATAATAAAATGTGATTTCGACTGCTAACAAGACATGGAAAGAGATGGGGGATGAATTAATCCATAAGAGAGGGGAGGGTCTAAGAAAATTTCCAATAGAGGGGTCCAAGGGGGAAATTCTCATGTATATTAATTCAACCCATTTTCCTAAATTTGCTATTGGTATATGAACCTTCCAATTTTTGATTGAGTGTTCCCAAAGCCAATCATTGAACACATGTAAGAGGGTGGGTGTGAATAGTCACATCCCATAGTTATTTGGCACATGGGGGATGAGTGAAATCATCTTGGGGAAGTGTGTGAGTCAGGCAAGCAATCCAAAGCAGAGGAAATGTGTATGGGTGGGGACAATAGTTTTTACACATTCAATTTTTGTGCATGAGGAGCAAGTGGAGAGAAAGAAAGAGAACTTGGAGTTGGTGCATCCATGGAGGGGAAATTCTATAGCATTCTTGAGAATACTTGGAGTGAATTTGAGATGAATACTAAAGAGCCAAGTTGTCAAGCATTAAGAGTGAAATCCTGAGTGAGTTGCACTAAAATAACAAGTGTTTGTTGGTAGTTTTTCTGGCAGCAAATTCCCTTGAGTTCTTAGCTAAGAGATTCCTAGCTACCTGTGCCATAGAGACCCCAATAAATGAATGGGATGCCTGAGGGAATGATATAAGTGAAGGGGTACATTCCTTGGGTTGTATAGGTCAAGAGGAGGAGAGCTTGTGGAAAATCATGATAGTTGTAGGAGAATACCAATGGGTTGTGAGTGGACGATGAGAGACCACCCTCTTTTGTATATTACTAGCCTCATATTGGGGGTGAATGGTTGTTGATATCTGGAAAAAATAGTCTATGTTTGGGTGGAACATGTGTCCCAAGCAGTTGGTTGCACACCTATTTTGAAAGATAAGTGTTTTCCCTTGTTGGCGTGTTATTTTATGAGTTAAGTTGTTGTGCATAAACTCACTGTATTTGAGAAGAATTTATATGATGTTATGTTGGTTTATTAATTAAATTTCATGTCTATTTTATCATGATGTATATGCATCTGTTTTATGGTTATCGACAATATATAACTCTGGTTGTAGTTCGTAGTTGAAAGCTACAAGAATTTAATTAGATAGAAAATATTTCGTTTTGTGAGTTTTTTGCACCGTAATGTCCCTTGATTGGACTAGGGGACGTTACATTACTAATTACCTAAACTAAGTTATCAAAAACTCTAGTAAATCCACTTCAAAAAAAATTAGATAGACATATATAGTTTCAACACATACCAACATTAACTATTATGTGGGATTTTAAAGGGTTTACTATGTAAAAACTATCAATTTTAAAACCTATTTTTTTACATTTATTAAAATTTCCCAATGGAAGAAGCATGATTATAAGTCATCATGATATCCATGTGGTTTCCACCAAATATGGAAAAAATATACTACTCTTATAGAATAGTAATGCTAAATATGTTGGGTTTATGATTTAACAACACATACACTCAAAACTATATCAAGCAAGGAACATGGAAAGTTTACACTCAAGAAATCCCCAAAGTGGAAATTCTAGTCAATCAATCCATTCATGTATGAATTTATATTATACAATGGGTTTCATTATATAGCTTCATGTGACCATAACAAATATTTCATAATTATATTTTTAGTTCAACCATTTCCATAAATATCTCCAATAATTTCTCCATGAATTACTCAATTTCATTATATGAAATCCTCATCCTAATTTCTCTAGTTGTTTTAGTTGTTTTCATCCTTAGTTTTGTATGTAGGAATTTAAGCTTAGTTTACTACATTACCTTTATGAAACCACATAATTTAGAAATTTATATTCACAAGTACGAATTATTCCTTCATACTCCCCATTAACATATACCTGTGATTCAATACTCATTTATTGTGGTCTCTTAAACCTTCACTCACTTTATTGGTATTGTTACCCCTCATTTCACTTTACATGAACTCATTTTCTTCTCTAGATTTATTCCGTCATATGATCCTATCTCATGAATATACCGAGATGATGTCATAGCCAAGTTTTGCATGATCAGTTGTGCCATTACGATGATTTTTGTTATGTATCATGATCATCCAAAAGTGTGACCATTATATCTTATGTATAATACCTCATTATATATGTATCTTAGTCCCCATTTCAAAGTATTCCATTCCCTTATGTCTCATACTAACCTTCTCATGGAGCTCATTTATGGATGAGGTGGGTGTGGAAGGGTCTTGGAGTGGATCTATTCGAACACATGACTTAGAGAACCCTTAGGTTTTTCCACTTTACACTTATGTGAAAGTGTTGCTAATGTATTGTAAAGGTTATCATACCTATAAAGAATACTTGTTTTATGCCTAAGCATGGATCACCCTATGTACTTGTCACAATTTTTCCTAGGTGATCTATCTCCCTATCACTTTGGGACTTATGACATGTATTTATCACTTGAGATAATGTATAACCACATCGTAAGAGGTTTATACATATTTTTATGCAAAGAAACCTTGGAGCATCCATATTCACAATACCCTAGGAATTTCTTCACAACACCCTCGGAATTCAAGGGCTATTCTTCCTGTACATGGACCATTCATTCCATTCGATGTCACATTTCAAGGAGCATTCAGCCATATCACCATTTATGGAGGATCATGTCACCCTTTGGAGGAGTTGTCCACCTTGGAGGTTGCATCATTTGGTTATTTGAGAATCTACTTGGCACATGTGGATTACGTTTACCCTCCTAGACTTGTGGAAGTAGGTTAGCATCATTTTGGAAGGAGGTTTCATGTTGGAGACCTTACTTATGACTATTGGGAGTTATTTTGGAAAATATTACCCCTTTTGGAGCCTGCCATGTGCCACACGTGTGGAACTTTCTCCTCTCTTGAATAGTTGTTCACTGATTTTGAGGTTCAATCTCCCTTGGAGGAGACTTTTGAGGTGGTCACCACACATCATGGAGGGATGTTGAACTCCCTTGACCATAATTTTCTATTTTTGGATGAGATGTATCCCGTTCTTGGGGGAATATTGTACATGTGGTACAAGTGCTATGATATTTTATGTATTTTTTACTTTCCCACCACAATTATTTTAAGGACACGTCGTTTTTTATATTTCACAGGCTAGATCTAAGGAGAGAAAAATATGATTGTAACGAGAGATTTTTTGAAGCCTCTATAAAGGAGAATCCCCCTCACACTATTATTTTTTGTTGATTGGAAATTGAAAATACAACTTGTTGAATATATTCCTACCGAGGAAATTTGGTGTTAATTCAATATATTCTATTATTATTTGGTTCTTTAAGAACAAATGTGGATTTTGAAATCTTCTACAAACTAGAAAATCAATCCATTTGAAGGGTAAGATATACCACTTGAAAGCAAATTATTGTGAGGTAACGCCTCCCCTATATTCCTTTGTTATTTTGGTAATGTTACCCCCAATCTCACCTAGGGGTAACTAGAGGAGATCATTTCTCATGGTACACAATGAAGACAATGATCCTAGAGATGATCATCAAAATTATCCATAGATAGCAACCCCTTATATTCCTACCCCATCATCATTTCATAGCTCAGTCCATTTCACTTTATCAACATATATCATTTGATGATGGTGGTGCAACACACATGAGGAACACTAGTCATTGTTTCATATAAAGTGTCACATTTAATGCATTAGACATTTAGGTGAGGATCATGGTTTGAAGTCAGATAATGTATCATGATTTCTTAGAAGTTATTCTATTTTCCTTATTTTACCTTAGTGGCCATCATTTGTTTCCTAGTCTAGTGTTGTCACTCTTGGGGAACATGGGTACTACTAGGAGGCCTTGATAGGGGTAATGTACCATTCCCTTCCATACTCAACACTTTTCATCGTGATTCCTTCGGTTGTCCTATATTTTGGTGATGGTTGTTATATGTACACCAAAAAGTATCGTGCCTTCATCCTTGTATGAGAAGAAGGGATAGAATGCCAAGGTTGATGCAGTTTCTAAATAATAAAAAGAAAGCATGTTATAAGTGAAAGAAGAAATATTGGGTAATAAATGAACAAATAAAAAGACAAAGGTTATATTGAGGTCTACCCCCTCACTATGAGGTGATTTACCCTAGTCCTAATCCATTGAATGCATATTAAAGGACTTAATCCTAGTAAGAAAAATAATGAATGCTTGCAAGATAAAAAGGAGACTTGAAAAAAAAAAAGAATATCAAAATGAAAAAAGGGGTTTGGAATACACACACTACTGAGGAAAGAGAATCTCAAGCAATAAGATTTCCCTATAAAAAGGCTCTCATGGAGATGAAACCACATGTGTCCATGCATGTCAATGACACCATGACCATGATGTAAAACCCATGTCACATCATTCAATATACTTACACTTTGGAAGGTTTCTTGGGAAATACCTCTCTACTTGGGTACCGACACACCTAATAGGTTCTTATGATGGTCTTCCCATACCTAAACTTGGAAAATTGCATAAAGTATTGAGCTAGTGTGAAGTTTGAAGAAGATGCCTAATGTGAATTTCTTATGCGACTCTTGTATTAAGTGATGGCTCACTTTATATGATTCAGATTGCTTTTATATATTGTAGTTGTTTTTTACTTGATTATGTGTACCTTTTTTGGTCATGATGTACCTTGACATGGTCCTTTGGAGGACATTTCCATGAAATTATACATTATACAAAATATTTTTCACACTTGATGGAGAGCATTGTACCCTTTGATGATAACCTTTCTACACCTCCTAGACATTAAATGTTGGATAGATGATATTGGGTATTACATATATAGCTTGATGTGCCATTGAGAGGGTACGAATCCCACATATTGGAAAATGCATCCATTGAGCATATTAGGGTTTGATTGGATTATAATTCACTTGGATATGATTATACATCACTTTGGAGAGGTTATTGAGCCTCCCTCCCTCATGAAATCATTCCTTGTCCCTTACACATTGCACCATCTGATGATGACATCACGCTTTGACACTTGTTGAGCCGACCTATCATGATGGAATACTTGTGATGATGAGTTGGATATTTATGATGATGAGGCATGAGATTTGATGAGGATATGTGACCCTTGATGATGCTTTACACCCTTTGATGGAGAGACTTGGCCTCTAGAGGCTCTTTAACCCCTTTGGAAGATGACATCACCACCCTTGGAGGATCTCATATGTGTCATCGTTTAGGGGATTTTTTGATGTATTTTCATGTTATCGTAGTGTTAGATTCTATTTTGGGGGTGAACCTAGGCCTATCCACCTTGTATCATGGATATATATTTTTTTATTTTTGGGGCTTTGTGAGAGGTAAAGTGCTAAGGTTTCCTCATATAAAAGGATATAACTTTCCTCCTTAGAAAATCATAATTCATACTTGTGGGGAATCATTTATATAGTATTATTTTACTCTTTTCTCATCATGGAGTACTTATGCACACCTCTTGGAGAGTGATATTGTGGATTTTTGTCTTGTTTTGGTGGATGATTCTTGATTTAGGTTTTCCTCGTGCATAACAACTTGGTATAGTAAGTGTTCTTTCAAAGTTTTAATGTTTATTCATGATGTTTTAAGTAGACACTCTATCAAATTGTTGATAAGTTGCATGTTATCTTGTTTTTCGTGGGGAATTTTATTTGAAACCCTAGTAAGGCTTGCAATTTTACATCCCCTTCCTTGTTCATCTTAATATTGTTGAATCATATAAAGTCAAATTTAGGGATTGTGATTGTACATCCCCCTAAAATTGTCTTTATTGGTTAAATTCTAGAGCTTGTGATTGTACTACTCTAGTGTTTACCTATTTTCCACCTTGATCTCTTGTTAAAATTTACAGAAGATATAGAACAACATTAGGGCTTGTGATTGTACATCTCCCTAACTTGTATTCCTAAAGGATTAGACCTAGGACTTGTTATTGTATATACACATGTAATTTAGACCTTGAAGTATTCTTTGTGTCTTATCCTCCATTGAGGTTGCATTGACTCCATATGTCCACTGAACTTAAGATGACACTATTATTTATCTTGTTGTAAGTGATATAAACCCTAGTTTAGCTCTCTTTGTCTCTCTCCCCCAACGTCTTTTATTAGATTTAGTAATTTTTCATTGCTTATTCATTTATCTTCATCCCTAACCTAACCCTTGTATTGTTTTTTAGAATCACCCTTAAAATCATTCATTGGTGCATTAATTGCATTTTCATCCATTAGGGTTTAACATCTTGCATCTATTTAAGATAGTTTCATACTCTTTAATCTTAGAAATCATTAGTTAATGGTTTTTAAGTCTTTAATGTTTCCCTTGACATCTTTTATATTGCATTATTTACTAATTTAGGATTGTTTACTTGCTACTATTATAAACCTGTTATATGTTGAATTATATCATCTTTTACTCAAGTTTTATTACAACCTTTTCTTTTCTTTTCTTTTCTTTTGATATCTAGTGTTTCAAGGTATTTATTTTACTCTTTAAAATTTATAATTGTCATTTATTGTCTTATAACACCCCTTCACACATGCACATTTAATTTGTTTTGGCTAATTTTCCTTGGCCTTTTCTTGAACCTTAACCTAGGTAGTGAGGTAACCAAGATAAGGGGTTGTACACTTTCTTATCCTTACTATAGTATCATTTGAGGTTACTATAGAAGCCTCTCTTGTGTTGGATCTCTATCCTTTACTAAAAATAGGAAATTTATTTCTTAGGTTACAGTGGAAAATACTTCCATATGTTACACTTGTTAAGCATCTTATGAAGGATTTGCACAAGTGCTAGAATTTGTGATAACATTTTGGCATCATTGCCAAGGAGATTGAGTCATTATTCCTGTGATATTGAATCCTATGATTCAAAACATTCTTGGTAAGCTCACGTCAAATCCTTACTTAAATAGCTTACCCGACGACTCGATTGAGGGAAGAATCCTTCTACCTTATAAACATTTTGATCAACCTTTCCCAGCAAGTTCATCTGGTGACTCTAGTGATATGTTTTGAGGTGTCATTATATAATAATTTTTTTTATAAGATTTCATAATCTCAAATGATGGAATTATGGCACCATGGGAACTTCAGGAAGTGTTCCCTTCTCTTGATATCAAGAATTTTTCTGGATACCCAAATCACTTTTCTCTAGATTGGGAGGATACTTGTCTAAAATTTGACGACGATCCAACTTTGGCCGGCACACATGTAAAATTTTTGAAATACACTTCAAAGATAAATGTGATCCATGAAGATGTGCTAATAATATTGTTTTTAATATCTCTGGAAGCAAGACATAATAATTGGGTCAATCATTCTCTCAGTCCAAAGAGTGTATCTTCTCTCATGATTTTCATTGAATAATTTATCAAGCATTTGGGACCAAGAATTGAAAGGTATGAATATATTTTTCATGATATTACGGTATCCCTCCAAGAGGAATAATTATTTTCTAACCCTATTGAAGACAATAAATAATCTATTAAAGGAAAATATCTTGAAGAAGAGATTCATGAGAAATGTCACCAAGTACATGAAATAGGACAAGGGCCACATCATGATTCTATTAAATAAGAAGACTCTAATGAAGAACATCATGTTGAAGATCAACTCCATGAAGAAGGACCTATTGAGAGTAATCCTCATCATGAAGACAAGACATTGGTATTTTCTCCTTGATTTGATGAATATGAAGTCACCCAAGCTTCTTTCTCTCTGTTACATGAAGACAAGAATGTGGTAAGTTGTACTCTTTTCTATTTTTTTGATTCTTATGATTAATCATTGCATGAATTGAAAAGTGAAGAAATTTTGAAGGAACCCTTGGATGTAGTGAAATTTTCATCTAATGAAGAGCATGATGATTGTATTGATGATTTTATACACATAGGAAGACCTAGATCGGACATGCGTTTCTTTAATTTTGATGGTGATCCAATTTATGATATCAATGATGATTGTAGAATCAAGAATGAATAATTGTTTCCTTTAAAACATACGTCTATGTGCATCATGGATTCAAATTTTTGACAATATGAATATGGCATGTTAAATTTTTTGTTTCAACCATATAGGAATGTCCATTAAAAAATTATCATGATTACTTCCAACCATTTCCTAGAAGCTGTGACACATATTCCTTTGAGCACTTGGAGTTATTATATGAAGAATATTTTCGACTACCTTTATGTTCAATTTTTGGTGTATTATCACATAGATTGTAGTTTGGGAAAATCCTAATAAAAACCACATGGGTGTGACAACTATGGGATTATTTACCCACTTTCACCTTAGATAAACACTCCCCTCACTTTAGTGATGATAGAATCACCAAAAAGAGGGAATCCCAAGTGACCCTAGGGGGATTGCAATGAAAAGTGAAAAGAGATGAAGGATGCCCCTATAGGTCAAGCTCAAGAGTGGAATTAGGATTAAAAATGAGTCTCACGAGAATATAATTGGTTTCCAAGGTAGTGTACTTTCAAAACAACGTTATCCCTGTCCAGAACAAGACAATATATAGTAAATGAAGCCTCACAACCAAAGGGGATTCAACAAGAAACCTTTATATCCCAAATCACAACAATATGGAAATATATATATTAGAACTAAATGAATATAAGAGATACAAAAAATACCATCAAAATCAAGTGCAAGATATTGGAAACAAATCCAACAATGAGTAGATGAATTTCAAATGATTAGAGCAAGACTTTGGTAGTGATTCGAGGGTTGTTAGTTAGTGTTATCAACAATATTTGTAACATCCTTGTGGATGTAGAATTTTTTTTCTATAGAACCAAGTTGATCCAGGTGGATATCGGTGGCCACCCACCTATTCCAACTAGCTCAAAACAGTTTTTTGGCAACTTACTATTTTTAGCAGTTTTTTGGTTCCTAAACTTTCGGGGCCATTTTGAGGGCATACATGAAGGTTTTTTGGGATCGAGCTCCTTGAATATTAACTAATGTTATGAATGAGCCCCCAAAATGAATATCCTCGACGATACCTTTCCAACGAGCTATTGTGTGCCCCAAATGGAGATCGTATGCCAAAGTTACGCCCCCGAGAAGTTGATACACCAAACTACCCAAAACAGGGTCCACAAAACTGTTGGATTTTCATCTTTTGGGGTTACGGTTTTGAATTTTATTTATGTTAAAAATGCCTTTTGAGCCTCATTGTAAAATCATATTCTTGCGAATGCGATTAGCAGACACATCTCTTTTCAGAGATAAGTTGCCACCATTCTAGCGAGTCTTTCACTCTGTATTTTTACAGTCTTTGTACATTTTTGTTCATTAATAGAAAATTATGTATTAATGTATCTTCATATTTACAGTTTCATATATGATACATTTATGTTATATTATTGGATATCTGAGATATCTATGTATATTTATTTATTATATCTCTGCTCTCATTTCATGCCGAAAATAATCTGTATCAGTGGTATCAAAGCAGACTACTCTTGATCGTTTTTCAGTGCAAGTCCCCGACGAGGTCCGAGTATAGAAAGTTGGGTCTTGAGCTTGTCTCTCTTGAAGACAATCACTCTTGCATGCCCAAGAAACCCTCCATGGCGAAAGAAAATAAAAATGACAAATCATACAATTCTATTAATCTGTTTCTTGAGCAATCTCTGATGCGACAGAGGGACGAAATGATGGAGAATTTTTCCCACATGCTTCAACGCTCGTCGATAACAACAAACACGAATTCATCAAGAAACCACTTTGGAGGAACCTCACCTTTCAAGGTACAAGTTTATTTTATATTCCCATATTTGAAGGACATATAGATGTAGATGCCCTAGAAAAATGGTTAAATCTACTAGAAGGTTATTTCTCTGTTCATAATTTCTATGACAGGGAAACGATAGCCTTCACACTCCTTAAGGCTCTCCCCCATGTCAAACATTGGTGGGAAACTTAATGGGAGAAAAGTTCCAACGAGGAGTCTGGAATATATGGGGCCGAGCCCACTTGGGATTTTTTTGTGGATGCGGTGAAGGAACAATATTACCTTGTTGGCAACTATGAGGACCACTACATGAGATGGAACACACTGTGGAAAGAGAGGGGCCAAACAGTTCCAGAGTTCACCAATACCTTCCATACCTTGTGCACCAAGCTGGGTATCAAAGACTTTGAACACCATTTTGTTTTGAAATACCGTGGGGCTCTACACAGATACATCCAAACTGAAATGGATTTTCTAGACATCTCATCACTCGATGCTGCTTATTGATATGCTGTTAAAATCGAGTAGAATTTAAGCACCAGAACAAATGGGAGTTTAGATCTGCAAATCCACAACAACCAAAGTATGATAAATAGAACCCTAACAACTAGTCTCTCGAAAACCAGTCCAAGACACAGGAAAAGAAGGGTCACGAAAAGATGAAGGACACTGGAAAATGGTGCAATTTCCACAAAATCCCCTGGCACAACAACGATGAATGTCACTCAAAATAGTCATTGGTGGCCGAGATCAAAGAAAAGGAGTCGAACCCTGATTCAGAAAATAATGATAGAAGACAGATCATCGATGCAGACCCAACTGCTATTGTCCCGACCGCAATAATTCAACCAAAATAACCAACATATCCTGAAGAGGGGGAGTTCATTTTGAATTCAAAAATGTGGGTGAAGGGGACCTCGATGCATTTTATTTTTTATGGCGGAAGCTAGAAGAACCTCATCTTATCAGAGGTCATAAAATAGTTGGGATTGTCGACAACACCACACCCACATCCATACAACATTGGGTAGCTTCTCCATGGATGAGATATTCGTGCCAACCAACAGTGTCGATTGTCATACGAAATCCAACCCTTCAAGGATGAGGTATTATGTGATGTTTCCCCACTAGATGTCTGTGATGTTCTCTTGGGCCAACCATATATGTGTAAGCACCATGCTATATATGAGTCTCGACCCCGTAGTATCATTGTTACTCTGAAGGGCCATCTCTACAGGATACGAGACGTAGTTCCAACTACTGTCCCACCTAAACAATGGTGCAAGGTAGTATCTCTTACTACAAAATTCAGCTTCTTCACAATTTTTTCAAAAGGTGAATGAAAGGATATTGCAACCACTACAGCCTCGACCCAAGCACCTTCTATCCAATAGAAGCAGGTTGACAAGAATACAACAAAGAACAAATATTATTTTTCCACCCAATTATCTCATCTAGCCTTATTGGTTGAACAGATTCAACCCCTTCAACAACAGGTTCGTGATATCCTTCTACAAATCAAGTAGTGCAATGTGTCCAGCAAGGCAAGCAAGTCACCAAGATTTA
This sequence comes from Picea engelmannii, assembly GCA_009831015.1. Lineage (NCBI taxonomy): Eukaryota > Viridiplantae > Streptophyta > Pinopsida > Pinales > Pinaceae > Picea > Picea engelmannii. Next base: position 106,737 of record ML786593.1, on the reverse strand, counting down.
GATTCAACAATCGCTTTCCCCTCTCCCTTGAGAAATCAATGCAATGGAGACCATTGATTCCTAAGGAGCGAGGATTGATCCAGGTGGATATCGGTGACCACCCACCTATTCCAACTGGATCAAAACAATTTTCTAGCAACACACTATTTTTAGCATTTTTTCGGTTCCTAAACTTTTGGGGCTATTTGAGGGCCTAAATGAAGGTTTTTTGGGATCGATATCTTCAATTTTAGACTAAGGCTCTTATTGTTCCCCCAAAATTAATCTCTTCAACGATACCTTTCCAATGAGCTATCGTTCACCCAAAATGAAGATTGTATGCCAAAGTTACGCCCCCGGGAAGTTGATACACCAAACTACCCAAAATGGGGTCCACAAAAATGTTGGCTTTTCATCTTCCAGGGTTAGGGTTTTGAATTTTCTTTATGATAAAAATTCCTTTGGAGCCTTATTGTAAAATCATCTTCTTACAAATGCGAGTAGCGGACACATCTCTTCTTAGAGATAAGCTGCCACCATTCTAGCGAGTCTTTCACTCTATATTTTTACAGTCTTTGTACATTTTCGCTCATTAATAGAAAATTGGTGCATTACTACATCTCTCTGTTTATGGTTGCATCTCTGATACATTTATGTTATGTTATTGGATATCCGAGATATCTCTATATATTTATTTATTATATCTCCGCTCTCATTTTGTGCTGAAAATAATATGGATCAGTGGTATCAGAGCAGACTACTCTTGATCATTTTATAGTGCATGTCCCCAACGAGGTCCAAGTATAGAAACTTGGGTCTCGAGCTTGTCTCTCCTAAATACAATCGCTCTTGCACGCCCAAGAAACCCTCCATGGCAGAAGAAAATAAAAATGTCAGAACAAACGATTCTATTAATATGTTGCTTGAGCAAGCTGTCACGCGACATAGGGACAAAATGATGGATATTTTTTCCCACATCCTTCAACACTTTCCTATAAAAAGAGGTGCATATTCATCAAGCATCCACTTTGGAGGCACCTAGCCTTTTAAGGTACAAGTTAATTTTGATATTCCCATATTTGAAGGACAGATAGATGTGGATGCCCTACAAAAATGATTAAATCTGCTAGAAGGTTATTTCTCTGTTCATAATTTCTCTGACAGGGAAAAGATAACCTTGAAACTACTTAAGTATCTCCTCCAGAGCCTTAAGTAGTTTCACTTACTGGGAGAAAAGTTCCACATAGGAGTCTGGAATATATGGGGCCGAGCCCACTTGGAATTTTTTTGTGGATGCGGTAAAGGAACAATATTACCCTGTTGGAAACTATGAGGACCACTACATGAGATGGACCACACTGCAACAAGAGAGGGGCCAAGTAGTTCTAGAGTTCACTAATACCTTCCATATCTTGTGCACCAAGTTGGGTATCAAAGACTTTGAACGACATTTGGTTCTGAAATACCGTGGCGCTCTAAAAAAATACATCCAAAATGAAATGGATTTTCTCGACATCTCATCACTCGGTGTTGCTTATCGATATGTTGTTAAAATCGAGCATAAATTTATGCATAAAAACAAATGGGAGTTTGGGTATGAAAATATGCAACAACCAAAGTATGATAAATACGACCCTAACAAACAGTCTTCCGAAAACTAGTCCAAGCCACAAGAAAAGAAGGGTCACGTAAAGATGAAGAAGGACACTTTAAAATTGTGCTATTTTCACAAAAGCCCCTAGCACAACATTGATGAATGCCACTCAAAATAGTCATTTTTGGCTGAGATCAAAGACAAGGAGCTGGACCTTGATTCAGAATTTGATTTAGAAAATAATGATAGAAGACAGATCATCGATGCAGACCCCACTTCTATTGTTGTGACAAAAACCATTCAACCAGAAGAACCAACAGATCCCGGAGAGGGAGAGCACCTTTTTCATTCACAGATGTCGGTGAAGGGGACCTCACTACATTTTATTGTTGATAGCGGAAGCCAAAAGAACCTCATCTCAACAGAGGTTGTCAAACAGTTGGGATTGTTGACAACACCACACCCGCAACCATACAACATCAGGTGGATTCGCTAGGGACGAGATCTTCATGTCTGCTAATAGTGTCGATTGTCATACATAATCCAAACCTTCAAGGATGAGGTATTATGTGATGTTTCCCCATTGGATGTTTGTGATGTTCTCTTGGGCCAGCCATAGATGTGGAAGCGCCATGCTATCTATGAGTCTCTACCCCGTAGTGCCATTATTACTCTAGGGGTCATCTCTATAGGATACTAGAGGTAGTTCCAACTACTGTACCACCTAAGCAATGCCACAAGGTAGTATCTCATACTACAAAATTTAGCTTCTTCACAATCTATTCAAAATGTGAACATAAGGATATTGCAACCACTACAGCCTTGACCCAAGCACCTTCTATCCAACAGAAGCAGATCGAAAATATTGCAACAAAGCGCAAAGATTCCTTCTGCACACAGTCATCTCATGTATCCCTACTGGTTGAACAGATTCAACCTCGCCAGCAGTAGGTTCATGGCAACCTTCCACAAACCAAGCAGTGCAACGTCTCCAACAAGACAAGAAACTCACCAAGATTTAGATTCAGAAATTGCTTTCCCCTCTCCCTGGGAACTCAATGCAATGGAGAAAATTTCTTCCTAAGGAGGGAGGATTGATCCAGGTGGATGTCGGTGGCCACCCACCTATTCGAACTGCTCAAAACAGTTTTCTGGCAACTTACTATTTTTAGCAGTTTTTTCGGTTCCTAAACTTTCGGGGCCTTTTTGAGGGCCTAAATGAAGGTTTTTCAGGATCGAGCTCCTCCAAGATGGGCAAAGGCTTTGATTGAGCCCCCAAAATGAATCTCCTCGATGATACCTTTCCAACGAGCTATCCTTTTCCCTAAACGGAGATCATATGCCAAAGTTACGCCCTCAGGAAGTTGATACACCAAAGTACCCAAAATGGGGTCCACAAAAGTGTTGGCTTTTCATCTTCCGGGGTTAGGGTTTTAAATTTTGTTTATAATAAAAATTCCTTAGGAGCCTCATTGAAAAATCATCTTCTTGTGAATGTGAATAGCAAACACATCACTTCTCAGAGATAAGCTGCCACCACTCTAGCGAGTCTTTCACTCTGTATTTTTACAATCTTTGTACATTTTTGCTCATTAATAGAAAATTGTGTATTACTATATCTATGCGTTTATGGTTGCATCTATGATAAATTTATGTTATATTATTGAATATCTGAGATATCTTTGTATATTTATTTATTATATCTTCGCTCTCATTTCGTGTCGAAAATAATCAAGATCAATGGTATTAGAGAAAACCGCTCTTGATCGTTTTTCAGTGCATGCCCCGACTCCCCGACGAGGTTTGAGTATAGAAAGTTGGGTATTGATATTGTCTCTATTGAATAAAATCGTTTTCCCATGCCCAAGAAACCCTCCATGGAAGAAGAAAAAAAAAACGACAGAGAAAATGATTCTATTAATCTGTTGCTTGAGCAAGATCTCACGTGACAGAGGGACAAAATGATGGAGAATTTTTCCCACATCCTTGAATGATTTCCGATAACAACATGTGTGTCTTCATCGAGCAACCAAATTGGAGGCACCTAT
>ML786593.1:64569-76682 GCA_009831015.1 Picea engelmannii | reverse complement strand
TTTTTATGGTACAAGTTGATTTCAGGTTATTTGTTACAGGTTGGTGCATGGTTGATGCACTTGTTTATGGTACATGTTGATTACAGGTTGAGGTACAGGTTGATGCATGGTTCAGATGTATTGGTACAAGTTTACATCGGTATATCTCACAGTGATAGGTTGACAATGGTTCCATCATTCTACTTCTACTTTAGGGTGGTAGGACGGGGCAAGGACAGATGGTTGTAGCCACCTTCCAATTGTATCCGGAGAACATAGGGGGTTGTATCCTCCTTCTGGTTGTAGCCATAGAATTGGGGAGTTGGATCTTACCTCAGGTTGTTTCTTGAGAAACTAGGGGGTTGGATCCTCCTTCCAGTTTCATATAGAAAACAAAGGAAGTTGGTGCTTCCAATGAATGTAATTCTTCAAGACATATAAGAAAAAACATTCTGTGGTTTTCTCCCGATTTGGGTTTCCACGTAAAACACTGGTGTACTATGTATGTGTATGTTTGTTCATTTGTTCATTTATTATTTACTCTACATTTATTGGATGATAATGCTTAATTGATATAACACTTGGATTATATGGTTAAAAAGGATTAAATTGCTCTATTACTGATTCACCCCCCCTCTCAGTAATCCAACAATCTTATGGATGCTTGTCTTGTTTCGGTGGATGACTCTTGATTTAGGGTTTTATCGTGCATAACAGATTGGTATAATAAGTGTTCCTTCCAAATATTTATGTTTATTCATGGTGTTTTAAGTAGATGCTCTATCGAATTGTTGATAAGTTTCATGTTATATTCTTCTCCTTGGATAATTTTGTCTGAAACCCTCAAAATGATTGTAATTGTACATCCCCTTCCTTTTTCATATTAAGATTGTTGAAGTATATAAAGTGAATTTTAGGGATTGTGATTGTATATCTGTCTAAAATTGTCTTTATTGGTTAAATTCTAGAGCTTGTTATTGTACTACTCTATGGTTTACTTGTTTTCCACATTGATCTCTCGTTAAAAGTTATAGAATGCATAGGATGGAATTAAGGCTTGTGATTGTACATCTCCCTAACTTATATTCATAAAGGTTTATACCTAGGTATTGTGATTGTACATTCCCATAGAATTTAAACCTTGAAGTTTTCTTTGTGTCTTATGCTCCATTGAGGTTGGATTGACTCCATATGCCCAAGGACTTAATATGGCACTAGTCTTTCTCTTGTTATAAGTGATATAAACCCTAGTTTATCTCTCTCTCTCTCTCTCTCTCTCTCTCTCTCCAACATAATGTCTTCTGTTAGCTTTAGTAATTTTTCATTGCATATTCATTTACCATCATCCCTACCCTAACCCTTTATTTATTTTTTATAATCACCCATAACATCATTCATTGTTGCATTGATTGCATTTTAATTCATTAGGGTTTATTATATTGCATCTATTTAACATAGTTTCATGCTGTTTAATTTTAGAAATCATTGGTTAATGGTTTTTTAGTATTTAGGCTTTCCCTTGGAAAATTTTCCATTTCATTCTTTCTAGGGAAAAATGTCTAGGGTTTACACCAAAACATCTTAGTCTTAACCTGAATTATTGCATGTTAAAGGGCCATTTATTTGTTTTTGTAATAACTTACCCAAATGTCCAGGGTTTACACATTTTTCATTTACACCAAAATGTCTTAGTCTTTTATGGCTGAAAATGATTTTTTTTAGTAATAAAACCCTAAATTTACCCTAAAAAACAAAAGAAAGTATAATTAAGAAAATAATGATTGACTATTTGGAGAAAGACTAGTTCTTACTCTTTTTTGGGGGAATATGGGGTCAATTAAGGATCCCTCTGGAGACAAATGCGTGTATTTTTTAGGGTTTTACCTAGAGGTTATCCACTACTAACCCTAGGATATCCTCCTAAAATGATAAGGGATAAATCAAGGGAATGTTATCCACTAGACCCTTCCAAGAGTTTTGACAAGAAGGGTTTGTTCAAGAATAATCCAAGAGAATTCTTAGCCAACACTAGACAAACAACATTACACTTAAATGCATTCATAAACATAACAACAATATTAAAAAATAACAGTTACTCAATAATTATTTCATCCATCAAAACCCTAGCAATGATCAACCAAGTAGGATTAGAGAATCCACTAGCATAAATCCTCCAATTTTATTTTCTAACTAACCATCCATAGAGTTATTCATAAGAAATAACAAGCAGAAGTAGACAAGTAGTGTTATATCTCCACAAGTATCCATAAGTTACAAATGAGATGTGCTTCTCTATTTATATAAAGAGATCTAGAAACCCACCCAATACAATAATAATATTCTCCTATCTTTTATCCTAAAAGAATATAAAGTACATTATATCTTTACAAACCCTATAGATCTGGTAAAAATTAAATAAAATTTGCATGATACACAAGTGAATCAGTTAAAGACCCCAAATATGCTCCCCAACTCAAGGAAACTCTCCTCAAGTGTTTCCCACTCCACTACTGCTAAAACCTCCTATATCTAGGAAAGATCGTCGATGCTTCCATGTTGACATCACCATCGTGACCCACCATCTCCCTGTGGACTACCGTTGTGGCACTGCCATGTCAACAAATTATTCTTCTCATGGGCGTTTTTAACACCTTCGGCCTTAATTGTGCCAGCTAGGGGGCTAAAAATGTCTGTCACAGGCTTATTATTCCCACATTGTCTCGAGATGTCAATTAAACGTGAGTCGATGAGAGATCTTGGAAAGTACAAGGATTAATGGATGAACATAGTGAATATTAAAAGTTTGCATGTTGTGGGAAGATTGGATAGTACATGACCTAGATCAGTTGTGCCGCGAGATAGGATATGAGTGAATCTGAAGTCAAAAGTTAGTTAATGTGACCAGTGAAGTCATATCTTGGCTAGTCCTGAATGATACTGCCATGTCCCAAAGTTACCCCTTTGTATAAAAAAAGGACACTAGTCCATGGAATTATAAGTATCCCGTTGAGTGGTTAAGTCTATATAATTTGAGTTCCCCAAGGGTTTTTTCAGAATGATGAATCCATTTATGCATTCATAAATGCAAGTTAAACAACATAAAATTGTGATTTTGCCTACATTTAGATCATCAGATTCTGGTGAAAAATGCCAATTAAATGTAGAACATTTATACTACACCACCATGGGGAAAACTTGGGAAGGATTCAGGTGGCCGAATCATAGGTCACAATAATGTACCCATATGAAAATGGTGCCATTAGTCAAGAAGAAGTGTGTCACATCAATGTCAAAATTCTAGGAGGCCCCAAGACAAAGAAAGGGGGAGTCTCCAATAACAATGGGAGGACCAAATAAAAAGGATCACATCTTGAGGGGGAGGAATTGATGATTCCAACACTTCAAAGTGAATGAAACAGTACAAGGTGATGGGAGACAAAGTAGTTTGCAAGAATGAACATGTCTAGATTGGTTGGGCCAAATGGGTGTTGAATTTGTTTGACATAGGTATAGAATACATCATCAACCATTAACCATCACTTCCACTGCTCTCTTTCCTCTTGGTGGTGCACCCTCCATATCCATACCACACTCTATATGTTCTATTAAACTCTTCGGTGCACAACCAAGTTTGGAACCCATTCACACTATAAGCTTCTTTGGTACCACCCCACAGTGTGAAGCTGGTGACTGGATAAAAAACACTTCTGATTATCGATTTTTGCAGATGATTGGCTACAACTAGGTAAAGTGTGCCTCAAGTACTAAGCATCACCTCAGAGCTATAACAATTGGCTCAAGTACCTATGAATACATGTAAAGTTAGTTATGTTCTAGACTCATTTAAGAAACCTATGTGTCAAGGTGGTCCCCATGGGGAACATAATATATAAGTTTGTAAGTAGAGAGATAAAAAATGAGAGGCTTGTTAGAGAGACCTTAGGAGGAATCTTCAGAGAGAATAAAGCTTTAGAATCTGTATTACAGGTTTCCCAATTTTGTAATGGAGACTATAGTTGTGATGTTTGTCATGTAAAGATCCTTCTATTATGAGGAATTAATGGAAGATGATTAATTTTTTGACTCGTACTTGTCTTATATGTGATGTTTTTTGTGATATTTAATGTTGATCTACAATATTTAAGTGATCTTTAATGCATCTTTATAATAATGTCTTAATCTGCCTACAATAAATTATATTTCAAGTTTTTTTTTTTTAGACAAAAATCATTATATTGAAATGAGATCCCTTCGAATTTTAATATTCGTAGCCATTTACTTTATAGAATTCCTCTATTAGATAAGACTATAGCCTATCCTTATGACTTTGACTCTTACAATCATCATTATACATGTATCTATTTAAGAAAATAGTTCCACATCGTTATACTGATGCTAAGACAAAACCATGAGATAAACTCTCTCTAACTTTACATAAAAAAAAAGAAAACAAGACCAAAAATCCATTCATCAAAAAAATTGCAAGAGTATCAAATTTGTAGGAGTGTGGTCCTTAATCTAATGAACAAGCAAAAAACCTTTCTCCAAAATGAGTGCTTCCTTTGATAACTGATCAAATTTGTGGTTGAATTCTCGGTAGACATGAGAAAAGGACACCTCTTCAAAAATTCATTTCTTTTCTATGATCCTATTGAAAATAGGCCCCAGGTCCAAGTTAGAAATGTTACTTTTACCATTTTCCTAGTCCGTCAGAAGTTTGGAGTCACCAAATACCTACAACATCTTAATCTTCCTGTCCACTGCACCCTTAAGTAGGATCCAGAGGGCATAGAGTTTTGCTCTAGTGTTTGTGCCCAAACCTGCCTCATAATTTAGGAAAATGTAATTTTCATTATCTAAATAAACAATGGCCCTAGCTCCACGAGTTCCCTGAGTACCCTGGCATGCTCCATAAAAAATGCCCCAAGGCTTAGTGTGATCTATAATTGGTTCTTGAAGGCTTCTTGGAACCATATTCTTTGGTTGCTTCTTTCCTTCCCCATAAGAGACTCTAATGTGATGTGTAAGTCTTCATAATTGTGTCTCCTTATCTTCATAAATCAACTTGTTTCTGGTTAACCAGATGCCCCATAACACATACCTAGGTAGTGATCTATGTGAGGAAATATATTTATCCGTCATCCATAATTACATCCATTCCAACAAATTTAATTTATCCCATTGAATTTGTAATTTGAAACTATTGGAAATTTCCATCCATACAACTTTGGTGAATTGGAAGCAAAGAAATAAATTATATTACAAGTAACCAAATTATATTTAAATCTTTCCTTATAATTTGGAATGTCAAAACTGTACTAAGTGACCAAATTAAAATGCATGCCCAAGCTTCCATGTAGCTCCATAATTTTTTTTATAAGTTTTAAGATGGATTTAGATATATGGTAAATTTACCTATGTCATCTATTAACACACACTTGAAGAATATGAGAGGTTCATTTCATGCACCAAGATTTGGGATTTCATGTAAATTTGAAGAAAAAACTGCCTTAGATTAAAATGCATGCCCTAGTCTCAATTTTTACCCAAATGGAGTGGTTGAAATTGCAGAAGGTGTAGTTTATGATCTATTACATATGTCTATAGCAATATATTGGAATTTGGTGAAGAGTGAAATATACATTTTGGTTTGTGGTTACATGCTTGAACTAATATGTGTTGTTACATATACAACTTTGAAATTCTTTAGAGTGATAGATGATAGATTAATGATTCCACAAGTGAAATATTGTGGTTGTAGGTTGTTGTTGTATACAACGATGCCTAGTAGGGTATTTATGCAAGAATGTTTGCATATTATGGTTTAAGACTAGGGTTGCATAGAATTGTTTATTTCTAAAGGTAAATAAACTACTTAGAATTGTTTTTGTTCCATTAAGGACCAACGACCTTAATATTGGGTAGGGAAAAACGAACATAATTGGTACAGACTTAAGCCAATTCCCACTTCAGTATGGAAATTTAGAAGTTCCATGTTTAATGAAAATTCAAAAAATTGACCTCATTTACTTGAGGTTTCTGATACCTATTTCCCATGAAATTTGAACCTTATCACTGAATCTAAAATATTAGTTGTAGTAGAATATATTTCACTTATGTAAAACCAAAATCATTAAGTAATACAAGAAAACAAATACTCAAATAATGCACTTTGAGTCACAAGGGTAGGTAAACACCCCTTAACCTCAATAGTTGTGGGTTGAGCATCAAGACAAATGGTGATGGATTTAAACCAAACCCTAGATCTATTTGTGTATATTAAAAGTCACAACATTAATACACACCCAAGCTTCCCTATAGCTCCAAAGATTGTTTTATAGGTTGTAATATGGAGTTAGATATATTATAAATTTACCTATATCATCTAAATTTTAATAGAAGAACGAGATAGGTTGCTTGCATGCACCTAGATTTTGTATTTCATGTAAATTTGAAGGCAAAATTTCCCTAGAGTAAAATAAACTCCCTTGTCTCAATTTTGACCCAAATTGAGTGGTTCAACTTGCAAAAGGTGTAGTTTGTGATTTTACACTTGTCTATAAACTTATATTGGCATTTTGTAAAACGAAAGGGCCAAATTGTTAAAGTTGTCTATATGAAACTGCACACCCAAAGTTGGCTAAGGCTCCATAATTTAATATTTAAGTTGTACATTGATGATTTAATTATTTATAATATGTTTATACAATTAGTAGTGCATTTACACTCCAAAAATGATAATTTTTATGCACATAGATTCACGAAATTTTGATGAATCAGAAGATGGCGGGTTATGAGAGAAATCAAGGTCAATTTTTCATTTTCAGTCATAAAAGACTCTGATGTGAAAAAATAGGCAAGAGATGCCTAGTAAAACCCTCAAAATGCACAACTAGTTTGTAAAAAGTAACCCAAGGTTATATTATACCTTAGATTTTAGTTTTGCAAGTTGCTAGGGGTGTGATTTATCATAGTAGATATGTTCATGTTGTTTATTTTGCAATTGCAAGTTTAAAAAGGGTTGTTGTGCAAAAGAGTCAAATTGTACCTTGTAATGTGCAAGGCATAAGTTGTACTAAGTGACAAAATTAAAATGCACACCCAATCTCCCTTGTAGCTCCAAAAATTGTTTATAAGTTTTAACATAGATTTGAATTAATGGTAAATTTATCTATGCATCTAAAGTTCAATTGAAGAACATGAAAGGTTGCTTTCATGCACCTAGATTTGGGATTTCATGTAAATTTGAATGCAAAACTGCCTCAGAGTAAAATGCATGTCGTAGTCTCAATTTTGAGCTAGATTTAGTGGTTCGACTTGAATAAGGTGTAGTTTGTGATTTTAAACATGTTTATAAACTTATATTTTTATTTTCAGACATACACCTACCTGGTGTGCTTAAATACTAAAAAATTCCTTGAAAAACAAAAGGGACAAATTGTTAAAGTTGGATATACGAAACTGCACGCTAAAAGTTGGCTAAGGATCCATAATTTAGGATTTAATTTGTAAATTGATCATTACAGTCTTTATAACCTGTTTATACAATTAGTAGTGCATTTACACTCCAAAAACAGATGATTTCTATGCACAAAGATTCATGACATTGTGATGAATCAGAGGATGGTGGGTTATGAGAGAAACCAAGGCCAGTTTTGCATTTTCATTCATAAAAGACTCTTCTATGCAAAAATAAGCAAGGAATGCCTAGTAAACCCTCGAAATGCACAACCTGTTTGTAAAAAGTAACCTAAGGTTACATTATACCTTATATTTGAGTTGTGCAAGTTGTTGGGGGTGTGGTTTATCATAGTAGACATGTTCATGTTTCTTATTTTGCAATTGCAAGTTTAAAAAGGGTGGCTATGAAAAAGAGACAAATTTTACTTGTAATTTACAAGGTCAAAACTGTACTAAGTGACAAAATTAAAATGTGCGCTCAAGCTTCCCTGTAGCTCCAAAAATTGTTTTATAAGTTTTAATATAGAGTTCAATTGAATAACATGAGAGTTCAATTGAATAACATGAGTTTTAATATAGTAAATTTACCTATGTATATAAAGTTCAATTGAATAACATGAGAGGTTTCTTTCATGCAACTAGATTTGGGATTCATGTAAATTCGAATGCAAAACTGCCTCAAAGTAAAATGCACATCCTAGTCTCAATTTTGAGCCAAATTTAGTGGTTCAACTTGCATAAGTTGTAGTTTGTGATTTTACACCTATCTATAACATTATATTGAAATTTTTAGACATAAATCTACCTGATGTGCATTGAGGCTAAAAATTTCCTTGTAATACCAAAGGGCCAAATTGTTAAAGTTGGCTATATGAACCTGTAAGGTCTAAACTGTACACTCCAAAAAGGATGATTTCTATGCAGAAAGATTCATGAAATTTTGATGAATCAGAGTATGGTGGGTTATGAGAGAAAGCAAGATCAATTTTTCATTTTCAGTCATAAAAGACTGTGTTGTGCAAAAATAGGCGAGAGATGCCTAGTAAAACCCTTGAAATACACATCTTGTTTGTAAAATCTAACCCAAGGTTGTATTATACCTTAGATTTGAGTTGTGCAAGTTGTTGGGGGTGTGGTTATTCATAGTAGACCTGTTCATGTTTTTGATTTTGCAATTACAAGTTTAAAAAGGGTTGGTGTGCAAAGGAGACAAAGTTTGCTTTGTAATTTACAAGGTCAAAACTGTACTAAGTAACAACATTAAAATGCACACCCAAGCTTCCTTGTAGCTCCAAATTTTTTTTTATAGGTTGTAAGATAGATTTAGATATAATTTAAATTTACATATCTCATCTAAAGTTCAATTGAAGAACGAGATAGGTTTCCTTTATGCACCTAGATTTGGTATTTCATTTAAATTTGAAGGCAAAACTGCCTTAGAGTAAAATGCACACCCTAGTCTCAATTTTGACCCAAATTGAGTGGTTCAACATGTCGAAGATGTAATTTATAATTTTACACATGTATATAAAGTTGTATATGCATTTTCAGACGTAAACCTACCTAGTGTGCATAAAGGTTAAAAATTGGCTTATAAAACCAAATGGACAAATTGTTAAAGTTGGCTATATGAAAATGAATGCCCAAAGTTGGATAAGGATCCATAATTTAGGATTTAAGTTATGAATTGATCATTACAATATTATAACCAATTTATACAATTAGTAGTGCATTTACACTCCAAAAATGATGATTTCTATGCACAAAGATTCACGACTTTTTGATGAATCAGAGGATGGTGGGTTATGAGAGAAACCAAGGTCAATTTTTCATTTTCAATCATAAAAGACTCTTCTGTGCAAAAATAGGCAAGAGATTCCTAGTAAAACCCTCTAAATGCACAACATGTTTGTAAAAAGTAACCCAATGTTGTATTGTACCTTAGATTTGAGTTGTGCAAGTTGTTGGGGGTGTGGTTTATCATAGTAGACATATCCATGTTGCTTATTTTGAAATTGCAAGTTTAAAGAGGGTTTTTGTACAAAAGAGACAATTTGCCTTGTAATTTTCAAGGTCTAAACTATACCAAGTGAAAATTAAAATGCACGTGCAAGCTTCCGTGTAGCTCAAAAATTGTTTTATAAGTTGTAAGACGGAGTTAGATAAATGGTAAATTTAACTATGCATCTAAGGTTCAATTAAATAACAAGAGAGGTTACTTTAATGCACCTATATTTGGTATTTCATGTAAATTTGAAGGAAAACCTTTCTTAGAGTACAATGCATGCCCTAGTCTAAATTTTGACCCAAATATAGTGGTTCAACCTAAGAAGGTGTAGTTTGTGATTTTACACTTGTTTATAAACTTATATTTTCATTTTCAGACATAAACTTACCTGGTGTGTACAAAGGCTCACAATTTCCTTGTAAAAACAAAGGGACAAATTGTTAAAGTTGGTTATATGAAACTACATGCCCAAAGTTGGATAGGGCTCCATAATTTAGGATTTAAGTTGTAAATTGATGATTACAATATTTATAACATGTTTGTACAATTAGTAGTGAATTTACACTCCGAAAATAATGATTTCTATGCACAACGATTCATGACATTTTGATGAATTAGAGGATGGTGGGTTATGAGAGAAATCAAGGTGATTTTCTCATTTTCAATCATAAAAGACTGTGTTTTACAAAAATAGGCAAAATATGCCTAGTAAACCTCAAAATGCACAACCTGTTTGTAAAAATTAATCTAAGGTTGTATTTTACCTTATATTTGACTTGTGCAAGTTGTTGGGGGTGTGATTACTCATAATAGACCTGTTCATGTTGTTTATTTTGCAATTGCAAGTTTAAAAAGGGTTGTTGTGCAAAAGAGGCAATTTTTTCCTTATAATTTGCAAGGTTGAATTTGTAGTAAGTGACAACATTAAAATGCACATCTAAGCTTCCCCGTAGCTCCATTTGTTTTTAATAAGTTTTAAGATGTAGTTAGATAAATGGTAAATTTATCTATGCATCTAAAGTTCAATTCAAGAACAAGAGAGGTTGCTTTCATGCACTTATATTTTGGATTTCATGTAAATTTGAATGCAAAACTAACTCAGATTAAAATGCATGCCCTAGTATCAATTTTGAGAAAAAATTAGTGGTCCAGCTTGCATAAGGTATAGTTTGTGATTTTACACCTATCTATAACATTATATTGGATTTTTCGGATAGAAACCTACCTGACATGCATAAAGGCTACAATTTTCCTTGTAAAACCAAAGGGACAAATTGTTAAAGTTGGCTATATAAAACTACAAGGTCTAAATTGTACACTCCAAAAAGGATGATTTCTATGCAGAAATATTCATGACATTTTGATGAATTAGAGGATGATGGGCTATGCGAGAAATCAAGTTCAGTTTTTAATTTTCAGACATAAGACTCTGTTGTGCAAACATAGGCAAGAGATGCCTAGTAAAACCCTCAAAATCCACATGTTTATAAAAAGTAACCCAAGTTTGTATTATACATTTGATTTGACTTGTACAAGTTGTTGGGGGTGTGGTTAATCATAGTAGACATGTTTATGTTGTTTATTTTTCAATTGCAAGTTTAAAGAGGGTTGTCATGAAAAAGAGACAAATTTTGTCTTGTAATTTGCAAGGTCAAAACTGTACTAAGTGACAACATTAAAATGCACACCCGAGCTTCCCTCTAGCTCAAAAATTGTTTTATAGGTTGTAATATGGAGTTAGATATATTTTAAATTACATATGTCAGTTAATGTGAAATTGAATAACATGAGAGGTTTCTTTCATGCAGTTAGATTTGTAATTTCATGTAAATTTGAATGCAAAACTACCTTAGAGTAAAATGGATGCCCTAGTGTCAATTTTGAGACAAATTGAGTGGTTTAACTTGTAAAAGGTGTAATTTTTTATTTCACACGTGTCTATAACCTTGTATTGGAATTTTCCAGATAGAAACCTACCTGATGCGAATAAAGGATAACAATTTATTTCTCTTTTTCTTTAAAGAACAAGTGTTTATTCTTATTACAAATTCTTTTTTCTCAACACAATTTAAAATTCCTTGCAAAAACTAAGCATAGTATAAAATATATAAGTGGAAATATTAAATTCTGCATTGGCTTAAGTACATTGAAAAAAATAAATTATAAACAAAATCTTTTGTTAACATATCTTTCAGATGAATATTTCTTGTAAATATACTTTAGATAAACAAAACACACATTGGTGAAATAAGAGATAATTCATTAAAGGAACATCATAAGTCATTTATATTGAAAACAAGATATACAAAGTATTAGTCTAAAAGCGTAGAATTATCAAAATTACAAAATATCTCTTAATCACTCTTAATCACATCCTCACACACAATACTTAATACAAATAATATATAATGATATGAGTCTATTTAGGCATTACCCATTTCCTCATCCTTGCTAATGTAGACATTATTCCCTGAGGAAAATGGAGTAACATCGCGAACTCGATTATTCTACTTATCTTGGAATATGGGACATTTTAGAACATGAAGTTCATGTTTAATCTTCATTAAATCATTCATAACTATGTTCAGTTTGTTGTCAATCATAAGCTGAAAGTCCAGTGTGGGTTGTTCATTCTTTGTATGAGCTTTAAAGTTTTTCTCCCTTT
>ML786593.1:36299-49777 GCA_009831015.1 Picea engelmannii | reverse complement strand
GATCGAGATCTCCTTTGGGTCTCTGGACTTCATAGATTTCAATTCTCAACCTCTGCTTGCTCATAATTCTTTTAGTCGGAGTCCACATATTCCTGCCATGTGTCCTCCTTGAATCAACAATCCTCGTTAACTTCGGGACTTCGGAAATATCAAACCTTTATCCTTCATGTTTTCCCAGAGATGAAAATCTACTGACGTTTTTCCTCTTCAATCCAATGACTATCCTCCGCTCCGGGACTTCGGCCTTCGACAATCTCAAATCTTTTTCCTTCACGTTTTCCTAGAGAAGTTTTTCCTGGAGTTCACGATCCGTTGACATGTACCTTGCTACATGATCAATGATCGAGAATACACCTGAAGTGATCTTCAGATCAGACGACTCGTATCCACTTCGTGTCTTTGGCATTCGAGACTTCAGGTCTTTGGGTGAGTACTGGTGGTAAAACTCTCGAAGAAAAACTCCCGGAGTGACGTAACTCTTGCGTCACTCGATGACGTGTCACGAGCTGAGCAGCTGCAACGTGTCACTTGGATTTGTGATTTCCACGTACCTGAAATGTCGAATCAACTTGACACTTGTCATTGTCTGATTGCACCATGTGTCCTTGCTGACATGGTCTTATACATGTACTTGAGGACGTGATTTGCTGACGTAATCTGTTGACGTAGATCTCCTTGATCTAATGGTCATTGTCCGATCTCCATATCTGACGGTCGTTATTCATTTCAGATTTTTGGGCTTTGTATTTTTCAAATATCAAACTTTCAGGAGCGTAAACTCCTCGCATCTCTATATCCAAAGTGAATTTTGTTTGTTCGATCAAGATCTTGGATGGATGACTCGATCTTTTTGCGATGCAACTTTGCTATCTTATCCTATCCTTCCACTCGAAATTGATCTGATGGATGACAAAACTTCGAATTCTGGAGATTTCAAATCTCAAACTTTCCTGAGTGTAAACTCCTCGCATATTTAGACCCAAGCTAAACATTTTTCGTCAATCTTGTTCTCAGATCGACGACTCGATATTTCTGCGTGCTCCTCCTGTCTGGACTCTGATCCGACGACCACTGTCGCTCCTCCTCCCGAGCTTACAATTTCTTTCGACTTGGAAGAATGTCTAAGTGTCAAAGGCCTCAACCTTTGATCCTTCTGCGAGTCCTGATGACTTGGACCTCATCCGTGCTTCTAGAAACTGCTATCTCTTTTGAGCTTTGATTTTCATATTGTTCGCTTCTTCTTCTGAACTTATGCTTTCCCTGTTTTCCATAATTGTTTCTTTCCTCATTGTTTCTTTTCTTGCCTGTAAACATATCATTGTTGTTGTTATTGTTTCCATCAATGAAAAGAACACTCTGCCTGCAAACATGCCAACAGAGTGATGATGCAATCACGAATAAGAGGGACCTTGTAGGCTCTGTTGGTCAATTTGACTCTCAAAACTCCATGTCTACTACATGTGGGTCAAGATGTGATCTTCTTAGTTACCCCTAGCCTGGAGGGTAAAATATGGCTCCTACATGGGGACATGTGCTCATCGTAGAGCGCATGAGAACCTCAACATCTCCTGGTATGACCTATTCCTGCACAACTCAAGAAAACTATTGTGATCTTGAAGGGTGGTGTAACTCACTCCTTGTTCATATGAAAATGAAAGTTGTTAACGTCTAAAGAAAAACTTGAAAGAAAAATTTTGACATTTTGTTCTAACATATAAATATGAGTATGCAAAGCATAAAAATGTAACATAACAATGTGCAATGATGCAAAAAAAGAATAGTTAAATCATATGCATGTGTGCAAATCCAACCAATATGCAACTATACTAGCATGATATGCGAGATGCAACATATATACAATTCAATGTAGGATGCAAATGCCTACCCTACCTATTCTATCCCATGCTAGGTAGTCATGTTCCATAAAGAAAATATAGTTTGAGAAAGATTGCATTAATATGAAACTTCAACCTTTCTCCTTAAATCATGACTAAGTCAAATTAATTGAGACCTACTTTGCTACGATCTTGTAGGGTCCATTTCACAGGCTATCCATTGTTTTATGCATTCTTGGTTTCTCTCTTGTTTTGTCCCATAGTAGCACTTGGTCTCCTTCTTTGAAATATTTTCCCTTTTCTTTGTGATCAAACATCCCTTTCACATTATATTGGTTGTGTGTCATTTAATCCAAATATTTCCTTCTAGATTCATCAAGTTCTACTAATTGGCCAATTCTTCCTTGCAAAGCCTCCTTCTCAGTCATGTATTGTTGTGCGAAACAGATAGTAGGAATCTGGAGGTTGGTGGGAAGTTTAGCTTCCAATCCATATACTAACTCAAATGGGGTTTTTCCTGTGGAAGTCTTTTTTGTAATATGGTTTCCCCATAGGGAATACTTAATGTTACTATTCAAGGCCTTCTTGTTATCTCCCACAATCTTATTAACAATATCCATGAGATTATTATTACTTGATTATATCAATCCATTTCCCCGGGGATAGTATTTGGAAGAATAAGATAGAACAATCATGTATTTAAAAAATAAAACTTCCAAAGCAGGGGAGCTAAAGGATTTAGCATTGTCGGTAGTTATCTTGGTAGGGGCACCAAACCTTGTTATGATACTATCCTCAAGAAAACTCATGGAAACTTCCTTGGTTTCCTTCTTTGTTGGGATGGCCTCTACCCACTGAGTGAAATAATTTGTGCGATCAAAACCCAACGATATCCATTGCTGGAGTTGTCCCTGAATTCACCAATAAATTATAAATCCCATTATTTAAAAAGAGCTTAAAAATGATTGGTTTTAAAGGAAACACAT
The DNA here is from genome assembly GCA_009831015.1 of Picea engelmannii. Taxonomy (NCBI): domain Eukaryota; kingdom Viridiplantae; phylum Streptophyta; class Pinopsida; order Pinales; family Pinaceae; genus Picea; species Picea engelmannii. The sequence goes on along the minus strand of ML786593.1, from coordinate 46,956 downwards.
GGATTCATTGTTTTATTGTGAAAAATGACAAGGTTGGCATGACTTGACATAATGATGAGTATCAGTGAACAACGTATGCCAATAATATCATGCCATTTAAATCTTATGGGAGGTAGTTTTAGAGACGAAATGACCACTACAATATTATGAATGGAGTTCCTTAATCATTTGGTCAGCTTAATATTTGTTCATACATGTAAGGATGATTCCATCAGGGTTCTTCCAACCCATACCATCTTGGGTTAAGCAATAATTCATAGCCTTTAGTTTCAAGGATCTCTTCTTATGATCAACTAAGTGGTCAGGGCATGCAAGGTTTTTAAGGTAATATATAATATATGCATACCTTTCATTATGTTCTAATTCTCTTATTATCACATTTACTTGTTCATTTTCCCCTAACTGTATGGCCTCTTCATTGATTTCAGTCAACATTTGGGCCATAACTTTCCCCTTGAAAATATTGATGTGTTTTATCTCTAGGTCGTGTTCTTGGATCTTGGAGACCCATTTTCCACTGATCCCTAGGAAATATTGTTGAGAAAGAACATCTTTGTTAGCAGGGTAGGGCACATAAGCCTTGAATTTGTTATATCCTATGTAACTTCTAAAGTGTTTAAGGGATTTGACAAAGGAATAGACTTGCTTCTTAGTGATTGAGTAATTCAATTATGCATCCCTAAGGGTTTTTCTCATGAAAGCGATAGTTTTCTCATGGTAATCCTTTTTCTTTTGTAACAACACCCTGGCTATAATGCCTTGACAAGTGAATGAGAAAATTATGAAGTCATAGGAGAATTCAAGGATGACCAAGACAGGGCCTTGGTGATGGAATCCTTAATGTCTTTGAAGGATTTTAGGCTATCATTATCCCATCTGAAGGTGACATCTTTCTTAAGAAAATAATTTCGTGGGTTTGATCTTTTTGAAAAAAAATGGGACAAATCATTTGATAAAGTTTATTTTTCCAAAGAATGATTGTAAAGACTTATTATTAGTGGGAGGTCATATATTCTTGATTGATTCAACCCTTTCGGGATCGATGGAAATGCCTTCTTCTGAGACTATGTGTTTCAATAATTTCCATTTATCTACACCGAAGATGGATTTCTTGGGATTAAGGGAAATCCCATACTTTCTACACCGCTCAAATATTGTTATTAGGTGTGAAACATGCACATTCCTTTCTTTGGACATGACTGTTAAATCATCTTGATATATTTCTATGATAGTTTCAATGAGGTATCTGAAAGAAAAATACATTTCTCTTTGGAAAGTGGAGCCAACATTCATGAGGATGAAAGGAATCCTTAGGTACATGAAATTTCCCCATGGGGTAGTGAATGCAGTATTAAGTTGATCCTCTCTTTTGACTAAGACTTGGTTAAATCTAGAGAAACCATCCAGCATGGACGTCATCCCGACACCAATAACTCTCTATAATAAATGTTCCATGTTTGGGAGAGGGTAGTTATCTTTTAATGAGAGTTGGTTAAGGTTTCTAAAGTTGACACATAGCCTAATGTCTCCATTCTTCTTTCAAACTACTACTAGGTTGGACATCCACGAAGAATATCTGATAGGGACTATGATACCAATGTCTACCATCTTCTAAATTTCTGTCTGAATATGGGGTGTCAGTTTTGGATTGATATGTCTTATCTTTTGTCTGAATGGTTTGGCTCCATCTACACTCCATCTACCAGAGGAATAACATGTTGAATAATTTCACCCATTTATTCTTTCAGGTAATCATAATTCCAAGTGAAAACATCCTTAAATTGGCAGATAAAACTTAGTATTTCTCTTCTTTCAACATTAATGGTCCCTTCTCCTATTTTTACCACTCTTGGATAATTTTTTGTTCCTATGTTGAAATCTAACACTTTATCATATTGATATATATTAGGTTTTCCCCTATAAACATCATGTCTATCAAACATTCATTCTAGGGGGATGCATCTTTTTTGGAGAATTTTGTTGGGAAAGACTATAACTTCTAAGTTCATGGATTCGGCTAGGAAATTTATCTGATAATTATGGAACTCCTTATCGCTTTGCATGAATCTGATGATTCGATTATCATCATCAAATACTTGCCAATGGTCTAGGATGTCTGGCACTGATGGTGTAAATACTACTTCCATATTGCAAAAGTCTTGGAGAGGACCCTCACAACGTTGTAGAGTGGAAGCATAGACAACCAAGGCATGGACCACATGGTTTTATTCTCTAGGGATTGCTTCTATTGTGAATTCATCAAATATTTTCATGGAATCCCTCATTGAATCCCTATACTTCTTCAATTTTTCATTTTTCGTGGTGAACTTCAAATTTATGTAGGAAACAACTATATAAGATTCTATTACAACCCTTAAGCGCCTTATTTTCCTATCAAGGGCTAGGTTGAGTCCTATAAGCAAGTATTCATACTCAACAATGTTATTTGTGCACTAATATTCAATTTTGTATGAGAAGTAACAGGTCTCCTTGGAAGGGGCCATGAGAACGATTCCTGCTCCTTGATCTAAACTGGAGTGAGCACCATTGAATTCGAAGTTCCATATCCCACTGGGATTTTGACAAGGTTCTATCTGAAAATTTGGGTCGAATGTAAAGTGGTTTCCCATTCTGTCATCTAAACAAAGTGTCTCATCCATGGGGCCCTTTGGGTGTTCAACTTGATATATAACGATGGGATCACTATAGAGGGTGAAAAAAAAACCCTTGAGGTGGGGAATGGTAGAATATGATAGATCTGTTTGAAGGATACCCCCAAGGTTTCCTCCCATTCCCTGGATAAAATCACCCCCCTTGCATCTGGTATGTCAATGACCACAACATCCATCACAATAGAAATATATGGGAAGGTGGTTAATCTAACCCTAATACCTTTGATAAGGCTACACACCTCGATAGGTTTGGAATCTACTCCATAGCCACTTTAGTGATGTCATGATATTCGAATGCCAAGCTATTGCATTACCCTCAGAGGCATGATGTTTGTGGAAGCACCTAATTCCAATATACAATTATGGAGAGTGAGGTCATTCTTGAGGAGATAAATAAATAAGGGCACATTCTTTCCACCTTTCCCATTAATAGTCTCAACATGGAGGATTATAGGGAGATCCTCTTCATCTCGAGATCGTTTCAAATCGAATTCATGTGGAGAAGTAGGGTTTTCAATCCTTTCTTCTTCCTTAGGATCATATAGTGATGGAAAATCATCATGCTAGGGAGCGTCCATAATATTGTCACCATTCTCAGGGATACAGGGGGTGGGAGTGTTAATTTCCTCCTCAGGGGAAGGGTCTTCCTCCTCTAGATATTCCATCATGAAGGCTCGAGAATGAATATGTTATGCACCTGGTTATGTTATATTGAGTAGAAACAAGAATATCAGATAAATTACCAATGGAACAACATTATATAGAGAATAACACACCAAAATGATACCTTTATTCAAATGGGAGAAATGTTCACTTGCCTCTTCGAGGGGGAAACCTCCAGTAGAGAAAATCTCTATTACAATAATTATCAAGAAAAATACTTCCCATTCCCTAGACTCATGTTTATACTGAATCTATCTACCAAAAGAAAAATCTATAGGAAGATCTTTCTAGAAGGAGAAGCTTCTATTAGGTCTTATTACATTTGACTCATTCACCTTATTAACTAGGCCTTCTTTATTAATATCGACCTTTATTACATGGAAAATATATTATTATACCTATGGGATGGGTTAGGGAGGTTAGGTCCCTAACATGCCATCCCCCTTAAAAACAACCTTGTCCTCAAGGATTGAGATGAGGAAATTGTTGCAAAATGATAATCGACTTCCAGGTGGCATCTTTTGGGTGTGTCCTTCCACTAAACTAAAACTTCCTTGATGGTGCATTGACAGAGACAATGTTTGCGTTGGTCCAAGTATACTCGTGGCAGTAACCAAATGGAACCTTATTCATACAACTTAGGTAGACTGTTCTGAGTTTGGCACCTAGTCTTGAGTACTTTTTTTAAGCAGGAAACATGAAAAACGTGATGGATCTTAGAGTGACTGGGAAACTCTAACTGGTAGGCCACTGGCCTCACTATATTGAGAATACAATAAGGACCATGAAATTTAGAGGTGAGTTTTTTACAGTGTTGGGATTTAAGAGAAGTCTACTTTGGGGTTTTTTACCTATTTGAGTTTTTTACAGTGTTGGGACCACATAACCCATTGATTTTTTCTGTCGGACGTAAAACACCTCAAATAGGTTTCCAAACACTTGTTGATCGCTTCAATTTTTCCATTAGTCTGAGGATGATATGTTGTGATGGGATGCAATTAGGTTCCATGGAATCTGAAAAATTATTTCCAGAAAGTGTTGGTAAAAGTTGGATCATGGTAAAAAACAATAGAATGAGGCATGCCATGGAGTTTGAAGATATTATACACAAAAATTTGAGCCATGGTGGATGATGTGAAAAGGTGTTGAAGAGCACAAAAATGAACATATTTGGAAAGACAATTCACTACTACCATGATGACTAACTTATTTCCTGATTTAGGTAAGCCAAAAATGAAGTCCATAGAAATATCTATCCAAATAGTAGGTGGAATCGGAAGTGGTTGGAGTGTTCCCAGAGCTTTAACTGTCTCACCCTTATTGCATTGACATATATCTCATTCAGCCACAATTGTGTGGATGTCATGTTTCATACCATCCCATAAAAATGAATGTTTGACCTGTTCATATGTTTTAGTAAAACCAGAATGCCCAACTATAGGTGAAGCATGAAACTCATAGAGAATAATGGATTTAAGGTTTGACTGTTTTCTTAAATACATGTGACCTTTATTATAAATCTCGTCATGGTGCCATGATTACCCTAGAGAAGCTTGAGGATCCTGTTGCTTTTTTTGGATCAATATGGAAAGTTTGGGGTCTTGCAACCATTCTTGGTGAACCTCATGAAGCCAATATGAGATGATGAATGAGAGGGAGAAAAGGGACCCATCTTCTTCACATTTCATTGAAAGGGCATCATCCACCACATTTTATTTTTATTTTTTGTAGAGGATCTCAAAATCGTATCCAAACATCTTGGTTACCCATTTTGGTTTCTCCGAGGAATAAATTTGTTGTTCCATAAAATACTTGAGGCTTTGATGATCAATTTTAATTTGGAAGTGTTTCCCCAAGAGATAAGGATGCCAGAGATCCAGAGCCTGAAAAGTAGCCAACATTTCCTTTTCATAGGTGGAACAACCCAAATGGTGCTTGGACAATTGTTTTCTGGTGAAAGCCAAAGGTCGGCCATATTTCATGAGGACACCCCAATGCATTTCCTTGAGGCGTCACATTCCAATACAAAGGTCTTGTTGATGTTAGGGATAACTTGAATAGGAGTAGTGCACATAGTCTCTTTCAAATCTTGAAAGGAATGGTCGATTGTAGGAGTCCAACTGAAAGAATTATTTTTAAGGAGAGTTGTGAGGGGAGATGCAACGTTTCCATAATTATGAACAAACTTTCGATAATACCTCGTCAAATTCAGGAAGCCACATAAGATTTTAAGAGTTTTTAGGTGGGGCCAATCCTACATAGCTTCAATTTTATTTGGATCCACCTTGACACCATCCTTGTCGACAATATGCCCCAGGTACTCAACTTCATAGGCTCCTAAAGCACATTTAGACTACTTAAAAGGAAGTTTGTGTTGAGATAGTAGCTGCAGAACTTGATCCACATGGGTAAGATGGGATTGTTAGGTTTTTATATAGATGAGAATATCATCAAATAAAACCAAGATAAAATGATGGAGGAAAGTACAAAAGACATTATTCAAGATACTTTGAAAAGTGGAATTAGCATTACATAGGTCGAATGGCATAACCAAGAACTCATAGTGACTCTCATGAGTTATGAATGCAGTCTTGGGAATGTATTCTTCTTTCATACAAATATGGTGATATCCAGAACAAAGATCAAGTTTGGTAAAATACGAAGCACCACTCAATTCATCCAAAAGGTCATCGATGAAAAGAATGGGAAATTTGTCTTTGATTATGAGTTTGTTGAGGGTGCAAAAAACAGGACACATGCACCAAGTACCTTATTTATTGAGTACCATGACTATTGGGGAAGAATAGGGGCTGGTACAGGGGAAAATGACATCGATTTCTAGCAATTCTTAAACAATCTTCTCAATTTCATTCTTTTAAGCGAAGGGAGGACTTCTTGGAACTAGAGGAATGGAATGATGATGGACATCACGAGAAGGGGGAAGTCCCTAGGGGGTTTGAAACACATATTTGTGTTGGGAGAGGAAATATTGGAGGTCAGGATGGAGAGAGGGTGTTTCAACTGCTTGAATGGATTGAAGTTGGGAAATATTGCAAGAATGAATTTTTCTAAGGATCTCTAGTGAACCTGCACTGATTCCTTGGAACTGGTGTTGTTGGACCTCCTGCTGGAATTGCATGGTTAATTTTTGGAAATACACGGTGATAGGTCTGAGAGTGTGTATTCATTCAGTACCAAGTACAATGTCATAACCTCCCATGTTAGTAGCAAACATATGAAATTGCAGGTGGTACTGACCAATTGTTAGGCATAAATTTTCACAATGCCCTCCACATTTCATGGAACCCCCATTGGAAATCATGATTTGAAAATTATTAATTGAACAGACATAGCAATTAACTTCTTTGGAAATGCAGCGATGAATAAAATTGTGGGTGTTTCCACTATCAACAAGAATGATGAATTTCTGGTGCTTAATGTAGCTAATTAACTTGATGGTTTGGGGAGCAGAGAAACCAATGAGCGAATTTAGGGAAATCAATGGTTCAACATTTTGTGGATCAGAGGGAGAATTAAGATCATCAAGTGGGGGTAGATCAGGTATAGGGGAATCATCTACCTCTTCTTTAGAAACATCCTAAGACATAGCCATAAAAATATTTTGTTCCTTTCACTTGTGCCCCGAAAAATACTTGTCATCACAATTATAAAAAAGACCCTTAAGTTGGTGTTCAAAAATTTTGGCCCAAGTCAATTTCTATATCTCAAGGGGAGTGGTAGGAGGGGCGAGAAGGGTGGTTTTAAGGCGAGGAATAAATGGTGTTTTTCTGGTTTGGGATGAGACAACTTGTTGTGTTTCCTTGTCCCGTTTAGTATCTTCCAATGAAGTCTGGGGGTGAGCCATGAGGACATGGGCACACATTTCATCCTTGAGGCCATTGATTATGCATTCCCTAAAAAGTGGATCTTTCATTCCCTTCGTTCCGAAAGCCAATTGCTCAAAGGAAGCTATAAAATCTTCCAATGGGCCAGTTTGTTCAACTTGGTCAAATGACCTAAATGATGGGTGTCGATATCAAAGTGTTCATAGAGCTCTACAACAAACTATGTCCAAGCCACATACCCTTGGTGTGAATTTTTATGCCATTTACACCATTGCAACATCCAGGATCCAAATGGATAACACCATAACAGGGGTTGTCCAACTCATCGATAATGTTGTGCAAAGAGATGTAGTGTTCCATTTGGGTGACCTAGCTCGTGGGAACTGAGCCATTGAATTTTTTCACATACACTCTAGGAATGTGTAGGTCACGCTGAAAGTGATGGGAATGAAAAGTATGGAAATCAGAGGAAGTATCACCTTCGAGGTGCAAAGGTTGGCCAAGTGAGGAAAGGCTTCCAGGAATATTCAATTTAGCGAAGAGATGGAGAACGAAGGATTCAAGATGGATTTCAAGATGGCATTCCATATGGGCAGAGAGGTCCTTCATCTGTCTTATTTCAGGTCTTCCATTTTGGAATCTATGGTGGAATGCATGGAGGAATTGATGGGGGAAATATTGTCATTGATTTGTTGCAATTCCTGTTGGTTTGTGGAGAGATCAAATGACAAGGCATTGAAGCATGATTCAATATCTTGGTTGCGAGTGTGGGCCATGGTTAAAGGGGGACACATGAAGGTGGGTGGGTCCGCACAGAAAAGGGGTTACGAGTGAAGGGTATCATGATGATCAGGGATAAAATGGGAATCCAAGGGGATAGGTCCCAAATAAGGGTGTCAGGAAGGTGGGTCAGGAACACAGGGGAAAAAAGGATGAAAATGATAGATATCATGACGATCAGGAAGAAAAAAGGAATCTAATGGGATAGGTCTCAAATAAGGGTGTGGGAAGGCCCTGGACTATTTTTTTTAAACTTCTGTGGAGTTATACTCTGATACGAATAATATTGCATTGTCAAAATGCCCAAATTATTAACAGGAAAAAATGTGTATTAATTTCACAACCAAAATGCAAGAGGCAAGGTTGCACGACAATAGATATTAGTTGTTCCTTTTTTGTTTTCTTTCCATCCCAAGGGTTAGGGTTTTCATGGTTCCTACAAACAAGGGTTTTCCCTGTGTTGTATCTCTTTGATATATGTGTGGTGTTGAATAGTAGTACTCGACCTAATATCTTAGGGCACCAACTAAGGAGGCTAGACCGCACCCTTATCCGTATTACCTGATTACCCAGGTACTAGAGAGTATCTTCATGAGTGTTGTTCTTGGTGGCACTGTAGCAATCAGGTGATTTATCAGTTGATCTATGGATGGTTTCTGAATACCTAGGGGGGATCCCAATATACCAGAGGTACTTGGAAGAGCAAGTTTGTATATAGTTGTTGTCTAATGAACTGTTGAAAAGTCAACAAGAAACATGTGTCTAATTTATTTTTCCCTTAATTAAATTAGACAATAAATATTAATATATTATCTCATTCATAATTGAGTGATTTGGAATTGTAACAGAATTATAAGTGTAGTTAAGTGAGTTAAGATCAGTTGTACTAGTTGTAACTAAACATGCACTAGTGAGAGTTTAGTTAATCAGTTAACTCACATGCAACTGAAGATTCGTCATGGTTAACTACATGCATGCAGTTCCAATGGAGATCCAGTTGAGATAACAAGTGAAAGGGACAATTTGGCTATCAGTTGTGATTTTTTCACACATGCAGTAAGTATGCTTATGAGCATGTGAAAACGAGGCAATTGTATTCATTCGATTCATTGTGAGAATTTGGATTGCAGAGTTTGTGCAGAGGAGGCAGGCTGTCTGGACACATGGATTGGCGCATGTATTTGCTAATTTGTGTATGACAGTGTGAGACGATTGTGTTGTACTGAGAGCTCTTGGATTAGAGTTTTGTATGAGATTGTTTCATGATTCATGAAATACATAATATATGATAGTTGGGGTTTTTAGCTTTACGCTTTCCCGGTAAAAATTTTGTGTTGTGTGTTATTGATATTTCACTTTGTGCATTGTGGTTGTGATCGTGGTTTAATTGCTTCTGCAATAATAATAGTAGAAGCGATTCTGTATTTAACAAGTGGTGGAAATTGTTAGATCAGGAGAATCACAGGAATACATTAATTTGTATCGAAATTTCTACATGGTATTAGAGCTACGGAGGCCACGGAGCTACGGAAGTGAGGTGCGAACATAATTGCATTCTCGCAGGTCCCATCTCTAGCCAGGTGTGAACTCTAGTACTGAAAACTTCTGGTGTGTTGGAGAACAATAATTCTCACACCCCAGACAAAGGCAGGGTGCAAACTTCATTGGAATTCTCGCAGGAAAATACACTAGCAGGGTGCAAACTTACCTCACCCTAACAGTGAAGCAGGGTGTGAACTTGACAGAGAATTCTCACAGGCTACAATGGAGAAGGGTGCAAACTTGACAGGCAAGTTTGTAGGCTATACACAGGTAGGGTGCGAACTTCCCTCAGGTTTCTCTCAGGTGGGGTGCAAACCTCCCAGGGCAAGATGAAAGTGAATGGGTTGAGTTTTGGGTTGGATAACATTCGAATTTGCAATATTTTCTTGGTGAGACACTTGATTCAAGATTGAAATGTCTTTCAATGGCTTGAGGTTGGAGTATGCATTCAAGGGAAGCTCTAACTACATTTCTTGGAAGGACAGGATGGAGGCAGTGCTCGAAGACAATGGCTTGAAGGGTTACATTGATGCATATGTTCCTAAGTTGGATGAAACATACACTACAAATATTGATGCATGGCAAAAGAAAGTGGCAAAGGAGAGGAGGATTCTGTTGAAGGGAGTACGAGACCACATTGTCTCAAGTCTCCATGGGAAAACCACACCATATGCAATGTGGAAGGTTTTGACAGATCTCTTCCAAAACAATAGCGACCATAGGAAATTGGCGCTCAAAGATAAACTTAAGAAGATAAAGATGGAGAAAGGCGACACCATTCCAAAATATCTCACAAAGTTTGTCCAATGTCGGGATGAGCTTGGAAGTGTGGGAATAACAGTCGCTGCTGATGATTTGGCGAGCTTGGCGCTCCCAGGGCTTCCTAAGAGTTGGTACAGTTATCAAGAATTTGTCAATGGAAGGGAAAAATTACCGGATTGGGAATGACTATGGTCAGATCTGGTGCAAGAGGAGTTCAGGCGGAACATGAGAGATGGATCTTCATCAAAGCATGATGATGAAGAGGATTGTGTTTTGACTGCCAAGGCAAGGAAAGGGAAAGGGAAGAAATCCCAATCAAATTCTGAGTCTAAAGTCAAGAAGCTAGATTTGTCCAAAGTGAAGTGTTTTCACTGTCACGAACGTGGGCATCTC
>ML786592.1:467200-529701 GCA_009831015.1 Picea engelmannii | reverse complement strand
AAGTTTTTCTTCCATGGTTTTTCTCATATAAATTTGTTTCTAAAATGTTTTTTTTTTTTTTTAATTTCAATTCGTTGGTTTTCTTATTTATTTTAGTTTTTAATTGATCCCAAAAAAATGAATTTTAAAAATATTGTTATTTAACAACAATTATTTTCTATGTATTGAAGTAAGGTAAAAAACTTGTGTTAAAAATGATATTTTCCACTATATTTAAAATGTATGGAACCATAACTTAATTAAGGATAGATAATTATATGAAAAATCTTAATTTCAAAAAAGTAAATGGTGTACAACATTTTTAACATTGGATGAAGCATGAAAATATGATTTAAAACACGATTGAATAAAACTAAAAATAAAATAGAAAAAATTGAAAATATATGAAAAAACATAGTTGAGAAAAAAGAAAAAGAAAAAAGAAAAATTGAACAATTTGAAAATAAATGAAAAAATGAGTATTTAAAAAAACAAAGTGGAAACCTTATGTATCAGAAAATTTAAAATATCAAAAAAACACCTAAAACTGGAGGGGGTGCTACCGGTAGCACCATTTTTAAAAACGGGGTAAAAAACTTGACCCCCCAAAAAACAAGAACTCTGTAGAGTTCTCGTTAAGTTGGTAACTATGTTTAATCAAGTCCTATGAAAAAACACAATTCGTGCACCCGAGCTCTAGTGAGGTTTGCATTTGGATTTTCTCCCCATTAGTCGTTTTGGAACAACCTTTAGGCATATTGTCATCTTTTGTTTCCCATAATTTTATTTTCTCAAAAAACTTTTGAGCAACTTTTTGCTTCTCATATTGCACTTTAGACTCTTCAATAAATTTCAACAACTAGTCATGTTGTCCTTTAATGCCATTTAGCTTAGCATAAAATAATTCCTGAAGAAAAGTTGATCCGTCACTTATACTAATGGCTTATATCTTAATCATCTCTTTATTCTCTTGTTTAACCTTTAACTCATTAATTTGGGCCACGAGAGCATTGATTTGCTCTTCATGCTTTTTGAATATACCTTTATTTTCTTCTTGAAGAACAACTAGTTGCTTAGCATGTTTTATTCTAATATCATTTGCTTATGCTCTAAGTTTATCAATAGATACATTATCTTCTTCAATAAATTGATCAACTCGGGACTGGTCTTCTTTGAACAAGATAGATTCTCGAGCACTCAATTGCTCTTGCAATTCTGCCACCTGCTCTTGTAATTCTGCCACCTGCTTCTTTTCCTTTTTCAATTGACAAGTGAGTTTACTAACAGACCACTTATTTGCAACGAAAAATGCCCCTAAAGCATTAGCAGTCACTTCTACAAATTCTTCCCCATTCAAGTGTGATGCATTCCATAATTGAACCAATTCTTGTGAACTTCCTTACGTTGCCTTGTTTTTCTCTTTGTCTTTCTTATTTTAGCAATTGTCTTTGTTGTGTCACTGAAAGTATAAGTATTTAGAGGCAAGATAATTTCTTGAACTAAATGAAAGTTAATTAACAAGATTTATGTGGTTGGGGTTTTCATGATTGATTGGAATGGCCACAGTTTTGTCAATAGACTGTCGATGTTTCAGATCCAAATCAGGATCCATCTTCAGGACATTGAGCCTGGGTTCAAATGATGAAAAGAGTTGGTTTTAAATACTAGAGGTGAGGTGAAATCTAGGTGTCGACTAGGTTATTTGGTAAATTTCTTTATTAAAATTAATCATGCTTAAGTTTTATTAGGGTTTTCTATTCTTGTTTTATTTGGTTTGATGTTTATTTTAAATTATTACTAAATCAATGTTTATTAATTTTAATTTTAATTTTAATTAACTAGAATCTAGGTATTATGTTAATTAAAGAGTAGGGTTTATTTATTAGGTATTATGTAAATTCTTAAGTTATTTTAGAGTTTTCCTATTATTGTTATTTAAGATTTAATGTTTCTTAAATAGTTTTTTATTAATTTAAGGCTTAAAATTTAATTATAATCAACTATGTTTATAAATTCTAGGTATAAAGTTAATTAAAGGGTCTTAATAAGCTATCTTAAATTAGGTTAGTTTTAAATTATTGTTACGATTATGAGCAATTCTATTCCTAAGCCTTTTAATATTCTTTAATGAGAATGTTTATTTTTAAAAAGTGTTTTATATTCGGGTGTGATTTCTAATTAGGTGGGGTTATTGAAAAAACTAGGTTTAATGAATTAATCGTAATATTGAGATAGTATTTATCAATGCTTATTATTGTTTATTATGAATCAAAGGGAGCCAGTTTTCGCTTACTTCTAACCCACTATCTATGTTCAGGTTACTAAGATGTTTTTGGATTTCAATGGCTTCTCTAATACGCCGTTTAAAGAGGTGATTTTCTTTGGCGAGGATTTTGGTGTCTTCTAGGCGAATATGTTGTCTTGTTTTAAGGGAGTGTTTAGCTAGGGCAGAGGTGTGAATGTGTTCATTCTTAATGTCATCTCCATGTTCTTTTATCTTAATATGGAAGGAGCGACCAGTTTCACCGATGTAGCATTTTCCGCATGAGCACTCTATTTTGTAGATTCCTTTGCCTTTGTGAGGATCGATTTTGTCTTTAACGGATCTCATATTATGTTTGATGGTTTCAAGTGGTTTGAAGGAGGTCTTAATCTCTTTTTTGCTAAGGACTCTTGCAATCCTATCGGTCACTCCTTGTATGTAAGGGAGGCATGCATCTCTATTAGGGTTCTAGTCTTTTGGGACGATGGACTTATCGCGGGTTTTTTCTAGGGCTTTGTTTATTGCATCCTTAATGTCTTTGTGTTTATAACCTATATTCTTAAAATTCTTGGTAAGGTGATATGTTTCTTTATCAAAGGTTGTAGGTATTAACCTACCAGGAATATAAGTAATTGGGGTGGTGTCAATGGCAGTAACAGTTGTAATGACTATTGAATAGGTATGTTCAATACCCTGGGTAGTATTGCCTCCTTTACTTCCTTCAACATATTTATCAAGAGTCTGTGATGTTGCTTTGTCCTAAGTGTTTTCCTGTGTATCTTCACTGCCTTTGTTTTGATAATCTCTCTCTAATACATCACCATCCTAATTATGCTTATCAAATTGCATGTCACTGGTTGAATTGTTTTGATTTTGTTCTATCTCAGACTCTGATTGTGCATCATCTTCTTCATTAGCACTTCCTTGTATAATTCCTTGTTTTTCCCTCTTTTATATCAAAAAATATTTCTTTATATTAAACTATCAATCCAAGAATTCCTATATCTTGAGACTATTCTTCAAATCCTGAATTCTTTGGGATACTTCTTGATAATTATGAACTCTTTGTAAAATAATATCAAATGGGTCAAGATTATAAGATTTGACATTTTTAATGATGTTGCAATGCTTCTTGACAAGACCTGTTGGGTCGTGTCTTTTAAAATTTCCTTGGGCTAACCAAATCCCCTCAAGTTTCTCAACTTATTTCAAGGCATGTTTGGAATTCAATAAGGAATAAATTCCCAGTGAAATATGGAAGGATGGCCACTATTTCTCTTGGCTTTTTAGTAAGGAAGAAACAATACCAAGGACCGCAATATGATATGTTATCTCCCTAAGCACCAGTCTATCTGGAACATATCTTGGCAAAATGTAAGGTGCTCCTTCACATCCATAAATTCTTATGTAAGAAAATTCGTCGTCGATGAACCAATCTCCAATTTATTTGATGGTGTTCATGGCTTCTTGAGTAAACCTAGGAGATGGTTGTTTTTTTAAGGCCATGTGCAGAGGAATCATAAAATGATTACAGATTTCAAAAAAATAGTCTATGTAGTTTACAACCCATAACTTAGAACAATGCATATGGATTGGATCTTGAGAAAGGGACCAGTTCCAAGACAACAGAGGGAAAGGGGTAATTGCACAAATTGCATCTATCAGGTAGCCAGACATGAAAAACATTGGTCAATATCTTCGTGGCACCTCTTGTGATTTCTTTATCTCTTGTCGAATATTAGCTGGAAGAATATGGGCCCAATTAAAAATTTCACCTTTTAAAACCTGGTGAATAGGGGGAACCCATCCTAGTTTAAACTTCAAAGAATATTTTTCACCATACAACCGACAAAGCATAATGGTGACTAACATAGGAGGTTTTTTCAATATTTGGATAGGGTATATCTTATACGAAATGATCTTGAAAGCACAAGGATCATGCCACCACTCCCTAATTAAATCACCCATCTGAATATATTCCTTTTTAACTTCTTTTTCTATAAAACCCTGAATAAACTTATCACCCAAACTAACTTTAGTCGGTCTTAACTTGTACATGTTAGAAATATCCTTAAACCTATACAACCCAATGAATTTACGAGCAAAATTTACAGTTGTATAAGTAGAAATATCAATATGGGAATCAATCTGTCGTACCATGTCATAATAGGGAAGGATAGTTGGTCTGATTGTTATTCTGTGCAAACTGAACTTTTTTATATCTTCAAGGTTATCAATGTCGGACTTGTATTCATCTATGAAATCTCCATCATCAATTAATTTCTAGATTTCACTCCATTACATGTTGTTCTTGATTCCAATTTTATAAGAGGTGTCTGAATAGAAAGTTGAATTTGGGTTCCTTTCTATTTCTTCCTCCTCGTCTTTCTGCTACTTTTCTTTCCCCTTCTTAGTCATCATGTTGTAGAGAGTCATGCAATTTGAAATAAATTCAAAGTGAGAATTTGATATATAAAACTTAACTCAAGAACTTGAACAATGTTATGAAAGCTAATACTAACTAAAAAATATTTATGAAGAAAATTGTGTCTTCTACTTCATAGAATTCATGCAATTTTGCTAATAACAAACTCAGAGTAATGTGTGAAATAACAAATAGGGAGGAAATTAATGTTATGTGTATAAACAATATCATTTTTCAGGCTTAATTCACATCCCATCACATGATAAATATTAAATTCACTTTAATGTGCATTAACCAATGATCGTCAAAGCCGATAATGGAGAAAATACAATTTAGAATTTCAAAATGGAGAGGGAACGTTCGTAACCGGGTACCAGATCACCGGTAGTTTCTTTGCAACCAAACGTATAAACGCAATGATAGGGCTCGGGCCGGTGTGATAATATGAAGTGATTGGATCATTAGATATAACCTTGTGATTAACCGTGCCACCGAAACCCCGAACCATCAGGCTGTCATTTGAACCATAGTGTAATTCATAAAAAACCGATATGATCAACAACTAATCGGCCCACCAGTCCACAGGACTGCCCAGAGATCAAGAGAACTATTATAATTTGTTTGGAGAAAACAAGAAACCCAACTTGACCATCGGATAACTGGTCCCTCGAGAAACCGGGTAATTATTTAACAAATAACTTTTTGAAACTAGAGGTTTATTTGTAGTAGGTTTTTTTATCTAAAGAAGTTTATTAAGATCTCTAAGTTGAATAAAAAATTAACCAATCAAGACACCAACGATAAAAATAAGAGAAATCAAACCAAAAGAATAAAAAAATTGAAAGGCACTCGTTATCTTTATTTGAGGATATTAAATAACGAAGGGTTGTTGTATCAATCACAACACGTTGGCATGTTGTTGAGTAGGTGGTGGTGCAACACTAGCTTGCGGGTGGTCTAGGGAATGGGTGGTATGATTTAATTTCTGCAGGATTCCCATACTAGTATGATGTGGATGTACCTCCATTGTAGTTCTAATTATTGCAAGACTACCCATGCATGTGTGGGGGGAGTGTGCATTCCTTGGGAGGGCATGGTAATACCTGGATGCAATGAGTTTTTTCCACCCTACATTTGAGAAGGAGGGTTATGTGACATACTATTGGGCACATATTTTTCTCCAACAATATTTGTATGTGTGGGGGCTCAGCCATAATGGCTCAAACATATGGAAAAGGGTGTTTGTATTATTGGTTGATATGAGTCATGCATCCAATCAACCCATTCGTTGAATGGGATGCCCTTGGAATTTCTTACTCTAATGGTCAAGGACTAGGGGCATCCGGGATGACTTATGTGTATAGATACCTAAATTGAAAATAAATCAAGTTAAAGTGATGAGCTCTGAATTCGGCCTCATAATTAGTACGAGGCATTGTGGTGGCCATGTCTTTGGCAACTAGTGGCAAAAGGGATTTCAAGAACCAATCCAAGAGAAGCTTGTCCTTAACCTCGATTTTGCACAAGATACGCCACTAACACCACTTGTGGATGTGATCCATGATGTGCATGTAATTGGTTTATTGAAAATCAGTAAGAATTTCTAGGTCGGTGTCACGAAAAAAAGATAACTAGAAGAAAGTCATGATTGCATTTGCGAGGGATGTGAAGTTGGCTTACGATCCTACTATATTTTTAATGTATCATTTGTCTGATGGCCTAGTTAGAGTTCTTTGGAATAGTCATAACCAAACATAATCATATGTGGTACTAATTAAAGAGCACCAAAGATCAAATGTCATGTTATGGCTAGTTAGGTCTTCACCCACATTTCCCTAAAATTTTGGGATATTCAAGGGCAGCTTGGTCGACATGGGTGGCCAAGATGAGTTATGTAAAATGGGGTCACTTGTGAGCTTTATCATTTAGTAAAATTGGGAAAAGGCATATACAAAAGGTTCAACATATGAGGGGTGGTGGTGGAACACCTGCCACTGGGATTGATTATTGGGACCTGGCTCCTGATGAGGATGAGCTTCCAAGAGGTTTGATATGAGAAAATAATCCTAACAAGGATGACCCACATAGGGTTTATCCAAACAATGCCACACTCAAAGGTGAATGTGGTGTGAGTGGTCGAATTGGTGAAGCAAAAATACAAGGGACACCTCCCAACACTTGGGGAAGGCCTTGCGAGCATTGAGAATGGAAGGGAACCAAAAAGTTCCCTATGATTCCTAACTTGCAAGTTGTGTGTGAAATTCAAGTGGATGGTCGCTAACTTGTGTTTTTCCAAACAATGGCCTAGTCAAAGCATACATGTGAATTAAAATTAAACAATTGAGCTAATGATGAAACAATCTATGTATTTCACCTCAAAGCAATGTGTTTTGATAGGATAAATTGTGCACAAGGGTGTGAAAAAGAAAAACATGTGTCCTATGAAACCTAATGTCCTTTAAAAAAAATGAGCCTTCCAAGGGCTCTCAACAATGGGGTCTAAAGCCACAAAAGATTACTAGTGAAGGTAGAAATGAGTTAGTTATAGTGAGGGATATTAGGGGTATCTCTTGATGGAGTTGGCAACACTTCCCAACAACCAACACTATCTACCTCGGGTGCAAATACAACCCATAAATGCCACCTATGTGGAAATCCTAGGTTTTGGCCACTAGGTTACCATTGTCAAGTGTGGGTAAGGGACTCTTAGCTTCAAGCAGTCACATGTCATAGTTAAAAAAGATTGGGTGTCTCAAGGAGACTCACAGGAACAACTAGACCTCAGCATATGACCCCACAAGGTATCT
This sequence comes from Picea engelmannii, assembly GCA_009831015.1. NCBI lineage: Eukaryota > Viridiplantae > Streptophyta > Pinopsida > Pinales > Pinaceae > Picea > Picea engelmannii. The sequence continues at coordinate 522,227 of ML786592.1, read as the reverse complement.
CCTTGCCCTAGATTTTTGCACACTTGAGGGGAAGGATTTTAAAGTTCCATAATAAAAATTCTATGTTTTATATGAGAAATGATAACGGGGATTTATTTGGATGCCTAGCCCTAAAATCATATCCAACATTATTAATTGCTTTGAGACCTCACGGAGGAAGAATTGAGTGTGTTGATTAGTAGAGTTGTTTTTAAGGGCTCAAACTAAGGTCGTGGTCTACTTTATGTTTGAGTAAGGTGTGTTGAAGGAGGTATTTCAGAACACTTCAATCTTTATGATTCACCAAGATCACTAATGAGAGCAAGGTGAAAAGCATACTTGAAAAAAGAGGAATCTCTAGGTCCTTCGCATGTGTGCTTCTAGTGAGGAAACAAAATGTGTGATACAAGAGTAAAGAAATGTTGCAATACTTGAATGAAATTATATCAAAAGCATAACATGTGGACTTGAGTGGTCCATACTTTTCCTAATTAGGTTCTATGTGATGTGTTGCAAACTTAGAAAACTCTTAATGATGATTTTGCAAAAAACATTCAATTGATTGTCGAAAATAGAGATGTGGACATTTAGGGGTTCTTACTCCACTTAGTAATCTATATGATGGTGAATTTGCAAGGGAGATATGGTAGAACTATTTAGTCTTTCTGATTCACTTTATATCATTGATGAGGGCAAGGTGAAGGGCATACTTTGACAAAAGAGAACTCTTTAAATCCCTTAAAAATCTAAGGCAGTAATGAAAATGTTTGCAATCTAATCTATATATCCCTTTGCCATACAAAGTAATAAGCCATCCACGTGGTAAGAAGAAGGAAAATTGATTTTGCCTCTTACTTAACAAGATGAGGAAATTACTACAGAAGAATAGAAAACAAAAAAAAATGATTGTAAGCTTACAACTTATGATAAAATAAAGCCTACTGCCTAAACTCAGTGCTAAGCTAAATGAACTACAAAAAGGTGGTTTTAACAAACTTGCGCATGTATGTATGAAGACAGTTGCACATATTGCACGGCCGTAAAATGTTGTAGGACGTGGGACTTGAGTGGGTTTTGACCAAACAAACACAAAAGTCATGTCATCACAAAAAATGAAATTTCATGAGCAAAATTCATGGAGAATTATTTTTTAAGGATGTGAAGAGGTCAGTTTGGCTACCTACAACACAATAGACATTAAAGAGTGGCTAGAAACAACTTAAAAAGAAGAATTGTGGATCTAAAACCCTTTTGGGTTGATTTTCAACAAAATTGAGGAAAATCTTTCTGGTTATAGCTAGGTTGAAAAGCTATGAAACAGACAATTGTTAGTCTCATGACCAATCACTGGAATACTATTGCAATCCATGTAAAATAAAAGAACATGCATGAGATTTAAGCATATAAATAAGCTAAAAATAATAAAATGAAACAAAAACAAAGTGGAAGCAGCAATACTTGTTTATTACCAAAGGACAGGCCTTTGTTTGCACTTGGGGAGAATAGTTGGATGCAGATGTGCTCCAACACGCTCCTTGGGAGGGTCCTTTGATCATTGCTAGCCTCTCTCTCTCTCAATGGAAATGCTCAAATGAGAAAGGAGGTATGGATAACCAGGATGATAAGGTGAGAGAAATGGTCTCAAGGTTCATCCCAACATCATAACTATGCTAAATTCTTCCTCTATTGAATGTTTCCCCTTAGTTACTATTTATAGGAAAACTTCATGATCCATGCAAATTGGTTTCGAGTATGAATGCACATCATTTCAATGGATTTTATCATGCACTAAAGAGATGTCGATCTACCTGCAATATTTCCTCATGCATGCAGATGGAGCTCGATATTTTTAGTGTGATGATAATTGTTAGTGTGATGACCAATCACTAGAATACTATTGCAATCCACATAAAATAGAAGAACGTGCATGATATTAGGGCATATAACTAAGCTATAAAAAAAGTGAGGAAAAGTGAGCTATGAAACAAACAATTGTTAGTGTGTTGACCAATCATTGGAATACTATTGAAATCCACTCAAAATAGAAGAACATGCATGAGATTCAAGAAGATAACTAATCTACAAAGAAGAAATTGAAACAAAAACAAAGTGGGAAGCAACAATACTTGTTTATTGCCAATGGACATGCCTTTATTTGCACTTGGGTTGAATAGTTGGATGCAGGTGTGCTCCAACACGCTCCTTGGGAGGGTCCTTTGATCCTTGTTAGCCTCTCTCTCTCTCTCTCAACTATTGAGTGAGAAGAAGTGTTCTTTCTCTCTAAATGGCAGTTCTCAAACAAGCAAGGAGGTATGGATAGCCAGGATGATAAGGTGAGAGAAATGGTCTTAAGGTTTATCCCAACATCATAACTATGCTAAATTATTCCTCTGTTGAATGATGCCCCTTGGTTCCAATTTATAGGAAAAATTCACACTCCATGCAAATTGATTTCAAGTATGAATGCACCTCTTTTCGATGGAGTTTCTCATGCATTGAAGAGATGTCGATCTACCTGCAGGATTTCCTCATGAATTTAGATGGATCTCAAGATTCTTTTGCATTAATTGCACCATCGAGGATGATCTTTCACGTCTTTACAAACTTACACAACTTTTGAAGGAAAATCTGCACACATCACACAAAAGTCAATATAGGCAGTTGCAAAAGTGCATGAAATCCACTTTTATAAGGTTTTTTCAGTCTCTTTTGAGGTGAAGTTTAATGGACAAGGTAGCCTTGTTGTGATGTCTTCTTGTCCATTGGTGATGTTTTCTGGTGATTCCCTTAATGCCTCTGTGAGCAAGATTTAGGTGATAACATGGACATTGAAAATCATGGGAGAGTGACACCCTTAGTGCTAATCCACATAGACAAGTGTAATAGAACCAATGGCTCATTGATCTATGGTCATGGGGTATTCACTAAGTGAACCTATGGCATAGCACGTGTGTTCATCGGATATTAAAGAATACCCCTAATTTCACTAAATATTGATAAATACCTCCCAAAATCGTTTTGTTGAACCCCCTCCCAATACATCTTTCCAATAAATAAAACTCCCTATTTTTACTAGATATCCATAATTTTTACCTGATACCCCTTTTTATAAATCCCCTCACACTCTACATCACCCCCCCCCTCCCCCCCAAATAGCTATAGTATATTGACTTTATTTTTCATAATTAAAAAAACCCCTTTATGAATGAATGTGATAAGATATTGTTCAATAAGGTGAAGCCCCCATGTCTATGGCTCCCTTTTTTTTATCACAAGTTGCAACTCATAGCCCAAAGCCATTTGGGGACAAAGGCCAAATCGGCAAGAGGGCGGAAAAGCACATTGAGCATTATAATTGTGTTTCGTAAGATTTGACAAGTGTGTATAGGCGCGATGGAGGTGAGATAAATTGTGCATGCACTTATGGGGTAGCCATTTCCAGGTTTTACCTTCAAATGCAATTTGTCCAATGTTTCCCATTGAGCAAAACCCTGCTTTCTTCATCATTGGAGAAAACACTTTTAAGGTGATGAAACTCATGGGAGAATAACACCCCTGGCACAACTTCATGTAGATGAGTGAAACAACACTTCTAGCTCATTGATTCATGGCCCCATTTATATTTTATGATGAGTTTCAACTTGTGTACTAAATCCATTTTTTGGGTTAGTCATACCATTTTTACAAGCAAAGTTGCACCCAACACATCATGCACACAAGTTTAATGGCAGAAATATATGTCTAGTATGTCAAAAAGATGGAAAAACCAATATCGTGGCTTGTTAACATCCTTAAGAGAGAATAAGAGGGTATATAATGTACAAAGGAGGTATCTTGCAGGTGTGTTCGACTCAACCCTCGATTTGGTATAGGTGTGACCAAAACAAGGTGTTAAAAAAGGATCCCAAATGTGTGTGGGTAAAAGTGCAGTGGATGGTTGAAATGTATGATATGGTTTTTTTGCATAAGAGACCACTAGAGAACCAAGTGAGGAATCACCAACAAGTTGAACATAGGAGAACCATCTATAAACACATCAAAGGTTAATATAAATAAATTATAATTCCCATGGAGAGCATACTCAAGTGGAGTATAATCATGGCCACCAACTCATACACTCTATGGGTTTCTGTGATATAGATGTGTCATCATGTCCATCAACGAAGATGTGCAGTGGATCATGATGCATCAAAGCAAAGATAATGATGTTGAATAATTTGACAAGGTTTGGCCACAAGATAGTGATACATCATCATTCAAATTAATAATCATGTATTGTGATAATGCATCAACATATTTGAAAGATATCGTTGAAGTCGAAACTGTATGGTTTCAATACCAACATCTCAACCTCTCATGAAGCTAGGGTGGAAGAGGCGAGAATGTTACCCTGAGTTTAAGGCTTTAGAAGGAAATCGCATTAGACCCTAAAGCTAAAGAGTCTAAGCATGGATCTCTTATTTATAATTTTGTAAATATTAAATTTTATGTGTTTTGCAACTTTGTAACTTTTAATATTTTGTATTTGTGAATAAAATATAAATTAGAACACAGGTTAGTGTAAAATTAATAATGTTGCAAATGCTAAAATAGTTAAAAGAAAAACAAACTAAAATTCATCTAATTTGTGATTCTAAGAAATATCCTAAAGTAAAATGGATTGAAATTTTTATTTTCTTTTAAATATTGCAAATAAAATTAAATTGAATTAAACTAATAAACAAAAGAAAGAATTAATTTAATGAAATGAAGTGAATTACATGTTCTTGTATTTTTATTTTTTTTTCAGTTAGTATTTTAAAGAAATGCCATACTGAAATAAATGAAATGGATTTTTTTATTTTCTTTTTAATATTACAATTAGTGAAAGGTTAAACTAATAAATAAAAGAAACAAAAAAAGATTGTGTAATGAAATTAATTTAAAGAAGAAAAAATTAGCATTGTTTTGGTATTTTTCATTTTTAATATTGTATCAAAAGAAAAATTAAAAAGAATAGAACCAAAATCAGCGCATAGAAATAATTCAAGAGCGTGGAAGTTGAACATTATTGTTAAATATAACCCCATACACTTTCTTTAGACTTTTTGAGGCTTTCAAGTCCCTACGAAGACTTGGACCAACGTTGTCTCTAACTATTCTATAAGGAATTTAACATCGTACATAAAATAGCCAAGCGTGGAAAGAAGATGAAGAAAAACTAAGTCAGACATTGAATGAAACAATGATAGTCAAGCACAACGCAACAATCTGCATACAAGAAAACTGATTAATGCTCATATAAATCAGACTTTTAATACAACAGACTTAACAAATAAACTAGTTACCTCGTTGACATAAGCACAACTCAACCTCGCTTCGTTCTTCCTGCTACTTTGCAAGACCCCCCTGTTATCAACAAATCATCAAATCCTTGGACAAAAAATGAATGGAGCATGAATGATAAAAGAAAGACTAAACCTCACACAGATCTCAACATACCTCTCATTAATTTTTTACCCCTTGGGTAGTTGTTGTTTGCTATTCATTTTATATCTTTTGATGGGCGGTTACGACAGTTAGGGTTGATTTATTTTAATGCACTGAAGCCCGTACATGCTAGAAATACCCGAGTTATTCTTATTTAATGAAATATGATGTAAAAATTCATTTGAGAAATCTTGTTATTCCATATGTCAATTTTGTGTTTGTGTCTTGAAGTCGTGAATCAATTCTTTAATAGGCCTGAATCCCTCTACTTTTCTTGGTATAAACTCTGGTCTAGGTGAGTAATAATTATCTCCAGGAAACTTTGCACAGTATTTATAGATCATGTTGACACTGGAATCAAGGATGATTGTAGCTCCACGATATATGCTTTCTTCAATGGTGTTTTTCTCTCCAATACAAAATGTATGATTTGATTTTCTATTCAAAGCCATCTCCTCCATTGATTCCTCCCTCTTAATTATTTCGTAGAGAGGCTTTTGTTGCTTCTTGTTCCTTCTCTCAAGGATAAGGATAAAGTTTGAATTGCTTTGTTTTCCCATATGAATCTGGTTTAGGACTTACATGCACAAACATCGGAGTCTTTTCCTTGCCCCCAAAATAATCTTGAAGCAATTGAGACAATTTGTTATTTCGGTATGGCACATGTGAACTCCTCTGTGCCAATGTTCCAATAACATCCCCTAAATATGAAAGGGACTTGCTGGTGTATTATGCTTCCTTCAAATGATCTTCAATTGCTTTATATATATCCACCCTCTCACTTCCAACAAGATTTTTCAAATTAAGGCGGGTACAAAGCTTACACCCAGAAACACAATTTGTACCTTGCACATGCACAGTCAATACACTGTGAGAATGACTGTTGTGGTCATTCAATGCAGTATAGATAACAATGTGATTCTTTTGGCCATAATTCATCAAATCCAAAACATCAGAAGATGTTATTGTTACACATCAAAATTACTCACTTCAATAGTGTCGCAAGTGTCATCATTACAAGTGTTGTAAGTGTCGCATCTTGTTCGCAAGTGTTGCATCTTGTTCGCAAGTGTCGCATCTTGACCACAAGTGTCGCAAACATCATACTGCCATCTTGCCTATGTCGTGCCTCTAACAACATCATAAGGACACTTAAGACACCTCAAAGACTGGTTTTGAAGAGGAGAAATCACTTGACAAGGAGTACAAGCCTTTTGCCACTGAAAAAACTACTTAAAAATGATTTTTTGAAGGCAGCGCTCCCCTACCCACTGTCTGGGAATGTCGACGCTCCCTAGCCTTCTTTGGGGGAGCGATGAAACGCTCTATGCACCCTTTTGGGAGAGCGCTACCCTTCCTGAGTGAATTTTGGTTTGTTGAGATAAATCGGGGAAGAATACCCTCAATATCTGAAATTGGTTGGAATCGAATATGAGTTCAAGGCATGATCTTAGGGAAGATCCACAACTAAAGGAGAGGAATCCTCAACTTATCCCAAAGATCTCTTAAGTGGTTGGGCCTCTCCAAAGTTATATAAGGAGGCCTTCTCATGGTGAAAGGGAGATGAAAAGATTGGAGGTATGAAACCTATGATCTCATAGGCAACATATAATAGAGAGATGGAGATTGAGAATTACACCAAACTTATGATCCCATAAGTGAGATGCCATTGAAGCATAATCAGTGTAGATTACTTGAGCAAAGGGGTTGGACAAGGAGAGCTAGAAGAAGTTGTTGCACCTTCATCAGAGGATTGTAAGCACTCTTCATTTGTTCTCATTAATATACATACATGCTTGGCCTATTTCTTTCAAGTTTATGTTTGTTCCACATGAACTTGTCTTCAGTAGATAGATATGTATTTGAGATCATCTCAGTAGAATAGGAAGCTTGTTGTATCTTTGTTTGTTCTACAGGACTTATCGAGGAGCTTGGGATTGAAGCTCAACTTGGACTTTGCGAGGACAAATGCCATTTAAAAAGGTACACTTTTCTTCTTCCTCTCCAGTCATTAGCTTAATTAGATCTAAAAGGATGTCAGTGACCAATGATAGCACCCTTTCTGTCTTGGTTTTAGGGGTCTAGATACCAAGAGGGAATCCGCTTGTCCACAGGAGGATTCACCTGTAACATAAATTGGTGACTCCACTGGGGAGGAGCTCTGATTTTTGTTTCCTTTCCTAGATCTTGTTTTGGCCCTTTGCCCACTTCTTGGCCTTCACCATATTGTCTTTGATTCTTAGATCTGATTGATTAGCTCTTGATTTCATCACCTTCAAGTTGATTGATTGACTTTGCTTGATTCTTTGACTTTTAGGGCATTTTTTATGAATTTTTAGAGGCCAACGCCCCCCCCTACCTTTGTTACCAGAGCGCTAGCGCTCCCTACCGGTCTCACACAGAGCGTTGGAACACTCTGGTGCCCCTTACACCAGCGCGCTGCCCCTTTTTTGTGCAAAATCCTTTAGGGTTTCATTCTCTGAAGTTCAATTTTTGCTTTTGGCAGTTGCTCAGGGTCTTATCATCTCAGTTTATCTTTATTTTGGCCTTCAACACTCTGCTTTCTAAGAATTGATCACCTTTTGTTTGGAATTTTGACAATTTTCTTCCTTACCTAGAAGTCACTCTTTGTCTTTGTTGATTTAGAGTCAACTTACTATTTTCTTCTCATTTATATGACTGAGTGAAAACTTTTGTAAGGAGATTTAAAGGACTATGCACCATTCCATTTGATCTTTGAGGTCAGCTTCCCAAGCAATTAAGTTTTGAGTGGTTTCTCTATTCTCCCTATATTTTCTTGGATTCTTCTTCGCATTTTATTGTCTTCCTTGAATGCTTGCATTTAAAGTAGCGGAATTGCATGTTTTTTGACATTTTGGGACATTGTGCATCTGAAATGATGAATGTTTTCTCCTTCTCGTAGCATAGTTTTCATCGAAATGAAACGATTGTATCTTCATCTCTTTGCATAACTTTCGAGTCGGTCAAATCACCATATTGTCCACACCATTTTCCTTTTGAGTAACAACAGCTTTAAAAATCAAGCGCTAAACTAAAATTGATTAGACATTTTTACATTTTTTGGTAGTAAACCTACATTAGATTAGTTGTAGGGCTTTGGAATAGGTGTGAAAGATAACTTTCCAAAGCTGCAAACATAGGATCTTGTGTTAGGGAGCGGTGAAATCCAATTGTTGCATTTTGTCCTGGGAATCCCTTCTCACACAAGGGTCAATCACGAGGTCGCATTAAGACTGGCAGAGTTACTCACCCTACTTTGTTAGTCTTGGTGTAGAAATTGTGCGTATTATGGGGGTCACTTGAAGGTATACCCACAATGATGAGTGGAATCCTTTCAAGTTGATTTCAGGCTAGATACCCTGCCCTTGCGCATGGATCTAACTATTGATTGTTTCCCCAGGCATCACTGTTGTAGTTGGTAACCTTAGTGGCCTATCTCTTTAGGGTCTTTACACAAGGTGACTGTGGAGGGGCAAGTCTTCACGGTACCTGGAATCAACGTTGGCCAGACTCACTCGGGCCCCTTGGAGGGTATACCCACGATTATGTGTGGGAGCTTGTACTAGGGTTTAATTATGTTAAGCATGTCATCAACGTAACTTTTCCACCCACTCTATCTCAGTGCCTTCTTCCTTTGTTCCCGCAACGTTGGATTTCATCACCAACTAGTGTGCTCATTATGAGAAGGTTTTGTATGCTTGCTTGCTTACTAGATTTTTAGCGTGTATTGTTTGTTCTCCCTAGCAGAATCTAGGTTGGAGATTTATTTTTAGGGCGTCAGTTCCCAGGATGACCAATGAAGGAACCCCTTTGCCAGGGGAACCATTTTTTTTTCCTTCTTATGGAAACGTTGGTCCTCCTTACATCGCTACTTTGAGCCTTCCAGGTCTCACAATTGGGTTACTGGTATGGTTGTTTTCCACTCTTGTGATCTCAAATCTAGTTGCTTCAGATGTAAGCACACCACCCACACATCAACCTCATGTCAACCTTTCTCCTTCTTCGCCCGTCGGGTCTTCTTCCATTTCTCCTTCTTCGCCTAGTGAAAGCTCTCAAGCGAGTAGCCAGATTGATAAGAAGAAGAAGAAGCGGAAAGAGAAGAAGAAGAACCAGAAAGGGACCAAGACTCCAACTACATCAAATGTTGGATCCAAGCAACCAGCTACTGTTAATAGTACTGGGAGTGTTGATGAGGTCGATAAGATTAAAACGAAGAATCTGAAACAAAAATTCTCTTGTAGTCTTTGTAAGGGTGACCATTTTCTAAGGGATTGCCCTGGTATTCCCAAGGTCTTAGAAGTATGGTCCTCCACATCATTGGCCCTTGCTGGTCATGCCGGTGATACCCCGTCAACTAGTGATGTTAAGGTTGGTAAGAAGAAGACAATTGTCAAATTCCCCTGTTTGTTATGCGAAGGTGATCATTATTCTCACCTTTGTCCTCGCATGGACAAGGCTTCTTCTCTTTTGGAAAAACTTCAACTTCCAAAAGGTTATCGTAAGATTTCTCCCAACCCATCGTTAGTTGATGGACTGGTCAATCCAATTCCATCCCCGGTCAATCCGGTTGATCAGGTGGTCCATCTAGTTTCATCCTTGGTTGACCCACTCACCAAAGTAGTTGATCAAGTTCTGTCATCGATCAACCCCACTTTTCATCTGGAAAGTGAAACCCAAGTGACTGATCCAGTCCCATCATTGGTCAGTCCCACCCTTCATCCGAAGAGTGTCAAAGTGGTTGACCCGACTCCGCCATCGGTCGATCCCACACCTCCTTTGAGAAGTGCCAAAGTGGTTGCTCTCGTTACTTCGTCGGTCAATCCCACTCTTCCTCTGACTAGTGCTAAAGTGACTGGTCCAGTTCCTTCCTCGATCAACCCCACTTTTCATCTGGAAAGTGAAACCCAAGTGATTGATCCAGTCCCGTCATTGGTCAGTCCCACCCTTCATCCAAAGAGTGTCAAAGTGGTCGACCCAACTCCGCCATCAGTCGATCCCAGACCTCCTTTGAGAAGTGTCAAAGTGGTTTCTCTGGTTACTTCGTCCGTCAATCCCACTCTTCCTCTGACAAGTGCTAAAGTGATTGATCCAGTTCCTTCCTCGGTCAGTCCCACCCTTCATCTGAAGAGTGTCAAAGTGGTCGCTCTGATTACATCATCGGTCAATCCCACACTTCCTCTAACGAGTGCCAAAGTGGTTGCTCTGATTACTTCATCGGTCAATCCCACTCTTCCTCTGACAAGTGCCAAAGTGTTTGCTCCGATTACATCTTCGGTCAATCCCACTCTTCCTTTGACGAGTGCCAAAGTGGTTGCTCCAGTTACATCATCAGTCAATCCCACTCTTCCTTTGAAGAGTGCCAAGGTGGTCGATTCAATCCCATCATCGATTGATCCTACTCTCCCGCTAGAGAGTAAACCCGATTCTTCCCATATTTTTCTCGTTGAAACAGGATCTACCATGTCGGGGGGCATTCCTCCTTCTCCTATGAAAAATCCTCCAAGTAATGAGGCCATCCTTTTTAATTGGGGTGTGCTAACTGGACCTCATCTTCCCTCTCACATACCTTTCAAGATTACAGTACAGGTTTGTGGTCGGGTTGTTCCTCAGACACTGATAGATGAAGGTTCGTTCGTTAGTATTTTGTCCTCTATTGCTTGGAAAGATTTGGGTTATCCTCAGCTTGTGTCAGTTACCCAAACTCTGTTCGCTTTTAACATAAGAACCAGACACCCTTTAGGGATCCTTCCTCAATTTCCCATAACTTTGGGAGGGAAATTTGTCTTTATTGATGTTATGGTAGTCCAGGACCCCTTAGATTTCGATTTACTCCTTGGGCGAGAATATGTCTATGCCATGAAATCTATTGTGTCCACTTTTTTCAAGGTGATGTATTTCCCGCACGATGGAAGAATGGTGACTATTGATCAACTTTCGTTTGTTGGCCTTGACTTGACCATCAACCCAATGACTTCCCTAAACGGGTCTTATATGCAGTTAGTATCACCCCTGCCATAGGTCAATTATGTTGCATTGTCTCCCATGACTTCAACTTCCAATGACTTAGATCCGGTAGTTCACATGGTGATATCTTCGGTAGGGATATTGGAGTCTGATCTCCTTACCCTTGACGAGACCCTCGACATGTGTTCCTTCTAGATCATTCCTCTTCCATCCAATGAAGATCTCTTGGAAGCCATGAACGAGTTTTGTCCCTTGACATGTTTTCCTTCCAGAGAATTATCCTCTTAGATGCCATGATCAAGAAGAGGTCACGAGCATAGTTTCCCTCTCTATGGCAAGCTCGTTAAAAAATGAAACAGAGGCTACGAGCATAGTTTCCCTCTATGTGGCAAGCTCGTTAAAAAATGAAACAGAGGCTACGAGCATAGTTTCTCTTCTCCATGGCAAGCTCATTAAAAAATGAAACAGAGGCTACGAGCATAGTTTTCCTTTCTTTAGCAAGCTCGTTAAAAAATGAAACAGAGGCCATGAGCATAGTTTTTCCTCTCTGTAACAAGCTCGTTAAAAAATGAAACAGAAATTTGGGGATTGAACCCGGAGCCTTAAGCATAGTTCTTGTGTCAATCTCGTTAAAAAATGAAATAGTCACCTCTCCTGTCAGGTCGAGTCTTTCACCAGATCTCGTAGATGTCGAGTCGAGTCTTTCGTTAGGTCTCCTATTTGAACCTTCATTTCATCCACCTGTATCCTTTTTCTCCATCTAGTATAGAAATTGGTGACAACCTCAAACTCGATAAATGAATTGAAGCTTGGGGGGGCATGTCTCCAGCCTTTGATGATCATTCTGGAGTTAAGCCACTAGCTTTCAAGCTGGGGGCAGAGTATCGAGCTTAGTCTTTGTTCTTTCTCCCACTCGTAAAAAACATGAGAACGCACCGGGTAAACTTTTATCTCTTTTTTTGGACTCGCGTGGATACACAAAAAAGGAACCCCTTGGAGTCGTCTTTAAGCTCTTTTCAGACTCTTTAAACATGAAAAGATTGTCGAGTGATCTTGCTTCCTTTCCCACTCGTTAAAAGGTTTGAAAGGGTGTCTTTCGAGTGATAATTTATCTCTTTTTCGGCCTCCCGAGACTAATATTACGAAAAAGGACAACACCGGAGTCGTCTTTAAGTTCTTTTCAGACTCTCTAAACATGAAAAATCACTAAGTTTACCTTCTCTGGACTCGTTAAACAATCATACATTGAAAGGCCCATATGGGGCCAAACCCTTACTTCTTCCAGTTCGTTAAATAAAGGAAGAGGGACTTACCGAAGGTGAGTTATATCGAGCATGTGTTACCCTCCTCGAGCTCGTTAAATCAAAAAGAGGTACTCATCTATCTGGATGGGGGGGGAAATTGAAAGAAGCAAGCCAAGCAGTTTTTGAGAACTTTACTAGTGACCTTACAGTTGCCATTGAAATTGACATTTTATCTTTGCATGCATTTCAATCTGTTGAACCTCTGCACTGAACCAATCCTTCGAGTTTCCTTACTCCTTTGGGCCACCCAATGTAAGTCACAGTATCCATTGCATTATCAATTTTTGGTCCCTGTCAAGTTTCTGTTGTCATGCCTCGAGAGTCAGCCATCACAAATATCTTGTTTCAATACCTGTGTCAGTCCATGTTCATTTGATCCATCAATTACATCTATGTGTCTGTTTCATGTCGTTGATGGGGGATACATCAAGGCCCTCCTTCGATGAGTTTATTCCTATGGACTTCAGAACATTATCCAGGAGCTAGACTTAGAAACTAATTAGTACTTTGGAATCTGCATGCCTCAATGGCAGGCCTCCTCACGTCCGATAGTAGGTTTAAATCATTGACCTTTGATTGGATGATTCCACATATTCTCAACTTCATCTCATCTATTCACATTCGTTGGAATGTACTAGGGTACCTTGGGAATCATTGACATCAATGGTGATTTCCCTCGCGCTTATTAACGGTTTACATCATTGACTGGTAATCAAGTGGTTTCTGCCATGTTCGACATCAGGACATCTATTCACATGGTTAGATTCGTACTACATAAGGATTGGTAAGAAGACCCTGAGTTGAGTTATTCACTCTGATATATACTTTACCCAGGTTGCGACGGAGTTTCTCATGAATATTGACACATATATTGTCACATAGATCCACTTTTTATTGGTATGTGGCTATGTCTTGTCATCTCGTAGATCCACAGTGTATTTTTCGTGGCTATGATCAGTTCATTTCATGGAAGTATAGATCCACGTTGTATGTTTAGTGGCTATACCCTTTTGTCAATATAATTATGGATCTGCAGTGCATTCTATGGCGGCCATACCTAAAAAAGTCTTTATCACTCAAGCATAGGTATGTCTTCCTTGGGTTTGAAACATGTCATAATATTTGTTTGATGGTTGTCTGCAGCTTCTACCAGGTTCTCCACGTCCATACCCTTGCTCAAAAAAGTCTACAAAGTACTTCAATCATCATCGTCTTCTAACTTCGCACTTTGGGGGGCAATCTGTTACACATCAAAATTACTCACTTCAATAGTGTCGCAAGTGTCGTCATTACAAGTGTTGTAAGTGTCACATCTTGTCCGCAAGTGTCGCATCTTGACCACAAGTGTCGCAAACATCATACTACCATCTTGCCTATGTGGTGCCTCTAACGACATCATAAGGACACTTAAGACACCTCAAAGACTGGTTTTGAAGAGGAGAAATCACTTGACAAGGAGTACAAGCCTTTTGCCACTGAAAAAACTACTTAAAAATGAATTTTGGAAGGCAACGCTCCCCTACTAACTGTCAGGGAGCGTCGGCGCTCCCTAGACTTCTTTGGGGGAGCGTTGAAACTCTCTGTGCACCCTTTTGGGGAAGCGCTACCCTTCCTGAGCGAATTTTGGTTTGTTGAGATAAATCAAGGAAGAATCCCCTCAATCTCTAAAGTTGGTTGGATTCGAATATGAGTTCAAGGCATGATCTTAGGGAAGATCCACAACTGAAGGAGAGGAATCCTCAACTTATCCCAAATATCTCTCAAGTGGTTGGGCTTCTCCAAGCTTATATAAGGAGGCCTTCTCATGGTGAAAGGGAAATGAAAAGATTGGAGGTATGAAACCTATGATCTCATAGGCAACATATAGTAGAGAGATGGAGATTGAGAATTACACCAAACTTATGATCCCATAAGTGAGATGCCATTGAAGCATAATCAKYGTAGATTACTTGAGCAAAGGGGTTGGAMAAGGAGAGCTGGAAGAAGTTGTTGCACCTTCATCAGAGGATTGTAAGCACTCTTCATTTGTTCTCATTAATATACATACATGCTTGGCCTGTTTCTTTCAAGTTTATGTTTGTTCCACATGAAYTTGTCTTCAGTAGATATATCTGTATTTGAGCTAATCTCRGTAGAATAGGAAGCTTGTTGTATCTTTGTTTGTTCTACAGGACCTATCAAGGAGCTTGGGATTGAATCTCAACTTGGACTTTGCGAGGACAAACGCCATTTAAAAAGGTACACTTTTCTTCTTCCTCTTCATTCATTAGCTTAATTAGATCTAAAAGGATGTCAGTGACCAATGATAGCACCCTTTCTGTCTTGGTTTTAGGGGTCTAGATACCAAGAGGGAATTCGCTTGTCCGCGGGAGGATTCACTTGTAACACCTTTAACGGGCATAAGTATGGCATCTGGTACATTAAATTCATTGTTATGAATATCTAATTTCTTGCTTGAGGTATATACTCTGAGAAGATCCCTCACTTGTTCATTGTATTTCTCTATCATGATTATTTTAGGAAGACTGTGGTTCTTGGCATTGTTCGGAATCCCATTGCTCTATTCTAAGTCTGAATGAATTCGTAGAAGAACCATTATTGAAACTCTCAATTAAGAATACATCAAAGATAGAATCTGACTGCTCGACATCATAAAATTATTCATCTTAATCATCTTTTGAAATACCCATCTTGGATTTGCTTGGACTGTCAAGTTTAAAGGATGAACGATCATTGATATCATGGTTGGAACCTTTGTTGTCAAGGTGGTTGTTCTATTCTTTTAAAAACTCAATCTTCATTCTAAAGCTACAAGAGATGGCCTTATGTGGGACCAACTTCAAACTTTATTAAATGCCTTGTTGTTGATATTACATGTAACAATAACTAATATGAAAGCCTTCAAGTATCACAATATGATCCGGATTGGATCATTATATTATTTTTCATCTATCTCGGTATTTTTTGGGTCGAAAAATTGGAGGAGTCAAGTTGTAGGACCATTTCGGCGGTTGGTCCAAATTTGGAAATTTGGGTCCAAAAAACCATCTGAAATCTTCTGAAGCCATTTTGAGGCATCAAACGACACTTTTTTTTTACCAATTGTTACTATGGAGGAATATTATAAATTCTACACACTAATACCTTTCCAACGGTGCAGACCGTACATCAATCGAAGTTTGTATTGGAAAGTTATGCCTCCCGCAAGTTGACCTACTATATTGATCACCATGGTGCGAGTGGATGCCACATGAACCTCCATTACTTAGACATGTGGGGCTAGCCAAGTAGTGGACTTTATAAGAACATTCTAGAAGGTCCAAAACCTTATCATAATTGAAGGTTGAGGAAGTCAAAAACCTATCCCTAGATGGCTATCAAGTTATGTTAAATATCGGGCCACTAGGAGGAGAAGGGGTTCCATTCTGTTGCATTATATCTTGTTCCATAGTTGAGCAGAACATTTGAGAGTGGTATTTTGTGAGCATAACATAGGAGGAGAGAATTTGTAGAAGCCATACCTGCCACAATTTAAATGTGACTCCACAAAGAGTGTCTCTTTAGTTATACTTGCATCATTTCTATACTAGAGAAAAGAGAGCAAAGAAGCCTCACATTCTAGTTGGGTTTTCTCTCGTATTGGGTTTCCCAAGTCATATCTTGTGTTTATTTGTGGATGGTGTGAATGTGTTTTACTATTTTCTATTTTCTACATCATATATATTTTATCAGTAACTAAATATTATGGAGATCTAAAGGAAATTAACCTTAATAGTAAAGATTTCAGTATTTTATTAGATTTGTTGTGATGAATTATTCTAGTGGAATATCCACGAAAATTTACAGATCATATTTGATATCAGAGTAGGTTTTTCTTTTGGTTAGGATCCAGGAATCAGCTTAAAGAGAAGTCTCAAAAACCCTAGCCATGGCGGACGATTTTGTTCATAATAACCCTCAAGATCCAGCAAAAGAGATATTCGAGTGGTTGGAAGCACAAGTTGTCGACATCAGTTGCAATATGAACCTCCTCAGGGTGGCTCTAGCATGCAAGCTCGGATCGTTCTAAGATGATCGAGGCTCTAACTCAAAGAATAGATCTGAGGGAAATTGGAAGATCAGGAAGACTCAAGAAAGGATTCGCGGAAATAATTGGAGAAATAGCAGTCAAGTTCAAGTATCGTGAACCCTTCACAGTCCCTATTCAAGTTGGAAGCGAAAGTGGACTTAAATCCATACCAATGTGAGATAGATGCATTAAAACTGAATCATTGGTTGCAGTAACTAGAAGTTTATTTTAGCATTTACCATATAGATGAAGGGCAAAATATTTAATTTTCTAGATTGAAGTTAGAGGGCCATGCTTTAACCTGGTGGGAAAGCCACACAAAAACACTTAGGTTGGAGGGTGATCCCATAGTAAGTAGGTGGAAGGACTTCAAAACCTTCTTCGAGTCCCAATTCTACCCTATCGGGTATGTACAGGACCAATGGATCATGTGGCACTACTTCAGGCAGAGGCAGGGGCAGAGTATACAGGAGTACACCACTGAGTTCATAAAGATGGTCATCATGTTGGGTATCTATCCAGAGCACCCAGATGTACTCCTCAAGTATCTGGGGGGTTTACACAGTCATCTATGAAAGTAGGTGATGCTCTTCAATCCAAGGACAATGGATGAGGCGTGTTTACAAGACAATACCTAGAAAACATATGCCAAAAGAATGGGCAACCAAGTGGTTCAAAGCAAAAGGAGCACCAAGAAGCTTCCAAGCAAGGGAAGAAGAAGTGGAAAGGGGGAAAATATGAGAAGAAAATAGCCATTGCAAAACAGAGTAAAGATCCCAACAACCATTGCAATCATTGCAACATTGATGGCCATAATGAGGAAAAATGTTGGAAACTATATCTAGAGTTGAACCCAAAGAACCGCAAGAAGGACAAAAAGAAAAAGAACCTTCTAGCCACAGATTCAAGTAATTAGGTTGAAAGTAGCTCGAATGTGGATGAAAATATTGTTTTCACATCTGTGCAGAAGGAGGTGAATTTGAGTAGTCTTCATCACCAGGAGGAGAAGGAGATGACCAAGCTCTTCCACATTAAGATTCAGGTCAAGAAGACCAAGATAGATGCTCTATTCGACTCTGGTTCACAAGTTAATCTCATAGCAGCAGATCTAGTCAACAAGCTTGGATTGGAGGTTCATGATCATCCCAGTGCATATCCATTGGGTTGGGTAAACAAGCAGGCAGAGATAAAGGTAACAAAACAATGTAAGATTAAATTTACTATAAGTGTTGATTTTATAGATGAAGTAGAATTAGATGTATTACCATTGGATGTATGTCGAGTAGTGTTTGGAAGCTCCTACATGAATACGAGGGATGTTATCTTCATGTGGAGAGCCAACCAATACCGCCTCATCAAGGATGATAAATCCTTCATCATCAATGCGCACAAAGGCAAGTCAAAGATCTCACTGGTAAGTGCCAACCAAGCCAAGAAGTTGATTAGTTCTAATAATAAATATGTTTTGTTTTTCTTAACAGAAAATCAGTCTGATGATGAGTCCATGAGAGTGAAGGCATCCCTAGAGGGGTGTACTAAAGAGAAAAAACATTAGTTGGAGGAGTTTCTACATAAATACAAAGGAGTGTTCAAAGAGCCTAAAGGATACCAGCCAAGAGGGATGTGGAGCACGAAATACAATTATTTCCAGACTCCCCATTACCGAATATTGGATTGTATAAACAGATTGTTCTAGAAGCGAATGAAGTGAAGAATCAGTTAAAGCAGTTGTTCGAGCAGGGTGTGATTCAACCAAGTAACTCACCTTGTGGTTCACTCATCACAATTGTTCCCAGGAAGGTTGGGACTTGGAGAATGTGTATCGATTATAGGGCATTGAACAAGATTACGCTAAAGAAAAAATACACTTTTGCCAAGGATTGATAATCTGTGGGACCAGTTGCAACATTCCAAATGCTTCACTAAGATAGATTTGAAATCAGGATATCACCGAGTACAAATAAAAGAAGCAAATACTTGGAAAACTTCCTTGAATACAAGGTAAGGTTTGTATGAGTGGTTGGTTATGCCATTTGGTTTATGAAATGCACTAGCTACATTTATGAGACTAATGAATGATGTTTTACACCCTTATATGGATTCATTTGTTATTGTCTATATGGATGATATACTAGTTGATAGTACTATCTGGGAGGAGCACATGTCACATATTATGCAGGTGTTAGAGAATCTAAAAAAGCACCAACTGCTGGCCAATCTTGATAAATACAAGTTTTCTCAGATGTGTTTGGTGTATTTGGGTATGTGATCGGTGGAGGGGAGATCAATATAGATCCTGCAAAGATGGAGGCCATCATGAAATGGTCGATTCCTACAAATGTCACTAAATTTAGGAGTTTTGTTGGGGCAGCACAATACCTACAGAAGTTCATAGCTTCATTTTCAGTTGTAGTTGCACCACTCTGTGCCATAGCAACCAGTGGTAAAAGTTTCCAATGGGGGAAGAATCAATAGAAGGCCTTTGATGCGTTGAAAAGAAATATCATTCAATCACCAGTGCTCGCACTACCAAAATTGCAAAATCCATTCAAAGTGGAGACATGTGCAAATGGGTATGACTTGGGAGAAGTATTGATGCAGGTGATCCAGATTTATGAGCGGAACGAAATGAAAACACAGATCTCTAATATTAACACAGAGACACAGTGAATAATAACAGAGATACAATAAAACTTGACTTCTATTAAATAAGAAATATGTTTAAACTGTAAAATGCAGACTGAAACAAGCTTGCTAGAATGGTGGCAGCTTATCTCTGAGAAGAGGTGTGACGGCTACGCTCATTCACAAGAAGATGATTACAATGAGGTTCCAAAGGCCTTTTTACATCAAACATGAATGCCAAAACCCTAGACATTCAAAAACATAACCCTAGGTGATGAAGCGTCAAAAGTCATGTGGGCCCCGTTGGGGCAAGTTGGTACATCAACTTGTCGAGGTCGTAACTTTTGCATACGATCTCCATTTCAGGCGCACGATAGCCCGTTGGAAAGGTCTATCCAAGGAATACACATTATTCTGTCACACTCTAGCCATAATTATAATGGGTTTGTGGTGGGCCCAAAAAACGTTGTTTAGGGCCTCAAAATGGCCCCAAAAGTTTAGGACCCGAAAAGCTAGAAAAAAACTGCCAAGATGAAAATTGAAACCACCAAGATGAAATCTGTATTTGAACCAGTTGGAATAGGTGGGTGGCCGCTAATATCCACCTAGATCAATCCTCCCCCCTTAGAAATAAATGGTCTCCATTGCGTTGAGTTCCCCATTAAGATGAGGAAATTTATGTTGAATTTGGCCTCGGGTGACCCACTTGCCTTGGTGCAGGAGCTACCCTGCTTGACAACACGATAAAGTTGAAATTTTTGTTGGCAGGTCCCCTTGACCTATGTGTCCACAATATGATCAGTGGATGCATGTTCCATGTAGTCAGGGTTGAGCTATGTCGGTGTCAATTGTTCTGCTACCTCTAAGGTGTCCAATAATGGTGGAAAGTATGGTCGAAGGAGGTCCACGTTAAACATTGTGTGCAAGATAAGGAAGGGGGGAATGTTGAGCTCAAAAGCATTATCACCCACAACATTGGTGATGGTATAAGTTCCATAAGGGAGTGGACAAAGCTTTCGATGGGGTCATGTAAGGTGTTCTTTCTACAAGTGCAACCAAACTTTATATCCCACCTGAAACTTGTGTGGCACCCGATGTTGATCATGGTGTTGTTTGTACTTGGCATTGGACTTCTACAAAATATCATGAACATGTTGGTGGATGTGTTGGATTCGTTCAATGAACTGGGTGGCTTTGTCAGCTTCGGTTTGCGCATGGGACGATTCTGCCTGTGTGGACGCAGGGGGTAGTGCAACATCCATGTGACCCAATGGTTGAAATCCCAACCCCACTTGAAAGGTTCTGTGGTCAGTTGAGCTATGTATGGATTTGTTGTAACTATGTTGAACATAGGGAATAATCTCATCCCATGTGCGTGGATGATTGGAATTGTACATGCGCAAAATATGCACGATCATCATATCGACGACCTCGTTTTAGCCATATGTTTGGGGGTGAAAGGTTGTGGATTTGGTGAGCTTAGTGTCCAGTCTTGACCAGAGGATAGACCATAATGTGTTGAGGAACTGCTTGTCTCAATAAAATATGATGGTTTGTGGTATCCCGAAATGTACCCACACTCGTTCAAAGAAGATCTTGGCAGTGGCCTCTGTTGTGATGCTCTTCTTGCAGGCAACCAAAATCGCCATCTTGAAAAATCGATCAACAACCATGAAAACACARTCATTTCCCTGCTTGGTTGAAGGAAGGCCCAACATGTAGTCCATCTAGATGGATTCCCATGGCCTATCARGAGTAGGYAGAGGGGTGTACATGGCTTGTTTCTTAATGGACAGTTTGGCAATGGTGCAAGTCGTGCATCACCTGATATACTTGTTGACATCCTGTCRAAGTTTTGACCAATAAACAYGKTGTTKYCGCACTGCCACTGTCTTCTCTACGYCAAAGTGTCCTGCCACCTKATTGTAGYGAGCTTCCCAAATTAGCTTCGCGCGCTCGCTTGATAGAACACRGAGATGGACCARATGGCACAACAACCCGTCCTGCAGATGAAAATCAGTGGCAGTTGTGTTTGTGCCCAACATCTGGTAGGTAGTGTCGAAGTGAGGATCTCACTCATAGAGTTGGGGCCATCTGGAGGTCTCATGTATGTAGGAGTGTAGCACCATGGTTAATGCGACAACTAGAGGTCGACTAAGGCAGTCGGCGACGTGGTTGGTGCTCCCTATCTTATACTTGATATTGAGAATGAACTACTGCAAGTATGTGGACCACTTTTGATGGTGAACATTCTGCAATTTGCCTTGTGTCTGCATGAATTGCAGAGACTTATGATCAGTGTGGATGAATCTCTCCTTCCAGAGAATTTAATACCTCCACTAGCAGTAGGCTTGTACAATGGAGTACATTTCTTTGTCATAAGTGGGGTACTTATGGACAATATCTGATAGTGTCTCACTATGATAGGCCATGAGATGTCCATGTTGAGTGAGAACTGTGCCCACAACATAGTCTGAAGCATGTGTCTCAATATCAAATGACTATTGCAGGTCAGTTAATGAGAGCACCGAGGCTGAGCACAAGCGTTGCTTCAAATCATCGAACGCTTTCTGTTGCAATTGGCCCCGCATGAATTTTTCCTTACCACCGTCATTGGTCACTTGGATAAGGGCCCATGCAATGTGGGAGAATACCAACACGAACTAGCAATAGAAATTGGCAAGGCCTAAGAAGCTCTGGAGCTCAGTGTGTGTGGTAGAGTCTAGCCAATCAGTGATGAAGTAGATTTTGGTTGGATCGACATGCACCCGAGGCTCATCAACAATGTAGCCTAGGTACTGGACCATGATCATGTTGAAGGAGCATTTTTTCAAATTTGCATATAGCTTGTGTTGTCGCGGAGTGTGCAAAACTTGTTGAATGTGTTGCAAGTGTTTCGCCCAATTCTTGTTGAAGATGAGAATGTCATCCAAATACACTACCACAAACGAATTGGTGAAAGGCCGCAAGATATCATCCATCATCCTCATGAAAGTTTTTGGGGCATTTGTCAAACCAAAGGGTATGACCAACCATTCAAAAAGGCCTTCTTTGGACTTGAAGGAAGTCTTCCATACATCGGTCTGCTCTATTGGAACTTGGTTGTAGCCAGACTTCAGATCAATCTTATTGAAGTATTTGGCCCCCTTGAGTTGGTAAAGGAGATCGTCAATTCAGGGAATTGAGTATCGATTCCTGACTATGATTTTATTTAAGGCCCGGTAATCAATGCAGAGTCGCCAGGACCCGTCTTTCTTCTGCACAAGCACGATTGGGCTTCCACAAGGTGATGAGCTTGGTAATATGTGCCCCTTTTCGAGCAACTCTTGGATCTGGTGCTTGATTTCCTCATTTTTTGATAGAAAGCAGTGATAGACTGGCCCATTCGGTAATGATGCATCGGGAGTCAAATCAATTGAGTGCTTGGCCTGCCAATGCATAGGTACCCCAGTGAGTGAGGAGAAGATGTCTTTGTATTATTCCATGACCTTATCTACTTGCTTCTGTTGCGTGGAGAGACCTGTCACGGAGGCCATGGATGTGGCTTCAACCTTCCACTTACTTTGAGTGTGAATCATGAAGAAGACAAACTTCATGATCTCAGAGATGACCTTCCTACATTTCTTGGCAGAGATCAAGGAAATGGCGGTATATGGGACTACCTCTGGTATCCTATATAATCGCTTGTCCAAAGTAATAATAACACTACGAGGCCTAGACTCATATACAAGATGACATTTCCATAAATAAGGTTGGCCCAAAATAACATCACAAACTTCAAGGGGGGAGACATCACACAATACATCATCTTTGAAGGGCTTGATGTCGTAGGCCAGGCGACATTGTTGGCCGATGTGGAGATCACTCTCTTGGCAGATCCATCCAATGGTGTACAACTGCGGTTGTGGTGATGTGGGCAGAGCCAACCGCTTGACGACCTCTCTTGAGATGAGGTTATTTTGGCTACCTCTATCAATGATGAAGTGTAGTAGAGTACCCTTCACCCACATCTATGAATGAAAGAGGCGCTCACCTTCCTCTGGTTCATCAGGTTCATCGGGTTGGACCTTGGTGGTGGTAGCAATAGTGGCACTGGGTTTTGCATCAACGATTTGTCTGCCTTTTCTTGGTTCTAACTCCGAGTTAGACCTACATCTGAGTCAGAGGCTTTCACCTTGGCCACCAATGACTACTCTGAGCGACATTCAGCGGTGTTATGCCAGGGGCTCTTATGGAACTCACGCCATTTCCTAGTGTTTTTCTTTGTCTTCCCATTGTCCTTCTTTGTTTGTGGTTTGGATTGGTTGTCCTAAGGCTGCCCATCCTTGCTTTGCGCTTTATTCCGCAAGTTGGGGCTGCCTTTTCCCTACTTCTATTGTGAGGGGTTTGCAGACCCAAACTGTTGCATCTTTTGTTTAAGCTTCTGCTTGATTTTGAAAACATATCAATAGGTTTAGCCCAACGATGAAATGTCCAGAAACTCCATTTCTGTCTGGATGTATCTATGCAAACCGTCGCGGTACTTGAGCACCAGATGTCACTCAGAGTCTTTGATACCCAGCTTGGTGCACAAGGTATGGAAGACATTGATGAACTCTTGCATTGTTTGGTCCCTTTCTTACCGCAGTGTGGTCCATCTTGCATATAAGTCATCATAACTTCCGACATGGTAGTATTGTTCCTTAATAGCATCCCTGAAGGAACCCCAAGTGGGTGCAACTACAAATAATGTAGATCCCTTTGTTTCCTTTTTCTTACAAGTCCACCTATATTTGACCTGGGGGACGACCTTGAGGAGTGCAAATGTAATATTTTCTCTATCGGAAAAGTTGTGGACAGAAAAATACCCTTCTAGAAGGTTTAACCATTTATCTACAACATCCACATCTATTTGACCTTCGAATATAGGAATATCAAAATTGATCTGTACCTTGAAGGGGGTGGTTCCTTCTTTTGAGGTAGATGCATCGGTTGTCGGCAATCATCGAAGGATTTGTGCAAAGTTGTCCATCATCTCGTTCCTCTGTCGCTCGAGGGCTTCCTCGATGATTGCCGACAACCGATGCATCTACCTCAAAAGAAGGTTTATTGGGCGTGCGAGAGTATTTTTCATGAAGAGAAACAAGCTCGAGACCCAACTCTCTATACCCTGACCTCGTCGAGAACATGCACTAAAAAATGACAAGGAGCAGACCGCTCTGATACCACTGATCCATATTTATAAGCAAAACGAAATGAAAACATAGATCTATAATATTAACACAAAGACATAGTGAATAATAACAGAGATACAAAAAAAATTGACTTCTATTAAATAAGAAATATGTTGAAACTGTAAAATGCATACTGAAGCAAGCTTGCTAGAATGGTGGCAACTTATCTCTGAGAAGAGATGTGACAGCTATGCTCATTCACAAGAACATGATTACATTGAAACTCCAAAGGCCTTTTTACATCAAACATGAATGCCAAAACCCTAGACATCCAAAAACCTAACCCTAGGAGATGAAGTGCCAAAAGTCATGTGGGCCTCGTTGGGGTAAGTTGGTACATCAACTTCCCGGGGTCATAACTTTTGCATATGATCTTCGTTTTAGGCGCACGATAGCCCCTTGGAAA
This sequence comes from Picea engelmannii, assembly GCA_009831015.1. Taxonomy (NCBI): domain Eukaryota; kingdom Viridiplantae; phylum Streptophyta; class Pinopsida; order Pinales; family Pinaceae; genus Picea; species Picea engelmannii. The sequence continues at coordinate 497,177 of ML786592.1, read as the reverse complement.
GGTATATCTAAGGACTACACATGATGTTGTCACACTCTAACTCCATTGTTGGAGTGAATGTGGTGGGCCCAAAAAACATTGTTTAGCGCCTCAAAATGGCCTCAGAAGTTTAGGACCCGAAAAGCTAGAAAAAAACTGCCAAGTTGAAATATGTATGTGAGTCAGTTGGAATAGGTGGGTGGCCATCGATATCCACCTGGATCAATAGGGAGTAAGGCCCACATGCTATCATTATGAAGTATTTCATGGGGTGGTTCTCAACTACCCCACCTATGACACTGAACTATATGCCTTGGTACAAGCTGTCAAAAAGTGGAAGCATTGTGTGATGGGCAAGGAGACCATCATCCACACAGATCACCAACTACTACATTATTGGCAGGCCCATAGTAATATACAACAAACCAGGTAATACAAGTGGATGGGGTTTTTACAACAATTTCATCTTATCATCAAGTATACGAAGGGAAACACAAATAAGGTGGCAAACATGTTTTTATGACCACTTGCATCCAAGATTACAGCTTTGGGAACTCGGATGCACATGGAGCCTTTTACCCATGATGCATATAAAGAGGCATAAACAAAATATGATGACTTTGAAGAGGTGTTTCAACAACTTCAAAGCCAAATTCATATAGAAGAAGGTGATGGTAAGGCTTACTATCATTTCCATAATGGACTACTCTACAAGTTTGACAAGCTCTATGTCCCTAAAGGTGAACGACTGCAACTTATCAGAGAGGCTCACACTTGCAAGGTTGTAGGGCATTTTAGTGTTGGGAGGACATTTGCCAATTTACAAAGGTATGTGTATTGGCCCATAATGCAAGAAAATGTAGCACAGTATATTAGATGATGTATACTTTGTTGTACCAGCAATCCCAACAACAGGTAGCAAGGTCTATACCATCCCTTACCTGTTCCCAGTCAACCTTGGGAAATCATTTCCATGGATTTTGTGGGATTTTTATTATTTATTTGTGGTAGTTGATAGGTTCAACAAAATGTGCATTTTCATGCCTTGTAAAAAGACCACCAATGGATCAGAAGCAACAAATAAGTTCTTTGAATAGGTCTAGGTGCACTTTGGGATACCAAGGAGCATCATCTTATATAGGGATGTCAGATTTCTCGGTGCCTTTTGGATTACATTGTGGGAGAAGATGGACACTAAGTTGAATAGGTCTACAACATTCCATCCACAGACAGATGGGCAGGCAGAAGTAGTCAACGAGACTTTGGTGCAACTTTTGAGGGTTTACAATCAGAACCATCCAAATATTTAGGATGAAAATATGATCTATATACAACACTCTTATAATCAAACAATCCACACTTCTATTGGTAAATCACCTTTTGAAACTTGCTTTGGATATTTTCCACCTTCACCCTTAGATGTTGTATATGGACAACAAGGAGGACTGGGGGAGGACCTCATAACAGATGCATTAAAGGCATAATTTTTTTTTAGAGGATCAAGGATATCCATTTGTAAGTACAAAAAACATTGAAAGAAGTCACATGAAAAGTACAAGGCTAGACATGACTAACACAGAATAAACAAAACATTTAGAGTGGGAGATAGAGTACGGTTACATTTGAATAAGGAAAGGTTACATGGTCTTGGTAAGAAGATAAAGGCTTTGTGGTATGTTCCTTTCGAGGTATTGGAAAAGGTGGGAGATAATGCCTACAGACTCAATCCATCCCCATACATGTGCATTTACTTAGTAGTGAATGTGGAAAATCTCAACTTCTATGAGATTTCCATGTTGGATCATGAGGAGGAGCAAATCCTACATTCCATAGAGGACTTGGCACCATATTCTTAGGCAGAGTTGGTAGAGGACACAGTTTTGCAGAAGCATTCCAGAACTACAAGGCAGGGGCATCATGTTCTTTGGAAGATTGGGTTGAAAGGACAACTTTCAAGCAAGGCAAAGTGGTACTCCAGGGAGAAGGTAGAGGAAAAATTTCCTCACCTCATTTATCAAAGCTTTTGGGGACCAAATCCTCCATAAATGGGGAGGTATGATCTGAATTGGATCATTATATTATTTTTCATCTATCTCAGTACTCTCTACGTGGAAAAAATGGAGGAATCAACTCGTAGGGCCATTTTGGTGGCTGGTCCAAATTTGAAAATTTGGGTCGAAAAAATTGTCTGAAATCTTCAGAAGCCATTTTGAGGCATCAAACGACACTTTTTTTGGTCCAAAATTCTAGACATCGATACCTTTCCAACTGTGCATACCATTCGTCAATTGGAGTTCATATGAGAAAGTTATGTCTGCCACAAGTTGACCTACTATGTTGATCATCGTGGTGCGAGTGGATGCCACGTCAACCTCCATTACTTAGACATGTGGGGCTAGCCACGTAGTGGATTTTGTAAGAACATTCTAGAAGGTCCAAAACCTTATCACAATTGAATGTTGAGGAAGTCAAAAACCTATCCCTAGATGGCTATCGGGATATGTTAAATATCGGTCCACTAGGAGGAGAAGGGGTTCCATTCTTTTGCATTGTATCTTGTTCCATAGCTGAGTAGAACATCTGAGAGTGGTATTTTGTCAGCATAACAGAGGAGGAGAGATTTTGTAGCAGCCATACATGCCATAGTTCAAAGGCGACTCCACAGAGAGTGCTTATTTCTTTGTACTTGCATCATTTCTATACCAGAGAAAAGAGAGCATAGCAACTTCACCTTCTAGCTAGATTTTCTCCTATATCGGGTTTCTCAAGTCATATCTTATGTTTATTTATGGATGGTGTGAATGTGTTTTGTTGTTCTCTATTTTCTACATTATATCTATTTTATCAGTAACTAAATACTCTAGATATCTAAAGGAAATTATCCTTAATAGTAAAGATTTCAATATTTTATTAGATCTGTTGTGACGAATTGTTCCAGTGGAATATCCATGAAAATTTATAGATCATAATGGATATTAGTATCGAAGAGGACTGAGATGGTTTCCTTCTTCAACAATTTGTAAAATAATAAATTTTGGATATGTAAAGCATGCCTTCGATCTCATAAATAGAAATAATAAAAGAATGCATCTTCCACCCAATAAAAGATCTCAATATGGTATACCATACCTTGCCACGATAATCATTTCCAAAACCAAAAAATCTCCATAGTTGAGCATCGTCATGAGCAAATGAACAAATTTGTTGAGGACAATGATCCCTCTGATAAAGAATGCAAAGCTTTGTTTTGTACAAATCATGATCAAACATCATCGCTAGAATATATTTGGTGTCTACAAAGGACTATGCGTTGAGAACAAAGAAACACACATAATCAATTTTTTTATTTTTTTGAACTTCAGTGCCTCGGGTCTAAAATATCACGAACGTTATATGTTGAGGTGCATAATAAATGGTTTTCCTTTTCATCCACAAAAGTTATCATAATGTGGCATATCGAGTCAGTAAAAACAACAATTGTAATGTCAAGTATACTACCCAATAAAGAAGATAATGTTGCCTTGCCACAACCATTAGTTCCACAAAGCAAAATAGTCATTGATTCCTTATGCTCACGTATTTGTATGCTATAATCCAAAATAGAAGAATTATGTTGGGTATGATATGGAATGTTCCCAGGTTGTTACATGACATGAGCTTAATAATCTTTTATTCATTAAAAGGTCATGAGACATATGACAACATAGGGTGACATGTAAGGGTCCAAAACATATTGTACAATTGTGCTAATCATGAGTGCAAAACGAACCATATTTAGTGACGGGTCAAGAATCATAATAATTTTGCCAAGTGTTTGGTCAACTTCGCCAAGTGCCATGTCAACCTTACAAAAAAATTGGATTGAACCTGTAGCATGTCCAACATGTACAACTAACCAACGACTATTATTGTTATTCATTAGCCAATACTTGTCATAATTTCTAAAATATTCTTGAATGGCATAAATCCGAAGACGTCATCAAGTCATCTAGGGATGGACTAAATTATCGAACTTTAAAATGTGTAGTAAAAGCTTGGCAAGTGTGTGCAAAAACTTTGCGCAAACAATGTGGAATGAGGGGGATCCTAGAAATACTTTTCCAGGTAAGAACTATTGACCGAAATGGTGGTCAACATATACCGATGCAAGTATTGAACTGAATGTGATACATTGACACTGGAACAATGGCACCAATGAGAGGTGATAAAAATCACACAAAGGTCTTCAAGCTAGAATCTTGTCACCAAGTGTGAATCTCACCATGTAAATCAATGCATTGAAGTTGAACATGGGAGAAATTATATGGTCAGTTATTAATGATGTAAATCATTGTCAAATGCTAGGTATCCCTGCCAATGATTAAAGTGGGGACCAAGGTACTAGTACAACACTCTATGGTGTGAATAGATTTATTTAAGTTGAGCACTAGAGAAATCACCCAATTATGGGTCAATGATGAATACATGTTGCTAAATGAGAGGAGACCTTCAAATGATGAATGTGAGTACCAAGGTAATAAGAACCTCTAGATCAAACTTCCAAAGAAAATGTGTTGAAGTTGATGGGGGTAGATATATTAGGGGAAGAGAAATGATGGGTCCCTTGAACTGATATGAGGTAAGTAAAGTAATAAGAAAGAGTAACGATGAAGTCTTGGGCTTCACATTTGAAGCCTTTCTACTGAGTGTGGCTCTCCATTGTGTAAGGTGAAGTTACATAAGGGAAAGACCGCCTAATCAACAATCAATGAGGATAGTCATTGTTGGATGTGAGATAGCCCATCATAGATTGAAGTGGGAACTAAGGTATTGGTACAAACATTAATTGTGTGAATATGTGGATGTTGAACACATGATGAAACACTCAGTTGGGGACTAATGATGAAAATATGTTGCTAGGGGCAAGGAAACCCACTAACGATGAAAGTAGGTCCCACGGTACTACACGTCCCTAGATTTATCACGTCTCTAGTAACACGAGATAAAGAGCATCGATGTATGGCTTAGTAAAGTACCTAGTACTTGACTTAAGGAACAACCAACATGAGGGGTCAAGGCATATAAGAAATGGTCAACACAAGGATTTGATTCAAAAAATCCCTTAACTTGAAACAAAGGATAAAACGACATGGGTAGCAACCATGTTTGAGTAGACCAAGAACATATCGGCTCCATAATAAAAGGTCTCTCTAAGGGATATTTCACCTATGGTTGAAAGGGCAATCAATCAAGAGAAGTTTTGATAGAATTCAAAGATGTGGGACAACAAAGACAAGTCTTGATAGGAGCTTCAAATATTCAATTATACAGGAAAGACTCAATATAAATGATTTGTTCAGGGGAGAGACTAATAGTTGCTCCAACACGAAGGAAAAAGATCCAATTTGGCTAGAGATATCAATATTTTTCGTCCTATCCCTTTTTTATGGATTTATAATTTTTTTTGGTTTTTTTCATGTTGAGTGAAAAGAATGAAATAATCATGAGAGGAGGTTGATGATGACATTGCAATAAAATGAGTTCCTAAGTGTATGGGGGGACATCTGGTTCAAAGTAGGAAAACCAACAGTTAATCAATGAACACCCATGTGTTGCCTCCCCTCTAATGATGACGATTTGCATGCATTAAGTGCGAGAAAAGGCATTAATAAACAAGCAATGAATGGAAGTGACCAACATACAACAATGTATAAACAAAAGAACCAACTAAGGGGGTGGAACACCCCATAGGAATGGACAAAAATAGATGAGAAAGAAGAACTAAGCTCACAATGCAATCTCAAGCTAAAAGGGGCTCTTGGTCCAATGGAAAATTCTCGAGATAGGCGCCAGTAGGATAGAAGGTGTTGACCTAAGACAACCCATTGTAGGAAGGCCCTGTCATCAAACATGTGTGAACGTGAAGAAGCATAAGAGCTTGACACACCAATTTTCAATGGGGAAGAACCTATGAAAACATTGGGTGGCAATAGCTTTGAATGTAACATCGTAGATGGAATATCTAAACCTAAATATATCAATTCAATAATATAACTTGTTGATCCAACCATGGCAAAAAGAATGATCCAAAATTACCATAAAAACTAGTCCAGGGTCCTCCATCCACAAAACATTAGTTGAAGATTCTGATTAGATTATTTATAAAATATTAAATCCATAGAAGTGTTTTCAACCTTAATCTATCTGACAACATCATGTTCGGTGGAAAAACTAATTTTCTTAGCAAGATGAGACAAGATGTCCTCTTCCAAAGTAGATAGAGCAGGTAAAGAGGCTTGGAAATAATCAACATCACCAAATGGGGTGGATTCTTTGGATTCTATCTCAAATTGAACCAATTATATGAGTATTTCCAAGGGAAGAAAATAACATTGATGATGAAGGTCATCCCAAGGAATATCTAGACTAGTCATGGCTTTGAGAACTGATTTGTTGAAAGTGAGTATCATGTCCAAGAATTCATGCGAACTAGGTGGTTTTAAAGCCCAAATAGGAGAAGTGAACTAATAAAAAATCTCCTTGTGTGAAGATGCTTAAAGAAGGTTTGAATTGTAACAAAAGATGATGTTTCTTATCGTATAGATTCATCCTCAAGCATATGAAAAATAAAATCCATGTAATCAACATTTGACTCCAAATGTAGAGTTTCTAGTACAACCTCATAACCTTCATTTGAGTAACTTAGTTGATAAGGATTGAGGCTTCCTTCATGGTAGTGGAGATTACATATAACATGGCTAAGGTGGTCATGTAAGTAACTTGTAGTGGGGGTTGACAATACACCCCAAGAAATGATGGGTCTTTGAATACTCCAGTGCTAATATTATTGGATGAAGGGACCATATTTGTGCCACAATGAATGGGATGATTGAATATGGTGTTGAATTTGGATTTGTTGGACAATATGTTAATTGATGGATGGTACAATCTTGTCTTCGTGACTATTGATGTGATTTTTCATATCGTAAGTACAACTCATTCTATTACAATTAGAAGCAATTGCATCAATAAGATCATATCTTGCATAGGAATGAGACGACCCCAACTCCTTGCTCCTTGGGCTCATTCCTCTTAAGGCTCTTTCTAGTCCAATTGTCTTCGATGGCTTCCTCTCAATCCCACACAAACAAATTGGGCAAGTGCAAACAAATGTGTAAGTTGGACATTCCTTTGTACAAGAAGAAGAATCAATACAATATCCAATCTCTCTTCAAAAGATAAATCAACCTCTAATATTCAATTTTGAATCCCTATAACCCTTTGTGAAGGAGGCCTTTTTATAGGCCTATTAGTTCTTGCTAGGTTTTTTACATGAAGAATAGGTGCATATTCTAGAAATTTCCTGAAATATACTTGATTTTCACTCACCAATAGAAATCAAAGTGGACTAAATCAAATTTGGAGCCCTCCTTAATCAAATTCGACCAAATCAAAGAGGTGAGCGCGAGATTGGCCCTTTTCTAGGATGCACATCATTTTTGAGGGAAAAGTTGTGCTCATCAACAACATTAAGGAAACTTGGTGATATTTGATCCAAGTGGATATTAGTGGCCACCCACATGTTCCACTAATTCGAAATAGTTCCACATCTTGGTAGTTTTTCTACAGTTTTTTGAGTCCTAAACTTTCGAGGTTTTTTTGAGGCCCTAAACGACGGTTTTTTGGCCCGATAACGCCTAGAATGTACAAAAAGGAAGATGTTAGGTCAAACATAATGTGTACTCCTTGGTTAGACCTTTCTAATAGTGTATTGAGTGCCCAAAACAGAGATCGTATCCAAAAATTGCGCCCTCGGGAAGTTGACGTATCAACTAACTGCATCGGGGCCCAAAAATCTTTTCATGGCGCTTCATCTTCTGGGGTTAGGGTTTTGGATGTTTAGGGTTTTCTCACTGATGCTTTGTGTTAAAAGGCCTTTTCGGCCTCTTTGTAATAAGCTTCTTGCGAATGAGCATAGTTGACACATCTCTCTTCAGAGATAAGCTACCACCATTCTAGCTAGCTTGCATGATTTGCATTTTACAGTGTTTTGTATTCCAAACAATCATTAATATAATCTGAGTTTTATTGGATTAATGTGTTTTTTTAATATCTCTATGTATTTCCTTGTTATATATTTGTTATATCTTTGCCTTCATGTTGTTCTCAATATACTATGGATCAGTGGTATCAGAGCAATATGCTCTTTGTTGTTTCTCTTTGAATGTCCTCGACGAGGTCAGGCCAATGAGAGTTGGGTCTTGAACTAGTTGAGCTTGGAGAAGAACGCTCCCATCGGCCCAAGTAGCCTCCCATGGTAGAAGAAAAGAAGATGATGGAGCAAGAGATCCTATCAAATTGTTGCTTGAGAAAGCCCTCGTGCAACAAAGGAATGAGATGATGGATAATTTTGCCCAGATCCTTCAACGACTGCCAACAACAACGAAGGAACCTTCAGCCAACAATCACTTCATAGGTGCATTGCCCTTTAAGGTACAAGTGAACTTCAATATTGCTTTATTTGAAGGCCAGATAGACATTGATGCTTTGTAAAAATGGTTAAGTCTGCTAGAGAGTTATTTCTCTGTCCAAAAATTTTCCAATAGTGAAAAAATCACCTTCGCACTCCTTGAGGCCCTTCCCCATGTCAAATATTGGTGGGAGACTTATTGTGAGCAACATGTCGAAGATGAGACTACAATTTTTGGGCTAGGACCCTCTTGGGTGGATTTTGTTGATGCCCTTGAGGATCAATACTACCCCATTGGAAACTATGATGATCAGTACACAAGATGGACAACTTTGCATCATGAGATAGACCAGATGGTGTCAGAGTACATCAACATCTTCCATACTTTGCACACAAAGTTGTGTATTAAAGACTCTGAGTGACACCTAGTTTTGAAGTACCACAGTCGCCTACACATGTACATCCAAACAAATATGGAGTTCTTGGACATCTCCTCACTGACAGATGCTTACTGATATGTTGTCAAGATCAAGCAGAAGTTCAAGCAAAAAAAATAAGCGAGATTTCGGTTCTGCAAACCCATCGTAGAAAAACCTTGGTAAAGGTGGCCCTAACTCTTAGGGAAAAGGACAAAGCAAGGATGTCTAGCCCCAAGACAACTAGTCCAAGCCACCAAGAAAGAAGGGTAATGGGAAGTCAAAGAAGAACACTAGAAAGTGGTGCGAGTTCCACAAAATCCCTTGGCATAATACTGATGAATGTTGCTCCAAACAATTATTATTGGCTAAGGCAAAAGCCTCGAGGTCATATGTTGACCTAGACTTTGATTCAGAATTGATAAAGGGAAAAAAAATCACTGGCGCAGAACCTAGTGTCATTATCGCTACCACAAAAGTCCAACCAGAGGAACCAGAGGAGCCTAAAGAAGGGGAACGCCTCTTCCACTCACAAATGTGGGTGAAGGGGACCCCACTCCATTTTATTGTTGACAGTGATAGGAAGAAGAACCTAATATTAGTATAGGTCATCAAGAGGTTGAACCTAACAACGACGTCGCATCCTTATCCATACACCATTGGTTGGCTAAGCTAGGGAGGAGATATCGACGTCAACCAACAATGTCCACTGCACTACGACATCAAACCCTTCAAATACAAGGTATTGTGTGATGTTTCCCTCTTGAAGTTTGTGATGTTTCCCTCTTGAAGTTTGTGATGTTTTGTTAGGACAACCATATATGTGGAATTTCCATGTTGTTTATGAATCTAGGCCCCATAATGTCATTATTACTTTGGGAGGTCAACTCTACAAGGTACAAGAGGCAGTCCCAACTACTACGGTCTCTTTGATCTTCGTGAAGCAATGCATAAAGGTGGTCTCTCAGACCGAGAGATTTGTCCTCATTGTGGTTTGGTCGAAAGGTGAATGAAAGGTCACTGCAACTTCCAAAACCTCTGCATGAGGTCTCTCTACACAACAATAGTAGGTGGACAATATAATAGACAAGCAGAAAGACATATTTGCCTCACCTACTAGGGTGCCTTTGAATTTTTATGTAAAGCACTCAATTGATTTGAAACTTGGTGCTCCTTTGCCTAACGACCATGTATATAGGTATTCTATTATGGAGAATGAATAAATCAAATGCCAGATCCAAGAACTAATGTTGAAGGGCCACATCAAACCAAGCTCCTCACCTTGCGAGAGCCCAATTGTTCTAGTATAGAAGAAGGACGAGACATGGCGACTTTGTATTGATTACAAAGTTGTGAACAAGATCACAATCAAGAACTGGTACCCAATCCCCTGGATTGACAATCTTCTCAATCAACTCAAGGGAGCCAAATTATTCAGCAAGATTGATCTAAAGTTAGGCTACCACCAGGTGTCGATTAAGCAAAACTAATGTACGGAAAACAACCTTCAAGTCTAAAAAAGTTCTATTTGAGTGGCTAGTCATGCCTTTCGGCTTGACTAATGCCCCTACCACATTCATGTGGATGATGGATGATATATTGCGGCCATTCACAAACTCCTTTGTGGTTGTATATGTGGATGACATCCTCATCTTTAGAAAAACTTGGGAGGAACATTTGGAGCACATTCAAAAGGTCTTGGGCACCCTACGACAACACAAGTTATATGCCAATTTGGAGAAGTGTTCCTTCGACATGAAAATAATCCAATACTTGGGATACATCGTGGATGAGTAGGGTGTGCATGTGGATCCAGCCAAGATCCAAGTCATCTAGGATTGGTCGGTCCTGAAGACATTGACCGAGCTCCACAGGTTCTTGGGCCTCGCCAACTTCTATCGCATGTTTGTGTCGGGGTTCTCTCATATCGCTTGGGCCCTAAGCTAGGTGACCAAGGGTGGAGTGAAGGCCAAGTTTCCTTCGAATCTGTCCCAACAGAAAGAATTCGAGGATTTGAAATTCCTTCTCTGCTCAACACCAATCCTTATTCCTCCAGACTTGCAACAACCATTTGCGATTGAGACAAATGCTTCAGATTATGCCATCGGTGCAATCCTCACTCGTCGTGGGAATCCGATGGCCTATCAAAATGAAACACTATCTAATGTTGTTCGCATATACCCCACTTACGACAAAGAGATGCACTCCACTGTGCAGGCATGTCGATAGTGGAAGCATTACATTCAAGGGAAGGAAATGATCATCCACACTGATCACACACCTCTATAATTCATGCAGACGCAAGGAAAGTTACAAAATGACCACCATCAGAAGTGGTCCACATACCTGCAACAATTCCACTTAAACATCAAGGACAAGAAGGGAAACACCAACCATGTTGCAGACTCCCTCAGTCAACCCCCAGTTGTGACACTACCCATAGTTCTTAACTCCTATGGGCATGAGACGTATGGGTGGCCACAATTATACAATAGTGACTCCGACTTTGCTACCACATATTAGACATTGAGTGTAGGAAAACCAGTTCCAGAATTTTATCTCCAGGATGGAATGCTATGCCATTTGAGCCATCTTTGTGTTCCTTCAAGCGAGTGTGCAAAGTTGATTAGGGAAGCTCATTACAATCGGGCAATAGGACACTTTGGTGTGGACAAAACAATGGAAATATTGCAAAATCATTTTTATTGGCCGAAGCTTCGACAAGATGTCCGCAAGTAGATCATATGTTGCACTGCCTGTGCCATTGCTAAGCCTGCCATCAAGAAACAAGGGGCTATACAACCCTCTTCCTACTCCAAATAGGCTTTGGGAGTCCATCTCCATGGATTACATGTCCGGTCTTCCTTCAACCAAGCATGGGAACAACTGTGTCTTCATGGTCATTGATCGATTCTCTAAGATGGCAGTTTTGGCACCTTGCAAGAAGAGTATCACAGTCGAGGCCACCACCAAGCTCTTCTTTGAATGTGTTTGGGTTCAATTTGGACTCCCACAAACCATTATTTTAGATCAAGACAATAGGTTCATGAGTATTTTTTGGTCCAACCTATGGTTGATGATGACACCAAGCTGACCAAATTGATTGCCTTCCACCCATAGATTGATGGAAAAACAAAGGTAGTCAACATGATGATTGTCCATATCCAGATGATGTACAATTCCAAACATCCACGCACATGGGACGAGAGCCTTCCTTATGTTCAACGTAGCTACAACAATGCCCTCCATAACTCTATTTGTCACAACCCTTTTCAGGTGTGCTTGGGGTTCCAACCATTGGCCCCCATTGACGTAGCTCTGCCCATTGTAGTTGCGTAGGAAGAGTCCTCCCATGCTCAAACCAAGGTTGATCGAGCAACCAAAATTGTTAAGCACATCCAACACATTCAACAACAAGTTCATGATATTTTGCAGAAAGCCAACACTAAGTACAAGCAACGCCACAATCAACATTGGGTACCACACAAGTTTCAGGTGGGAGATAAGGTATGGTTGCATTTGAAGAAAGAGCCCCTAATAGGATCCCATTAGAAGCTACACCTACTCTGATATGAGCCTTACACCGTCACTAAGGTTGTGGGTGAGAATGATTTTGAATTAAGTATTCCTCCTTTCCTTGGCTTACACTCGGTATTTAATGTGGAACTGCTTCGACCATATTTTCCACCTCTCCTGGACACTTCGGACGCGATCGAGCATTTGGCCCCTACATAAGTAAATCTTGACTGTATTGAACATGTGAAAATTTATCGGATCATGGACACCAAGACGAAGGACACTCGCCAATTGAACATCCAACTCTATCAGGTTGTCAAAGCAAGACAATTTCTTCACTAGGGCAAGTGGCTTACCAAGAGCCAGTTTCAACAGAAGTTTCCCCATCTGATGGAGGAACTTGACACAATGGGGAACATTGCTCCCTAAGGGGGGAGGGATGATCCAGGTGGATACTGGTGGCTACCCACTTGTTCCACTAATTCAGAATGGTTCCACATCTTGGTAGTTTTTCTATAGCTTTTTGGGTCCCAAACTTTTGGGGTCGTTTTGAGGCCCTAAATTATGTTTTTTTGGCCTAACAACACCTAACATGTAGATAAAGGTTGATGCTAGGCCAAATAGAATGTGTACTCCTCAATTATACCTTTCGGATGGTGTATCGAGCGTCCCAAATGGAGATCGTATGCAAAAGTTGCTCCCCCATGAAGTTGACGTTTCAACTAACCACATCAGGGCCCACAAATCTTTTCATGGTGCTTCATCTTCTTGGGTCAGGGTTTTGGATGTTTTGGGTTTTCTCATTGATATTTTATGTTAAAAGGCCTTTTTTGCCTCTTTGTAATCAACTTCTATAATGACACATATCGGAACTGAGAAACTAATTCCCTCAAACTTGGCCTCCACCACTTCAATCCTCCACAAAGGCAAGCTCACATGTAGGAGTCAATGAGGTTCTCCATCAAAAGATAGGAAGAGCTTGGGGGCTTAACACAAAAAGTTCATACTTTCAAGGACAAAGGTATGCAAACTCAATTGAGGTGAAATTTCTCCAGAGTGTCTTTGCTCTCAATGATGAATGTGTATCCAAGGCTTGGATATGGCTCAATTTATAGCCTCCAAATGGAATTGAAGGGTCAAGTCGGAGAATTTCAAGTATATGGAAGGTCAAGGATCATGGATCTCGTGACATGGCATGGAAACCCGATGCAATTTTAATTTTTTGAGCGCCAAACCTAATGTACGTGGGTTGTAATGGAGCAGTCTGCGTATGTACACGAACTGTATAACTGGTAGGTCGTGTACATGTATAAAAATATGAATTTTTAGCTCTGGAGTGATAAAAAAAGAAGGAAATGAAGTCTGTAGAGGGACCATCCAAGCAAGATGCATGGAGTGTGGTAAACTTTGCTATAACAGATGTCCCCTAATGTGAGAGTTCATAGGAGTATATGTGATGGTCGAAATACATTATAATTCCCATAAGTGGAGTAATGAAGACACAGCTGGAAGTACTAGTTGCTCATGAGAATATTACAATTCATAATGACTTTGTACACATGGCTGCCAATCTAAATTACATTGCAGGTCCATGTGGATATTTATCAAATAGTTGTTCGTGGTCGTGAATAGGCAATACAAAGTGGACATATGCCATAGGTTGTCATAGTCATGAACAAGACACCGTGGAGTCGTCAATTCTGTTACGAGGAAAATCTCTCTATGGCTAGGGGCAAACCACAACAAACAGAACGACACCCATAAATCAACTCTAATCTCAAGTATGCTATATAAATGAAATGCTAACAAGAGAAGGCTAGAAGCCTACCTCGTCCGGATGTCTGAAGAAGACCACCATTGAGCACATGACCCAAAGCTTTACACCTGCAACTTGTCTTCAACAACCAAGATACACAAGCATGTGGTAATGATGTATAATGTTAGCATATAAATGAGCATAATCCATTAACATACATAACAAATGCGCCCATGGAAAGCAATACAAATATTTGCAATATATCAATTGGACAAGAAAATGGTATTTCTATCAATGTAATCAACATAAGTACATAGGTGACAAACTTCTGTAACGACACATATCAGAATTGAGAAACTAAGTCCCTCAAGTTGGGCCTCCACCACTTCAATCCTCCACAAAGGCAAGCTCACATGTAGGAGTCAATGAGGTTCTCCATCACAAGATAGGAAGAGCTTGGGGGTTGAACACAAGTAGTTCAAAATTTCAAGGACAAAGGGATGCAAACTCAATTGAGGTGAAATTTCTCCAGAGTGTATTTGCTCTCAATTATGAATTGTGTATCCAAGGCTTGGATATGGCTCAATTTATAACCTCCAAATGGAATTGAAGGGTCGATTTGGAGCGTTTCCAGTATATGGAAGGTCAAGGATCATGGATCTCGTGACATGGCATGGAAACCCGATGCATTTAAATTTTTTGAGCGCCAAACCCAATGTATGTGGGCTGTAATGGAGCAGCTCGCTTACGTACGCGAGTTCTATAACTGGCAAGTCGTGTACATGTATAAAAATATGAATTTTTAGCTCTGGAGTGATAAAAAAAAAGGGAAATGAAGTCTGCAGAGGGAAATGGAAGGCCATCCAAGCAAGATGCATGGAGTGTGGTAAAATTTTCTATAAAAAAGGGCCAAGGCATTGTGTTGGATGAGTTATGTGTGACAAGTGGGAGCATTGTCGTAATTGACTACACAACCCTCATCTAATGCCCTGAAATGATAAGTTCCCCACTCTTGTCTATTCTATATCAAAGATTGTGAAGTTGTTAGAGAGATTTGGTCTTATTAATGATGGTCAAGTCCCCATAATCTATAAGTCTAACCATCTTCGTGATGGTTGGCTCCAACTTCTAAGAATAATGATGGTCCACCTCAAAATGTGGGTTTAATCAAAACGCATATACACAATGTTTCTTTTAACTATCAATATGATCCGAATTATTTGGAGAATGAAATGAAGGTAGAGATATAACAATGAAATATATAGAGATATTGCAATAAACACAAAGATACAGTAATGCACAATTTTTATTAATGAGAGCAATGTACAAAAACTGTAAAATTACAGAGTGAATGACTCGCTAAAATGGTGGCAACTTATCTCTGAGGAGAGATGTGATGGCTATGCTCATTCGCAAGAAGAAGATGATGATGTTTATAATGAGGCTCTAGAGGCCTTTTTAACCTAAAGAAAATCCAAAACCCTAACCCCGGAAGATGAAATTCCAAAAGGTTTGTGGGCCCCGATGGGGGTAGTTGATACATCAACTTCCCAAGGGAGTAACTTTTGCATATGATCTCTGTTTGGGGCGCACGATAGCTCGTTGGAAAGGTTTATCCGAGGACTACACATTTTACCGCCACACTCTAGTTAAACAATAAATAGTGACTGTGGCGGGCCCAAAAAACGTTTTTTAGGGCCTCAAAAGAACCCCAAAAGTTTAGGACCCAAAAATATGTAGAAAAACTGCCAAGGTGGAAACCCCTGTTTTGAGCCAGTGGAATCGGTGGTTGGCCACCGATTTTCGCCTGGATCATTCTTCCCCCCTTAGGAAGCAATGGACTCCATTGTGTCAAGTTCCCGRGGAAGCTTTTGTTGAATCTAAACCTTAGTGAGTCGCTTGCCTTGTTGAAGAAGTTGTCCTGCTTAGCTTGGTGAGCGTTGTTATGAACCTGTTGTTGGAGGGGTTGGATCAATTTAACCAATCTAGTTGCATGATCTGCCTGAGTGTGGGAGGACTCTATCGGTGAAAATGCAACATGAAGAACATGAAGGAATTTGTTATAACCTGGTTTGACTGGGCAGTGCGGAGGCACCCTTGTAGGTGCAGTAAGAATATCTTGGTGCTCTTCTACAATCTCGTTGATTTTCTTCTGTTGGATAGATGGGTCTTGGGTCAAGGTTGCAGTGGTTGCAGTGTATTTTTCTTATGACCAGATTGTGAAGAGGTTAAACTTTGCGGTATGAGAGATTAATTTGTGGCACTGTTTTGTCGGGATAATAGTCAGAACTACCTTTGGTATCAAATCACTGACCCCCTAGAGTAACAATGACGCTACAGGGTCGAGACTCATAAACAACATGACACTTCCACATATATGGCTGGAATAACGTAACATCACAGACTTCCAGTGGAGCAACATCACACAATACCTCATCCTTGAAGGGCTCGATGTCGTATGACAAGCGACATTGTTGGCTAACACAAAGATGTCCTACCTGGCGAAGCCATGCGATGTTGTATGGCTACGGGTGTGGTGTTGTCAACAAATCCAACTACTTGATGACCTCTGTTGAGATGAGGTTCTTTTGGCTTCTGCTATCAACAATAAAATGCAGCGGGATCCCCTTCACCCACATCTATGAATGGAAGAGGTTCTCCCCCTCCTCGGGATCCTCTGGTTCTTATGGTTGGATTGTTGTGGTCACGACAATAGCAGTGGGTTATGCATCAATGATATGTCTCCTTTTATTATTGTTCGAATCAGAGTCTGAGTCGGGGTTCGAATTTGTTTCTTTGAGCTCAACCACCAATGACTGTTTTGAGTGACATTCATCGGTGTTGTGCCAAGGGCTTTTGTGGAAGTCACACCACTTCCTAGTGTCCTTCTTCGTTTTCCCGTTGCTCTTATTTTTCCCGTGACTTGGACTGGTTGTCTTGAGGTTGTTTGTTTTGTGAGTTAGGGATGCCTTTACCATACTTTGGTTGTTGTGGATTTGCAGACTCGAACTCCCGCTTATTCTGCTGCTTGAATTTCTGCTAGATTTTGACAACATATTGATAAGAGGCTCCCAGTGATGAAATATATAGAAATTCCATTTCAGTTTGGATGTACCTATGTAGAGCCCCGTGATATTTTAGAACCAAATGCCACTCGGAGTCTTTGATACCCAACTTGGTGTGCAAGGTATGGAAGGTATTTGTGAACTTTGACATTGTTTGTCCCCTCTCTTGATGTAGCGTGGTCCATCTCATGTATTGGTTATCATAGTTTCCCACAGGGTAATAATGCTCCTTGATCGCATCCATAAAAAAATCCCAAGTGGGCTCAACCCCAAATATTCCAGACTCCTCTGTGGAATTTTTCTCCCAGTAAGTTTCCCACCAATGTTTGACATGGGGGAGAGCCTTAAGGAGCGTAAAGGTGATCTTTTCTCTGTCGTAAAAATTGTGAACAAAGAAACAACCTTCTAGCAAATTTAACCACTTTTCCAAAGCATCTACATCGATCTGACCTTCAAATACACGAGTATAAAAATTAACTTGTACCTTGAATGGAGCAGCATCTCCAAAGCGATTGATTGACAAAGACGTGCCTATTATTGTCGGCAATCGTTGAAGGACTGCGACAAAATTCTCCAACATCTCGTTCCTCTATTGCGTGAGGGCTTCCACGAGCAACAACTTGATGGGATCTGCTGCTCCCTCGTATCTCTTCTCTTCCGCCATGGGAGGATGCTTGGGCTGGCGAGAGCGGTTGTCCTCAAGAGAAACTAGCTCGAAACCCAACTCTCTATACCGTGACCTCATCGGGGACATGCACTAAGAAACAAAAAGGAGTAGCCTGCTCCGATACCATTGATCAGGATTATTTTGAGAAACTAAATGAAGGCAAATATATAACAATGAAAYATACAAATATATTGCAATAAACACAGAGATACAATGATGCACAATTWTTATTAATGAGAGCAATGTGCAGACACTGTAAWATTACAAAGTGAATGACTCGCTAGAATAGTGGAAGCTTATCTCTGAGAAGAGATATGATGACTACGCTCATTCACAAGAAGATGATGATGATGTTTACAATGAGGCTCTAGAGGCCTTTTTAACATAAAAAAAAWAAAATCCAAAACCCTAACCCCATAAGATGAAACRCCAAAAGGTTTGTGGGCCCCGATGGGGGTAGTTGATATGTCAACTTCCCAAGGGTGTGACTTTTGCATAYGATCTTCGTTTGGGGCACACGATAGCTCGTTGGAAAGGTCTATCCGAGAACTACACATTTTGTTGTCACACTTTGRCCAAAGCTCGTATTGTGATTATGGCGGGCCCAAAAAACGTTGCTTAGGGCCTCAAAACGGCCCCAGAAGTTTAGGACCCGAAAATATGTAGAAAAACTGCCAAGGTGGAAACCCCTGTTTTGAACCAGTGGAATAGGTGGTTGGCCACCAATTGTTGCCTGGATCACAATATAAAATGTCTCATGTATACAAGATTTTATAAAACAGAGCACATTGCAAATGCGACCATTACAAACACTAGCTAAGATCGAAATTAGGCCAGGTGGAAATGAAAATGCCCTCTAGACTATAATTGATCCCTTGGGTATACTATAGTAGCATGAATAGGAGGAATTGGAAAGATGTTTTGTCTTAACTTCAGTGCCAAGCATTACCACCTATGAAGTGGGATGCCATGTCATACTACATGGCAAAGCCAAGCTCAAAGAACTTAACAACCATGACAACCCCACTATTTCATAAGGTGAAAGACACCACATTCCTGTGAAGGATTAAATGTTGGTGGATGGAATATCAACAACCCCTCTTAGCCAACTAGTCAAGACCCCATTAGTAATAGTGGAATGAAAAGTCCATGACATAACATAACAATAAGCATAAATAAATGGTTCATGACTTAAGAGAAACACAAATCCAATATAACCAAGCAAAATTCAGAAGGAGACCAACGTTGGGAGATGGATTGTCACAATCCTTGGGGATTGGCCCCCAACCATTGACAATAGGCTCATGATAAGTGATTATAGGTTCTCAACCATCACTGCTGGGATGATCTAGAGTTCTTTCCATGTAAAAATTGGCGAGCACAAGCATGTGGAAGTTGTCATTCTATCAAGTGGGTGAAGGAGGCTTATTGTCTAGGCATTTCCTATATTTTTAGTTGTCTTCACCTGATCTTTGAGATTGTTGAGATGTCATGTCGCCTTCCGAGTGATCATGTGACTTGGACGCAGTAGCCAAAGTGATTCCCATGGGATATAGTCCATAAGAAGGGAATCAATTAATTATCTATTGTCCTAAGGGGAAAAGTGACTAACGAAATGACATTAGATAATTAAAAGAGGAAAAAAGGAAAAAACGCCTAAAGTGACTTAGGAAGAATATGAAACGTCACTTTAATTAATTAAAAGGTAAAAGGATTGCAAAAGAGTCAACAAACAAATAAAAGGGAAAAAGGAGGGTGTCCTCTCTCATTCTAGCATTTTGGTATTTTCTAATTTCTCGTTGAGAGAGCTCATTGTGGTCTTAGAACTCTTGGGACAAAAACCCTAGGAGGAATTGCAGAGATTAGTTTCAGTGGTGCAACATACCCACCCTAGCTCATCATTTTGGAAGAGAACACACAGTTTTCTTCACTGAGCTTCAGTTGGGACATGTTTCCATCATTTGACAGCTTGTATCATGAACAAAGATTGGTTTATTTTCTTGAGGTGGCTAGTTTCTTCATTGGGGCGATTTTTGTATATGGTGTCTGAGCTTGAACACATAGAGGTCGAACTACTCTTGAATATGAGCACAAACTGAGTTGGGGATCATGCTCTTCTCTCCAAAGGCGACTTCCTTTATTGGGGGATCGAATCTTTCTATTGTTGGTCGTTGGGTTTCTGGACGAACTTCATGGCAATGGTATGAGTGAGTGGGAGTGGCAGCGCTCCATTTCTTTACTGAGGATATTTCCCCCTCCAATCCGAGTTAGTATTGGAAAGGAGAAATCGACACCATTGATGTGAGCTGCAATAAAACTTGAGAGTTGATCCTGTGTGGATGAGAGCGTCGTATTTGGGTGCTGAGTAATATTTCGTGGGGCGAATTGTCGTGTTGAAGAGAACTGGGAGTATTTACAGAGTCCTGCTATTTACTTGTGCACTGTTGATGTTGTTCACACAATTTTGGATGTTGGAATACTGTACACAGAGCTGATCTTTCGTGTTTGGGAGCAAGTTGTGTATGGTAGTCACCTACAACTAGTGTTTATCCGGATTTTATGCAGAGATAATCTACTTAGAAAGCGCATATCAAGTTCATTCTTTCATATTTGTACTCTGTTGTAATCTTCAATGTATTTATGCTATTGGCACTTAATATATTAAAGAAAAAAAAAGTGTTATGGGTGTTATCATATTATATAGCAGATTTTGCATTTTCCATATAAGTTGAATATTTTATTAGCAAATGAATTGTATTTAAATTTGAACCTCAAACCCAAACCAAGGAAATTACACTAAAAACCCAACAAGGATATTACAGTGGTATCATAGCCCTCTTTCCTGCCAGCCTGAAGAGGGGTTTTGTTGTTCATGAGGGGTGAAGACAATAGATTTCTAGGTGTCACATATAGAAGTAGAAGGCAACGAGGGGCAAAAAACATTTTTGAAGAGGAAGAAGAAGTAAGGGAAAACCAACCGAAGGTTGGACAAGTGGAAAACATGGGTGATGCAATGAGGAAAAGGGAATGCAGATCTTGGAGAGTTTAGCATTTGGACAACAACAAATTACTCAACTTATAGCTCAGTTACTCGCCAATCAAACCAATCAGAAACATGGGAGTAACAATGGAGCAGGGGGGTCCAATGTGAATAATGGAGCCGACAAAAATAATGAGATTCCCGTACTTAACAATACTGGGATCCCTATGCAGCTTGGTGCTAGGATCACTAACAGAACAGTCCCTAGACCTCTTTTACCCAATTTTTTTGGGAAACCAACCAACGAAAAATCAAGGGCAACAAGTTCCATGTGAAACTTTTCAGGACTATCTAAGAGAATATCAAGCCCTAGGTGATGAGTTTCAGGTAGCCATGTCACTTCAGGACTTCTGCACAATCAAATACAGGATTATACCAAGGGATTATAACAGGGTGCAACAGAACAAGGATCTAGCATGGAAGTTGGGGAAGTTATCGATTTCGTCCTTCGATGGGTCTAGTAGGAGCACATCCAGGACATGGGTACAAAAACTAGATGCATACTTCCAACTCAACCCTATGACCGAGGCCGAAGCGATCAAATTCACTACTCTGCACCTTGATGGAGAAGCCTACGAGTGGTGGTACCATGGGTTGGTCATGCTAGGACATACGACTATCACCTCCTATTGGGACTTCACTCAGAAGTTAATGGAGAGGTTTGATAAAAAGGATCCAGAGCTACATTTCAGAGAGTTAACACAACTCAAACAAGAGGAGTCACCAGATGCTTACATCACAGAGTTTCAGAAGCTAGCGGTGACAATGTTAGATATATCGGAGCAGAGGCTTGTCATGTTGTTCATCGAGGGGTTGTTAGAACCACTTCGTGGTTGGGTAAAGGCTTTCAAGCTTGAGACCTTGTAGGATGTTATTGTGGGGACAAGGGACATGGAGGGCGCAGTCCCTGAAATGATTTTTTTTCCCAAACCCTTTATTCCACACAAAGACAAGGAAAGGAAGCCTTCTAGGAAGGAAGGTACAAGAAAGGAAAGGTTGGACGAGGCAACAAGAAATGAGCTAAGGAGAAAGAATCTTTGTTTCCACTACAAAGATCCATGGGTACCAGGACACATGTGTCAGGGGGAGGGTCAAGCCCATTATATTGAGGTACACTCGTATTCCGAGGAGGAGGAGGAGGAGCAGGAGGTTTCTCTTGAGCAGGGAAAAGAGTAGAAGGAAGAGACAAAGGAGAAGCATAGTGAGGAGGCCAAGGAGGTTGTTATAGCCTCATTATCTCGTACCCCAAGATTCAACACCTTCAGAGTTAGAGGAGTCATAAGGGGACAGGGAATCACGACCTTGATTGATGGTGGGGCAACCCACAACTTTATTGATGCAGCCTGGGTGGCTAGGAGACGAGTAACTACATAGGACTTTGAGGGGTTCAAAGTAGCGGTGGCTGACGAATTTAATGTGTCTTGCACAAAGAAAATTTCTAAATTGGCCTTGACAATTGGTAACTACACCTTGACAAAAGAATTTTATGTGGTGGATGTGGCAGATTCAGATGCAGTGTTGGGAGTTCAGTGGCTTCAGACGTTGCGGGACATTACCACAAACTACAAACAAATGACCATGAAGTTCTTCATGCCATGAGGGAAACAGGTTGTACTGTGTGGCATGGCGAACAATGCTCCTACAATAGTATCAAACAAAAGAATGGAAGCCATATTCAGACATGGAGATGTAGTATATGCAACACAGTGCTTTATTACGACCCAGATATATGATGAAGGCAAAAGGCACTATCATGCAGACATCCAGGATTTATTGAGCAGACATGACAAGGTATTTGTGCAGATACCTCCAAGGAGACCTCCTGACAAGGGTTTTGAGCACACTATCGAACTTGAAGAGGGGGCCAAACCAATGATCACCACCCTGTACAAGCATACCAAGAAGTTCAAAGATGAAATAGAAAAAGCAATCAAGGAGTTGCTTGACATGGGGCACATAAGACCCAGTTCCACTCCTTTCGCTTCTTCGATGGTCTTGGTTAAGAAGAAGGATGGGACAATGCGGATGTGTATTGATTATCGAGCCTTGAATAAGAAAACAATAAAAAAAAGGTACTCTATACCCAGGATCGATGAGCTGCTAGATGAGCTGCACGGAGCAATGTATTTCTCGAAGATTGATCCTCGATCCAGATATCATCAGATCAGAGTCCGTGAGGAGGACATTCATAAAACCGCCTTTAGGTGCCATTATGTGCACTATGAGTTCTTGGTCATGCCTTTTGGATTGACCAATGCGCCTGCCACTTTTCAATCATGCATGAATCACATATTTAGGAAGCAGTTGCAGAAGTTCCTATTGGTATTTTTTTATGATCTCTTGATCTATAGTAAGACCCGGGAGGAGCATTTGGCGCACTTTGAGGAGATTCTGAGCATTATGGATGAGCAGTCCTTATATGCCAAGGAATCTAAGTGCGAATTCGATATGACAAAGGTTCTCTACTTGGGGCATATAGTCAACGCACAAGGAGTGCATGTTCATAGGGAGAAGATACAGGCTATTCTAGATTGGCCACCACCTAAGGATATCACGCATTTGCAAGGGTTCCTTGGAATTTGTTGTTACTACAGGTGCTTTGTGTCAGGATTCTCTCAGTTGACCGCCCCTCTTACAGATCTTACGAAGAAAGGGGCTTTTTGTTGGACAAAAGAGGCCCAAAAGACCTTTGATAAGATGAAGGAGGTGATGAGTTCTTGCCCCGTTTTGGCACTTCATGATTTTACTCGGCCCTTTGTGTTAGAGTGTGATGCATATGGTGTGGGCATAGGAGTGTTTTGATGCAACAAAAGCATCCTATTGCATACAAGAGCAGGAAGCTCTCCGCCCTCGAGAGACTTTATCCCATCTATGACAAGGAAATGCTCACCATAATGCATGCATTGGCAAAATTTAGACAATACCTGGTAGGTGGGAGATTTGTGGTCAAGAATGATCACAACAATTTGAGGCACTACTTGGGGCAAAAGGATCTTAACTGAAGGCAACATAAATGGGTCAGTAAAGTGCAAGCCTATGACTTCGATATTGAGTACGTCAAAGGAAAGAACAATGTCGTTGCCGATGCTATATCCAGAAGACCTGAGTTGTACTTGTTATCAGAGATATCTGCGGATTGGAAATCCGAGCTCTTGGTGGAGTATTCCAAGAACAAATTTGCTTGTGAGATGATGGATAAAAGCGTGCAGGATGATAGATACAAGGTGGTATATGATATTATCTACTACAAGGATCGCATATACTTGGTTCCAGAGTCCAAATTAAAGGAAAAAATTATGAAAGTCATGCATGACACACCTTTAACTGGGCATCCAGGATATTTCAAGACATACAGGAAGATCAGAGAGAGGTTCTCATGGAAGGGTCTCAAAGATGATGTATTGAGACATGTGCGAGAGTGTGTGACTTGTCAACAGAATAAGGTGGAGCAGACCTGCCCTGCAGGATTACTTCATCCATTGCCCATTCTGGAGGAAAAATGGGAGAGCATATCCATGGACTTTATCACAGGGCTGCCAAAGACACGGGGTCAGGATTGCATTTATGTGGTGATGGATAGGTTGACCAAGTTCGCTGATTTCTTTGCCATATCCTTAGAGTATAAGGTAACACATGTAATAAATTTATTCTTCAGGGAGGTATTCAGGCTTCATGGGTTGCCAAAAAATATTGTTAGTTTCAGGGACAGTCGATTTATGAGTGTTTTTTGGCAGGAACTGTTTAGGCTCGCAGGCACAGAGTTGACTTCCAGTACGAGTTACCACCCATAGACAGATGGCCAAACAGAGATAGTGAACAAATGGTTAGAGGGGTATTTGTGTAACTACGTGGCCGAGCAATAGAAGACACAGGTTAAGTGGTTACATTTGGGTGAGCATTGTTATAACACCACTTATCATATGTTCGTGGGGATGTCACCATTTAGGGCATTATATGGGTATGATGCCCCATCCTTTGTAGACTTGGCGTTTGGGGACAATAGGGCTCCCAAGGCCAAAGACTGGATTCAGGAGAGCCAAGATATTCTTAAGGCTCTTAAGGGTAACCTGTAGACGACCCAGAACCAACATAAGATATATGCAGATAAACATAGGGTCGAGCGCACCTTCGAGGTAGGGGACTTGGTGTTTCTCAGGCTGCAACCATATAGATAGCCTTCTCTGAAGAAGAGTGGTGCAGAGAAACTTAAGCCACGATTTTACGAGCCTTATAGGGTGACTAGGAGAGTTGGTGAAGTGGCTTATGAGCTAGAGTTGCCATAAGGGAGTAAGATTCATAACTCGTGTCTCAAAAAGGCACTGGGACAACAATCACAACTTCAGTAAAATTGCCTCCATTAGATGAGGAGGGGTAGCTAGTACTAGTTCCTGAGGAAGTATTGGAGGTTCGGGAAAAGAAGCTTCGGAACATGGTAATCAGGGAATATCTGGTCAGATGGAGAGAGTTGCCTATAGAAGATGCCACTTGGGAGAGTGAACAAATTTTGCAGGACCTGAATCTACAATTGCTTGGGGACAAACAATCTCGAGGAGGGAGGACTGTCATGTCCCCTTCCGAGTGATCATGGGACTTGGACGCAGTAGCCTAAGTGATTCCCATAGGCCATAGTCCATAAGAAGGGAATTAATTAATTATCTAATGACCTAAGGGGAAAAGTGCCTAACGAAATGACATTAGATAATTAAAAGAGGAAAAAAGGAAAAAACACCTAAAGTGACTCAGGAAGAATATGAAACGTCGCTTAAATTGATTAAAAGGTAAAAGGGTTGCAAAAGAGTCAACAAACAAATAAAAGGGAAAAATGAGGGCACCCTCTCTCATTCTAGCATTTTGGTATTTTCTAATTTCTCGTTGAGAGAGCTCATTGTGGTCTTAGAACTCTTGGGATAAAAACCCTAGGAGGAATTGCAGAGATTAGTTTCGGTGGTGCAACATACCCACCCTAGCTAATCATTTTGGAAGAGAACACACAATTTTCTTCACTGAGCTTCAGTTGGGACAAGTTTCCATCATTCAACAGCTTGTATCTTGAACAAAGATTCGTTTATTTGCTTGAGGCAGCTAGTTTCTTCATTGGGGCGATTTTTGTATATGGTGACTGAGCTTGAACACATAGAGGTCGAACTCCTCTTGAATCTGAGCACAAGCTGAGTTGGGGATCATCCTCTTCTCTCCAAAGGTGACTTCCTTTATTGGGGGATCAAATCTTTCTATTGTTGGTCGCTGGGTTTCTGGGGGAACTTCGTGGCAATGGTATGAGTGAGTGGGAGTGACAACACTCCATTTCTTTGCCGAGGAGATTCCCTCCTCCAGTTTGAGTTACTATTGGAAAGGAGAAATCAACACCATTGGTGTGAGTTGCAATAAAACTTGTGAGCTGATCCTGTGTGGAGGAGAGCGCCGTATTTGGGTGCTGAGTAATATTTTGTGGGGCGAATTGTTGTGTTGAAGAGAACTGGGAGTCTTTACAGAGTCCTGCTATTTACCTGTGCACTGTTGCTGCTGTTCACACAATTCTGGATGCTGGAATATTGTACATAGAGCTGATATTTCGTGTTTGGGAGCGAGTTGTGTATGGCAGTCACCTACAACTAGTGCTTATTCGAATATTATGCAGAGATAATCTACTTAGGGGGCACATATCAGGTTCATTCTTTCATATTTGTACTATGCTGTAATCTTCAATGTATTTCTGCAATTGGCACTTAATATATTAAAGCATAAAAAGTGTTATGGGTGTCATCATATTATATAGCAGATTTTGCATTTTCCATATAAGTTGAATATTTTGTTAGCAAATGAACTGTATTTAAATTTGAACCTCGAACCCAAACCAAGGGAATTACACTAAAAAAATAGCAAGGATATTACATGAGATCACATTGAATGTGCTAGAGAAGTGCTAGGTGGATCCTTGCTCATGGTATATTGGCACCTCCCCATAAATCAAGGAACCGCCTTAGGTATGGCACATCCATTAGGTTCACATGAATCAACGAGTTGCTATACTAGATGAAACTTCTAATAGGTCCATTGTTATCAAATACAGTGTCATTCCTTTTCTTCCAAATGAAAACCTTATCAATTGTGATGAAGCTTGAAAGTCATCACCCCATGGCAGTTTGTCCCCTAATATGGATACTTTATAAGCAATGGACATGAGAATGATTTGATCACAAAAGGTAACCACCAAATATAAGAAACCTCAATAATGATACATTACTAAAAGAGGTGTTTGAGCATCTCAAATTGATTGCAAAGAGGATAATCAGGTTACAATGCCCCAAGTGAGTTAATCTCTTACCAAAAATGAAGTCACCCATGACAGGTGACCAATCAAAAACTTATTGTTCAAGTTCCACCAAAGGTTCCATAGGTTTTGAAGCTTGAAAAACCAAGTCTTCTATTTCGATTTCAATGCCCCATTTTTTTTTCAATATGAGGTTCGACCTCCATAATTGCATTGGTTTAAGTCCTCTAGGGAATCATCAATGACTCGTTGAGTGTCACTTTGAGAGCCATACCTTTCAATGAATCTAGAGTCCTCCTACTATTTTGGGATATGACAACCTTGTTGAAAATAACCTAGCTAATGCATTTGAAACCATTTGCTAGTGCTTAGACTTAAACATAAGATCTCCTAGAGCTCCAAAGGACCACACCCACAAGGCTAAGCCTTACCGTGCCCAAAACTTATATAAACAAGCCCATTTTCGTTAAGCCCCTCATGTCATGTAACCACCCGCGTGAGCCCTCGCCCCCTGAATTAAATCCACCAATCGAATAAGTTCCCTCTATCGTCTGTATGTGCCTTCTCTTCTTTCGTCTCAATCTTACGTGTCTGAAATTAATTATTTATTCAAAGAAAAGCCGCAGGTTCGAAACCACTGGAACCCAAAGTCGGATTTTCTGTGAGATTTTAGAAAGGAGCGCAAGGCTACTCTCTTCGCTGCCAGTGTTGCACAATCTCAGCATAAAAATTCATCGAGGTAAAATCCTTTAATCGATTTCAGCAGTATTAGGGTTTTTTTTTCTGGTTTACCCATTAGAATGCACTCATTTGCAGAATTTGATGAATTTGTTCCATGCAAGATTGAACTAAATAATTTGGGCAATGTCGTTATAATTCTATCGTTATTAAAGCGGGGAATAGTTCGCGTTGCGTCTTAATTTTCAGTGGGAGGCTGAGTTGCTCGACACATAAATTCGCAACATTGAACTTAGGTTGATATAATCATCATTGGTTCCTAATCTCATTTCTTCATGACATTCAAAGTTTAAATAGATAATATAAGGAACTACATACCCTTCTGCGAGTTTAGACTTTTACCGGATCGTTAGTCTACTCAAAACCTATTTTACAGAAATTTGCCTAAACTTGACCAAGGTTTTCCAAATTTGTTATGCTTTTATATAGTTCATAGAAGTTGTTAAATGCTCCCTTTTATCTGACGAATTGTGGGAAAAATCTGGAAAAATAGTTACGCGGCAAATATTTGCCAGTATGTTTCCATTTATTTAGTCAATACTGGTATATACTATAACCGGGCCCTGCAACGTTACCTTTTTGCACCAGAGTATAAACAAAGAAACATGCTCCAAGTTTAGGGGTTGCACGACATAACGGACTTCCTTTGGTTTAGGTGCCAGGTTTAGGGGTATCTATTCTGCCAAATTCGCCCAGCACTTACATCCAGCCTCATCCCTTTTTGATATGCCATTTGGGTAGGGCAGACCACAACAAGAATGCAACCTTTTTCGATGGCTTAATCCTCTGTCAAACTCTCCAATGAACCAAGGCCCTGTTGGCATAAAGTTTAAACACAGAAAATTTTTCACTTCTACTTTTATTTAAAGGTGAATTAATGCATTCGAAGGCACCTGATGTCGCTGGCAACAATTGGGTTTTGTCAGTTTACTGTACTGCCACTGCTTTTGTTAGTGCCTAAAATATGTTCTAATGAATTTTATGTTTTACTATTTGAAGAACACTTTCTGCAGTTATATTAGGAGGGTTTTGCTGTATATTTAGTTTTCTCTTGGGTCTGGGAAAAATAAAAGCTCTTTTAAACTGGGTCTTTAAGTGGAAAATTTACAAGCTACATAGCACAAATAATGGGGTATCCCTTTAAAACTTCAACAGAAGACCCTCTGTACTGTCTATCCTACTTTACATAGGGTATCCCTTTTAAAATTTTAACCGAAGACCCTCTGTACTGTCTATCCCAATTTATATAGGGTATCCCTTTTAAAATTTTAATCGAAGACCCTCTGTACTGTCTATCCCCCTTTACATACCTTGTAGATTGGCCAAAATACATCTATACATGAGCTTGTCCATAGCATACTGCTACCCGACTGCACATACCTATGTGATAATATAATTTATGAGGACTGTTTGGACTTTTAGGCCATTCAAAATTTCTTCTGTTGTTTTCAAAATTACAAAATTTCAAAGTTTCAACAAGAAGACCTAGGTTAGCATTCCTTCTGAAAATGTTATTTTGCATTTAGAGTTAGTCTCTCTGCCCAAAAAGATTGAAGGAGGCAGTCCTAAGATGTTTTACTATGCCTTTAAGGGTTGTATTGGCTGCTAAGTCACCTGACACGGGGACACGGGACACGGAGGACATGGAAATACGAGTATCTGACACGGGCACGGCGACCCCCGGAAATAGGACACAGAGGACACGTTATATATATATAATTTATATATCAAAATTTAAATTATGAATTACACATGCAAAAATGAAATAATTAAATTGTAAACAATTACATGATGATACAAATTCAATCATACAACTAGTAGTAACTTAGTAACTACTAAGTTACTAACATAAATGATGACATTGCCAACTCAACACTGTTGTCCAAACCCATATCATCAGGGAACACATCCCACATCTTTGTCTTTCCCTTCAACCACTCTTCTCTCTGCCTAGTGCCTGCAAATAAGACAGAGGTTGGTGTGCAGATACACCACTAAGTCACTTGACACGATGACAAAGAGAAGAGTTCAACAAAAAAGTTTATACTTGAGTGAAGGGTACATTTTTACTGGGGTCGTG
>ML786592.1:428366-467056 GCA_009831015.1 Picea engelmannii | reverse complement strand
CCTTTTCTGAGTAGGACACGTGTGTCCTGTGAACATGACACGTTCTAAACGAGTATCCGACATGTGTCCTACCATTTGGTGTCCGACACGTAGGATTCGCGACACGAGGGGGGTTTTGGACGTGTCAGGTGACTTAGATTGGCTGTATATGCATTTGTTATGAGGCATTTCACAAGGTTCATGCATGTGCAAAGCTCCTTATTTCTCGTCGTGATCTTGTGTCTGTTGACACTCAATTCATAAAACCTTCTCTCATTAACCTTTTTGTAAACAAAAAAATTGTCAAGGTTTGTGTTTTATTTGGAGATTCTCGTAATTTGATTATAGAAAGTGTCTTTTCTTTATGTTCTTGCTAGTTATGAAGTATTCCCACACAGGAGTTGACGTCTATATGTTGTTCTTGAAGCAGTTCATCACAAATCCACAATTGATATATGGATTTTGTTCAATCATTGGACAGGAGTTATGATAGTTGTTGGTTGCACTAGATTGCATATTCATCTTATGGAGGAGCTATTTCCAATTAATGGAGACTTTTTATTTTCCAAATTCCATTGAAGTTACAATTTATCACATGACATTTTTCACTCTTTGCTGCAATTAGAATTGTTTAAACTAGTGGTTGAGTATAGTAGTGGATCTATACAGGAGATTCTAACAGTTGTCAGCCTGGTTTCCATTACTGTCTGAACAAATCTCGAGCAAATGAGAATGGAACATGTGACATGTTTCCGACACATTTTCAATCACTTTGTCATTTGATCACATGCTCTTGTTTGACCCTTAATTGCTGGAATTAAGATCCTATATTACTCACCCAACTAGAAGATATCTTTTTTATGCTAATATATAGACGAGAGAAGCAAATAGTGTCTGGAAATGGAAGAAGATAAGATAGGAAAAGATAGTTTTATTAATCTCCAAATTAATGTCCAACAAATTACCACAAGAGTAGGTCAATGGGATTGAAAAGTACATCCAGCAAAGAAAAGGACAATGTGGGAATGCAAAAGCCGTCTCCTAGAAATTGCCCCAAATTTGCAAGATTTCATTGATGAAGTTTTTGAACTTCATCAGCCCCAACTTCTACTTTGATATCTCTAGATCACTATAGCATTGCTAAATGGACTTTGCATGAAAAACCAATATTGAGCAATCAAGCTTTGAAAGTAAAGAAAGTTCAAAGGTTAAAGGTAAAAGGATGTCAATAAGGACTTTCCTAGTTGAATGTTAATTTTATCTCGGTTTGGTGTCTCAGCTGTGCCTATTGTCCTAAGCCAGCTGAAGGACACCTTAAATAACCCAGATCAGCTTAGTTTTATCTCAGCCTTAAGTTGGACTTAGGCTGGCAGCCAAAAATTCCTCCTTGAGTGGAATGTGGGGCCCAGGGAGAGAGGGCGCACCTCATGAAGGTGGCTGGGTGGTTTGTGGACCCAGACGAAGGAGGGTGCACCTCTAAGGTGGCTGCTAGTGGAGGGTGGGTCCCTGTCCAAGGGGCGCGCACCTCCTAGTGGAGAGTGAGGTTCAGCAGCCCCAACTCTCAGCCATTGAGGCCAAGCGGCACACATTTCAAAGAGGATGAGAGGCCGCTAGGGAGATAAAAGGAGGCTGAGGGGGAGAGGACAAAACACATTCTCATTTGTGAGGTTGAGCAAGTGAGAGAGAGAGGGGTGCTTGGCTGGGAGAGAAGAGGAGGATCAGCAGTAGAGAAGGGCGAGTTCTGGGCCAGCTTTTGGGCAGCCAGCACAGGCCAAAGTCAGGCCATACTGTGCAGCAAAGGGAGGCCGAACTCAGGCCAGCTACAACAGCTTCTAGTGGGCATCTTAGGCAGAGGAAAAGAGGCCGAATCAGGGCCAAATTCGACCAGCAGCAGCAGACAGTTTTTGGACAGACTGTACAAGCCGTACCTGGGCCGTACAGGCTGGTCCATGCAGTCCAGAATCTAGCTGGGCCATACAGCCATCAGCTGGGCGAATTTGCTGAGGGAAGGAAGTGTATTCTGCTGGGAAATTTCAGTAAGAAATTTAATCTTGTATGCTGCTATAATCTTCTTTCAAGAGCTGAAATAAATCCCCCACTTTGCTGGTTTTTCCCCACACTGGGGTTCCGGGGTACTTCTGGTGTCTGTGTTTTTTATACTTGGTTTACTGTATGTTTCCACTGTAAATTTTCTGTTTTATATCTCAGCTGTAGGTTACTGCATAAATTCAGATTTCATATCAGCATTGATAATTTCGGGTTTAGTTAATTTATTGGAAGCAATCTCAGTGACTGAGATATAGGTACAAATTTTCAACAATGAAAGCAGAGAGCTTGTTAATGCCTCCACCACAGTTCAAATCTCCCCAATGACATGTTTGACCCTTTTGGGCTGCTTTTGCTTGTGGTCGTGTTGCAGTTGGGTCCAGATGCAAGTCCTGGGCAACTTTTGTGGGGCGTGGGCTAAGGGTTTGACTAAAACGCCCTCTTTTCTAATGTATTTTCTTCCCTTTTTGGTGTTCTTTTCCAATTTATCTTTTGCATGAAAAATCAATATTGAGCAATCAAGCTTTGAAAGTAAAGAAAGTTCAAAGGTTAAAGGTAAAAGAATGTCAATGAGGGCTTTCCTAGTCTGTGAAAATAGGTAGCCTGTTAATGCCTCCATGAGGGTTCAAGTCTCTCTTATGATATGTTTGACCCTTTTGGGCTACTTTTGCTTGTTCTCGTGTTCGTGGTTGGGGCTAGGTGCAAGTCCTGGGCAACTCTTACGAGGCATGGGCTAAGTGTTAACTAAAAAGACCTTTTTCCTGTTTTATTTTCTTCCTTTTCCGGTGTTCTTTTCCAATCCACATTTAGCTGATATTTAGAAGTTACAATCTTTGAAAGTCAAAAGTTCTCAAAACTCTGCAATCTTATCAATTCAAAGATGCAATCTAAGAATTTTTGCGATCACTAAATCCACCCGGAATGTTAAAAACACAGATCCAACAACATATTGTTTAGAAATCAAAGATTTTTACTTTGTTGAATTTCGATGAGGATGGGGTATTTCAGTCAATGCCTAGACAATGCCCTTTCGTAGAATAGATACCCCACCATTTCGGCTTCTTGTCCGAAAAATTCCCCTTTGAATGTTGCAGGCTAGCTACACTCTTAGATTGGGGAAGGGGGAACTTGTCACATTGAGAAAAAAGAAGGTAAAAGGACAATATGGCATTGCTTTTATTGTATATGTATTTATATCTAGGGTAATGTCACTATAAGTATGGTCAAACTAAGAGCATAGTCAATGCCCTATTATAAATTTGTTTTCCCATAAGATTTTAAAAAATGTCAAATACAAAAGTACATCATTTCCAAGACCTAAAATTTGTTTCAAGATATAAGAAAAGCAAATACATGCTTGGAGTAATCAAAATCCAAATGAAGGTTACATTTTCTTTTCCCATGGCAAGGCTTGGTGCATACTGCATATGTAATAGACTAGACTCTAGAGTAATTGAGTAGTGTGCCTTGGGATTAGATTGTATCATTGTAATGGTAGTTGACCTTACTTTGACTACTTGTCCCCCGACAAATTTAAGTTGGATAAGAATGGAACTTACGAGATGATTTTGATACTTTAGACCTCTGTGTTGTTAGACCACATGCTTGAGTCTTCTTGGATTTTCATTGTTGTTTGTTCCAAAGTTATGGATAGTTGTGTCATTTAGGGTCAAGTTAGGTTCAAATCTAACTTTAATAAGCTTGTTGCTAGTCTCACACATAGATATGTGCAATTAATTCTTTGAACTCTTATTTATACCATTTTGTTTCTTTAACCAACATTTGAAATGTTGATCGAAAATAATACAAAATGATTTAGTTCTTGTAGCTATCTCATACATAAGGGGACTCTTTTGTTGAATCAAAGAATTCAATTAAGTCCTATTAAAAGTGGTTTTTGTATCTGTGTAAAGCTCATACATATGATTATTTGAAATGGATCTTATACTTCAAAAAATAAATTAACCAATGTGTAAAAGTGGCTAGCTCATATAGCCACTTAATTCCATTTCTAAATCTTTATTGATTTAAATTTGGAGTCTTTTATGAATGTCTATCACTTTCACAGAATCAAAATGATAAACATGAAGCATTTCTAGTTATGAAAGTAATCTTGGCAAAACCTCCATATGAGCATGGCTACTTTTGAGTCTTGTTTGATTTTATCCTTTTTCCTTTCGACAAATTGAAGCATTCATGTCATTGACATATAACGAGCCTCACCTTTGCATTAAAGGAAATGGCGTGTAAATTAGTGCAGGGTTGTTATTAAGGTTTAGGAGATGCTCATGTTTTGTCTCAGTAAGCTTAGTTGTTGTAGGATTTATAGAATTTTTTGGAAAAACTAATTTAGGGTTAGAGCTTAAATGCTGGTGCATTAAGTAGAATAAGACAATGTCGAGGCTCTAATTTGTATTCGAAGCATCGCTCTTCAAGGATGCATCCATAAAGGTTATTTGAGGATTGACTGTGTAGACTCATACCATCTAATAATATCTAATAAGTTGAACTCAAGTGCCATTTTTACACCATCTTGTATATTGTCATTCCCATGAATGTTCCCCTAGCGATGAAGGGAAACAAGTTTCAGGAGCATCCACTAGAGATCCCAAACCTCCTTTGGAGGCTTGGCAGGAAGAGTCCTTTGGCCAAAAGGGGGGATCCCAGGGTGCTTGCAAAGCTTGCTTGTCACCTTGGTAGTAGCTTTACCTTCTTTAGGTAGCTTTGCCTTCTTTAGGGTTGGTGCTTTTTCAGCCTAAGGGGGTTTTCCCTAATCTGCCCTTGAGGTTTTTCTTGAAAGCAAATTGTCTTTCACTATTCTTAAGATATTTATTTCAAGCACATGAATAACTAAGATTTTGAATACAAATGTTTGAGAGAGAAGAGAAGATCTGTAACAATAGAGCTTCAACCACAACCACATAGTGCTTTTCCATTGGGTACCTTTATCCCTTACTATGTGACACAAATTTGAAGATGTGAGTGCAAAATATGTAGATAAACACATTGAAACCCATAAAATCACGAGGAAGCTAACATTGAATCCTCACTCATCTATAGATTAATTAATAGATCTCTATGAATCCCTATGAGTGGTGGAAGTCCCATTCATTCATAACTCTAAAAGCAAAAATGTACTGACGGTTTACTACTAGTAAACTTAGCAATTCAACCACATTAAGGAGGCATGTTGTTGATGTATTTAGCATCAAACATGTACTTCCACATTGGCTTGGTGTCTAGCATTTGGAAGTCGTCCGTAATGCCTCTCAGAACCTTAGGAAATTCACTTGATAAAGTAATTATTAAAGTGAATGACCTTTTTTAATTAATGTAAGTTTAATTAAGTTAAATGCCTAAGTTAGATCTAAAGTGAAGGGGAGATCTAATCTCAACCCTTGATCACTTTAGGAGATCTAGGGTTTTGGATTTAGGGTTAACTCAACATAATAAAAAACAACCTAAGTGAGAGGATGAGACACACAAAAAGTACATTGAAGCAAAGGAGGACTCTTTGCTCATGTGCTTTTGTCACACAGAGAGAGTGAGCTCTCATTGATTGAGAAGGACATTCATCCAAGTGTTCAGGGTAGGGGCTGAGGAAAGGAGCAAAGGGGCAACAAGGGAGATAACATCAAACTAGCAAGATCGAAGGATTGATCTTGAGGTTTGTAGGGCTTGGCTATCTGCTGTTTTGTATTCCTCAGGTGGGCCATTATCCCAGGAGGGAGCCCAGATTAATAATAATAAATCTCACAAAATTGGTTTTCCCTTCAGGGTTTTTTCCAAGGGTTATTTACCTAGAAATCTCTTGTGCAATGTGTGTGGTTTCCATTTTATTTTGTGCTATATCTTTCGTTAAATAACTCAGCTGTGCTTTTATTCAATAAATCAGTTTTATTTGAAATTATTTGACGATGCTGGGTTACGAAAAATTAACATGGTATCAGAGCCGCGGTTCTGAGGGAAACCAGATTTGCATAGAGATCGTGAATTTGCAGTGAGAAATTTTTTATTCTGGGAAAATTATTTTGCAGGTCTGTAGTTGTGGGGTAATAAAAAAAAAGAGAGTACGGTATGGCCGCCACCGTACAGTAGTCGTACAACATATGGGTTGTAGACAAGTGTGGATCTGGTTGCTGTAGCTGAGATTCGGTCCACGTGAGCTTGGAAAGGATGCATTGAGGGAAGTTGTGGGAGGCAACTGGCAGTAGATGGAAGGAACAATCGTCGGGTTGAAGAGGAGCCGATGAGTTTGTTGAGGTTGGGTGTGCAGAGCTGCTGAAGAGACGTGGATCAGACCATGTGATTAGCAACATAGGATGCAAGTGCGGGCTGAGGACGATGGTGGCAGTTGAGGAGTGGTGGCTCGGGCCAGCTAGAGGAGACCATCGACAGAGGTAGTAGTTAGGTCAAGCAGGTAGAGGAGTCGCCGCTGCAACAAGCCATGTGATGGAGACGTGGGAGGCGTGGAGTCTGGCGTGGACAACGTGGAGCAGCAGAGGAATTGACGGTTGGGAGTCGTTGAAATTTGCAGACGACCGGGCGTGGAGAAATTGTAGAAGACAACGGTAGGAGCAGTAGAGCTGCAAGGTGTAGAGGCCGCTAGAGAACTGGGTGAGTAGAAGGAAGCAGCGATAGAGGTGCTGTAGCCGCTAGGAATCGCAGACTGTAGCCCAACTGGCACAACTGAAGTAGTCGCAGAGCAGGGGACTCAGGCTGCAGATTAGGCTGCAGGTGATGTGAGGATGAGCAACATGGGAGGCAGTAGAAAGAGACGACAACCGTAGGTCAATAGGGCCAGCCGTGAGCCCAGATCTCCAAGAAGAGCCACTGGGCAGCCTAAAGTCGTCGCTGAGCAGCTGGAGAAGTCATCGAGTAGTCGACAGAAAGCTTGGGCAGCCCAGAGAAGTACCCGGGCAACAGAAGGCTGCGAGGAGCTTCGAATAAGGGTCCGGGCAACGAAAATTTGTGTTCAATGGCTTGATGAGCAATGACAAGCAACAAGGTGGCAGAGAACAAGGAGAAGCTAGCTCCAAAGGTTGAGCAGCTCAGAGGGAGTTAGTCTTCAGGTTCAGGTGGGAAGGAGCAGCCTTCCAAGTCTGTCAAGGAGTCATGGTACAAGATGACCATGTAGGATGCTCAGGAGCAGGAGGCTTCTCAGAGCATATTCAAAGGCAACAAGTTTCCGAAGAAGGGTCCGAGCAAGATGGCAGGGATAGCTTTCTGTTCAGAGGGAGCAACCAATCAAGTGGATTGGAGAGAAGCCATGGTAGCGGATATGGTAGCGAAGATAGAGCCATCTCTGGGTGGTGGAAGTACGTTCCTTGCTAAGAGGGAATGTTGAACCTTCAGAAATTCACTTGATAAAGTGATTATTAAAGTGAATGACCTTTTTAAATTAATGTAAGTTTAATTAATTAAATGCCTAAGTTTTTGGCATTAGTAACTTAAGTGAGTTGATTAAATCCTAGACGTTAGTCTAAAGTGAAGGGGAGATCTAATCTCAGCCCTTGATCACTTTGGGAGATCTAGGGTTTTGGATTTAGGGTTAACTCAGCATAATAAAAGGCAGCCTAAGTGAGAGGATGAGACACATAGAAAGTACATTGTAGCAAAGGAGGACACTTTGCTCATGTGCTTGTGTCACACACAAAGAGAGCGAGCTCTCATTGATTGGGTGGAGAAGGACATTCATCTAAGTGTGCAGGGCAAGGGCCGAGGAAAGGAGCAAAGGGGCAGCGAGGGAGATAGCAGCCAACTAGCAAGATCGAAGGACTGATCTTGAGGTTTGTAGGGCTTGGCTAGCTGCTGTTTTGTATTCCTCAGGTGGCCCATTATCCTAGGAAGGGGAGCCTAGATTAATAATAATAAATCTCACAGAACTAGTTTTCCCTTCGGGGTTTTTTCCGGGGGTTATTTACCCATAAATCTCTTGGGCAATGTTTGTGGTTTCCGTTTTATTTTCTGTTGTATGTTTCATTAAATAACTTAGCTGTCCTTTTATTCAATAAATCAGTTTTATTCAGAATTATTTGCTAGTGTTGGGTTACGAAAAATTAACACATGCAAACTATTGATGAACTGAAAATAGTCGGGAAATCTCATTTAAACTATCAATTTGACTTCAACAACTCACTACTTTTCATGAACATAATACATAGAAAAAACATAAATGATGCCATTAGTAGATTTGTGAGTTTTACACACAAGCATGGATAGGATTACTCATAAGAATGAGAGAGTGGATTTATACATTATTAGGTGATGCAATATCTCATTACACAGTAGGAAAAGAGGAGTACATTATATAACTATACCTAACCATTGGACGACTACATTAAATAACTTATTATTACATCACTTTATTACTAATTCTAAAGTCTAAGTTCTAATTATGACTATTATTTCTAACACCCTCCAATGATGGTCATTTTACATGATTGTTGAAATACAAAAAACAAAAGCTTTGGACAAGCAAGATGTTTGTAGCTCGCTCCAAGATAAGATTTTCAAACAACAACTGGTAGTGAACTGTATCCAACAAGGTTGATGAAGTACAAATTACATCACCATCCTTTTGTTTGACATTGACTTACGAGCTGGATGAGAGCCAATGTTCACTGAATAGTCAATCTTTCCACCATTGACATAGAACTTGGCTTGTTCACTGAACTCACCTCCTCCACATCTTGGTGGACCAACATATCAAAATTTTGTCTTTGCTTCTCTGAGGAAGCACCATCTCATTTTATCATTTCACCTTCACTCTCCCTGAGGGTCTTCTTCTCATGAATCACAACAGATACTGCATATTATATTTGCTGTTTGCCTTTTCTTCTTTGCTCATTTGGACTTGTTTCAGTAGCGACATGATCCAAGGCTCCATTTTCAAGGTTTGTCTCACTTGACACCTCTTTCACCTAATCATTATGTCTGAGTTTTTAGTGAAATTACAACCATCTTTCTGCTGAACCAATCCTGCATTCTCATCTTCTATCAACCAAAATGATCCCTGTTCTTCCACACCCATAGCAACCATCTTTTTGATATTCTTGTCCACAATAAAAAACCTATTATTGTCAAAATTTTATGTCTAAGTGTGGACTATGCTTCATTATACTACTAATTGAAAGTAGATTTTTCTCCAAACAAGGAGCATAATAGACATCTTTATTTATTACCTTACACCTTTTAGCTGAAGTAGGACATTTTCTTCTCCTCTAACCTTGTATTCTTCTCTGCTGCTCAACACATCAGAATCAAGTTGTTATTCATCCTCTATAAAATCAGCACACCAGTCAACATTGCTAGTAAAATGCCTAGATGCCCCTAAATCAATGTACCAGTCACCATTACCACTTTTTGAATCCTTATTTTTGACCATGAACACATAGAACTCTTTCTTCTCCTTGTGTCAAGCCATATTAGCATTCTTCTTTCTAGATTGATTATTAGAAGAATGTTTTTGGTTGTGCTTGTCATCCTGCAACTGCTTCTTGCAAACTCTGCTTATATGGCTTAACTTGCCACAATAAAAGCAATTAATAACTCTTCTATATTTCCCTGACTCGAAACATTTATTTCCATTATTCTCTTCTTTTTGTTTGCTGCCCTTGCTCTTAAACGTTGCTGTAAGTGCTATCTTAGAAGTCTCATACCCATTGCTATTCCCAAACTGTTTTTTCCATTTGCCTTGCTGCAAGAGCTTAGTGCTCAACTGCTGTATTGTCAAATCTTTATTAGTGGTAAGTACTAGTGGGTTTCAATAAAATTTGCATAGGTAGGAGACAAACTTTTCAAAGTTATAACTACCATATCTTCTTCTTCCGTTTTCCTTTCAATTAATTTCAGTTAATCTCTAATATGATATATCCTTGATTTTTATCAAATGACCTTACAAGGAGTCAAACTCCATTTTAATTGAAAATAACAGATTTTTAAGGAAGAAAGCTCTACCTTTATTTGATGTTTCATGCATATCTCATAGATTCTCCCACATGATAAATGCATCATTACTGTCTTGAACTTTGAGGAGCATCTCATTCGTGACCGAGAGCTTGATTAGCATCACAATCTCTTCAATTCTTCGGACCATACTCTAGTTGTGCAATCATACACTTGTATTCAAAGATTACAAGCATCTTCAGTTTCCATGAACTAAAGCTCTATCCATTAAACTTTTGGTTTTCGTCCAACATTAAATGGGTGGCCATTTTTCAAGGTTTTGAATACACCAAATAGATTTGAATTCACAGCTACAACTCAACAATTTACAGTCCTTACCGCCTCTCTAATTCCAAAAACGGAAACACACTCTAAACTAGAGTTTTGAACTTATTGCCAATCAAGCTTAAAAAAATAAATATCTTTATTCTGTGCCCATAAAACTACTCCTGTGGACTATCACTCCAAAGATTAAAAAATGCATATGCAAACTAGCACTACACTTTAAATCGTTTTGTTTAAATGCTCTTCAAAATTTTGTCTTATTTAGAATTAACAAAATCTTTACCAATCTTGAATGTATATATAACTTATTTAATTGCCAACTCACTTGTGTCATGCAAACACAACTTGAATCCTCTGCGTTCCATCACAGGGTCTTCTGAATAACACAATGGCTTTTTGATTCACAAATAGTTCTGACAGGCTTCAAGCTGTTGTGCAATTCGTCTTGGCTTCCATAATCTCCTTACCCATATGACTCACTACTAATCAATCAGAATGGTGGCCAAGTATAATCTCTTTATTAGCCAGCTATTCTGCAGGATTGAAATTAGGATAACTCTTCGCTTTTTAATTGATCATCTCTAGCTGGGATTGACGTCTTATTTTACAGAATTCGGCTAGCCCCACTTTTTGACTGCCTTGATGGCTCTTTATTCCTCACTGCCCACATCGGACTACACTTTATCTTACGGTGGCTTGATTCCTCTCATGAACGCAATAGCTGGGCTCTTTCTATTTGGGTGACTTTTCCACTATCATATCTCTATTTATAAACTCTTACATAGGGAGCAGATAACTCAATAAACCTCTTCATGAATAGCATTGGGCTATCTCTTTTTTTTCCATGTAACATATCTCGAGGAAAACCCTTGGGCACTTACTCTCATTTCGAGGATGGTACTTAGGGTAAACCCTAGATTCTTTAGGGCATAAGGCCAAGTCAATAATAGGGCTCAAAGCTGCTATGACAATATACTCATTATGATCTCAACATGTCACTTATAGGGATAAAACCTAGGTGGAGAGGATAACACCCCATCCCACAACGACTTGGGCTAGACCCAATTATCAATGTCAGGTTATCTCTTAT
The DNA here is from genome assembly GCA_009831015.1 of Picea engelmannii. Classification (NCBI taxonomy): domain Eukaryota; kingdom Viridiplantae; phylum Streptophyta; class Pinopsida; order Pinales; family Pinaceae; genus Picea; species Picea engelmannii. The sequence continues at coordinate 455,709 of ML786592.1, read as the reverse complement.
CCCAATGATAGAATCTAATTTGGTGGCTCACATAAGTGGCTTCTCGTACAATGCTCCTATAGTGGCAGGTTCCTTTGGTGGTGGCTTCCTTTGAAAAACACTTTTCTATCAGACTTGTGAGCGATTGGATTGTGATTATCTCTCTTCATGTCAACTCCTTTATCTCTATTACATGTGATAGGTCAGCCCTGTGTTCTTCTGTCAATCTTCTGGCGGCTCCAACGAGGGTTCTTCACATTTGCAACCCCTCGAATGGTGTAATCCTCGATTCGTTACTCCCTTTCTATGACGCACAAGCTCTCTTCACTCTTTCATATCATCTTGATTCATGTTGGACGACTCACATGGGCAGGTATAACCCTTTACGGGTTTGTCACAACATGCTAGCATCCTTTGTGGTGGCATGAGGCATCTCTTCTCACAGATCTTCTCCTCTTCTATCACAAATATTCACACCTTTATTTTAATTCCCAGACACACCCAGTCTGATAAAATAACATTGTGCAATACACATAAAAAAATTACTTATCTCTGTAGTTGAGATTTCTTGCTTTTGTCCAAATGTGTGTATGATTGCAATCCTTTGGTGCTTTCTTTGATCACAATAGTTTGTTGGCTCCTTCACTTGCTTTGTTGGCTTGCCCTCACTGTGGCTCTAAAGACTGAGGCCATGTGAGCTTTACATAGACAAGCATGGTCATGAGTACATATAAAAATTGGAAAGAGTGGATTCATACATTATTAGGGGATGCAATGTTTCATTACATGGTAGGATAAGAGCAGTATGTTACACAACTCCCAAATACCCAACTAGTTGACTACTACATTAAATAACTCATTTTTACATTACTTTATTAAGCCTTTATTAGGCCTAGTTCCCAATCATGAAGTAAGTTTTAATTATAACCATTATTTCTAACAAGATCCCATTAAACCTTCTATCAAATAGAAGACCACAAGGAACAACAAACAAGTGTCTACTAGACAATGTTGCTAGTTTCCCTTGAGCATTTTAATGATTTTTGCAACTCAAAAATGTGGGGAAGAAGAGGAAGGAGAATAATAGAAGAAAATAGTTATATAACTAGAGAAGAACAAATGTGTACATGAGAGGGGTAAGTCCTTTGTACTCGCTGTTGTGGGTGGCAAATTTCTTCTTTGCTATGTGATGCCCTCTTTGCTATCTTCGATCTACAAAAATTGATGATCCCCTTTTCCTCTCTCCCCCCTTTCCTTTTATGCATTTTCCTTTTCCTGTATGAACCCTACCAATTTTACCTTTTTGTTAGTTTTGTCCTAACTAATTTGATTCCTCTAGCCACTCTTCCCTTCATGCGTGTGTGCTCTAACTATTGTGATCCTCCCTGATTCTCATGCATCCCCCCATTGATCCAGACCGAGTTTCCTTCTTTGCCTACTTCTAGTCTTTGTTGTACACCTTACTGGATTTTGTGGGAAAATATTAGATGAAGCATGCCTGGGTCGTGTTGTTGATTTGTAAGTCAAAAGGTAAGTGATCAGGAATGTTGGTTTCTTGAAGTGGTTGAGTCGGTATGTGAGAATCCCTTCTTGTAATCACCGAGAAGAGAGCTAGTTGGATGAATTTGGATTAACCTCTTACACGCTAGAGAGAATTTGCAGGGACTTACGAACCAAACTCGCATTAATCAGATGATGGATCTTCTTAGATTGGGTAAACTAACTTTATCACTGTCTTCTTGATCAGGGCCAGTCAATGTAGTGTAGCGTCATGTCATTGTTCTTCATAGCCTAAGTGTACTTGAGTTGGAAACAGAGTGGACGAGTTTTTTCGTTCTTGGAAGAGTGTTTAGTTTCTTGACTCAATCCTTTGGCCGCGTGGACCAATATGTTTCCTTTTTGAAGAGTGTGCTTGGAGATCCAATCGATATATTTTCCTTGGGTGATGTGCTTGAATATCCCTTCATCTTCCTAGTCCCATGATTCAAATTGGGTTTTTGTTCTTTGTAGGTCTTTGGGCTAGGTGTTGATATTCCATTAGCTTTTGTGATCCATGGACAATTTGGTGGGTTAGTGCCCTTTGTGGATCTCGCACTGTCAATCTAGATAGATTAGATGGTGTGCACAATCCTAAAGGGTGTCAGAACACGTGTCAATCGAAAGTGCACATTGAGGATGCATGTGGCAAGGTGGTGGGCCCTTATGACACCTCGACTCTTTCCACTTTGTTAGAACTAAATTAGCATCCATTTGACCTTATTTTATTCGCTGATTTGGGTGATACCCATGAGCTTTGATGATTCGAGCATGAGAACGTGATATGAGCTCGTGTAAGACACTGTCGATTTGCATGGATCATACGACATGCACACCTCCTTTAGTTGTCATAGGAAAAGTCAGGTTGGGGTGTGCATTTTTGCTGCGTATCCCCTTGTCTGAGGGTGGGCCCTTGTTCATTTTCCATTGATATACATTTGGTAACCTTGCATGTGTTAGTTTGCGATTGGAAAATCTAGGATTTTGATGGTTAGATTTTGTGTCTAGTGGAGTTGCACACATGTCACACTTGTATGCCAAGTCAATAGTGTGGGCCTCGGTACTTTCCTCTTTGTTGTGATCAAGTTAACCCCTATATTGTAATTTCCTTGTCGCTATGCATTGTGACTTTGGGTATATAAAAACCTAAAACATCCAATCCTGGCCTGTTCCACTACTTCTGCAAGATCATAATCCAATTTCTCACCTTGTTTATGATATCTCTTGGTGACGTTAATAGATGTATTACACTGTTCTTCACTTTTAGGCCCAAAAACTCAGGCTTGCATATATCACTACTTGAGCAAAAAGAATGGGGTATCTTTGAGCTACAACATATGCTAAAGCTAAGAAAAACTGGTTGATGCCATGCATCTTTCTTGTCTTCTATGGCTTACCCCCAAAACTATTAAGGAGATTTGATAGGGAAAGGACCTACACACCACTACTATTCTTATGAGAGGAAGTTAGACACAAATTCAATTAAATTGTAAAGGATACAATGGTATTATCATAGACTTGGCCTACAAAGATGTAATGCTTATGAGTCTCAACCTTGAAAGAGCTTTAGCATACAATGTGACAGTCTTAAATCGTATAAATCTCCACTTCTACTTAAAGTTGATGAAAGAATATCCTAAATAGTTCATTAGAATATTCTAATGAACAATGAAATTGGAAATTTAGAGAAAAAATGATATTGTTATTAAAGATGCAAAGGAAGCAATCACAATGATGTGTTAGTTTGGGAACAAGAGCTTTAGTAGGGAACCTTTGTTTGGTAGTGATACACCTTATATATTTTCCTTATCTAATCCTGTCAATAGATATTTGAAGATATCTCTTTCTTGGACAATTTGAGGTTAGGGCCATTTGCAGAAACCTTGGTGTTATCATGCAATGGATAATATCTCAACAATATAACCAAGATAGAGTGTTCCTGTTAAACATGCTTTTGTCTAGATGAGTCATATGTACTTAACTTAGGTAGTAAAGGTAGTTTGAAGCAAAGGAAAAGAACATTGTATTCTTAATGATTAATGTAGAGATTGGTCTTGTGTATATGGTGTCAATTATGAATGAAGAGATATGGATAGCTAACTCTTTGTATGAGTATTCCTCTTGCATCAAATATTGTGAAAAGATGTGTAGCATATGTGAGGGTACCTACACTGATCAATTAAGGATATTAGAAAATAAATCATGAAGCCATAAACATAGATTGCTTAAAAATATAAAATTCAATATAGGAATGGGGATTATGTAAAAATAGGACTAAGTCTATAAATCTAAGTTGCAAGGGGATGTGTCCTTGGCCCTGAGAGATGTGTCCCTAGGACAACGATGTATCTCACATCCCTAGTGTAGGTTTGGGGATGCTTATTTGATACTTGGATGTGTGACAACATCCTGAGACCAATTGGGGTGTTAGGGGATGTCCCCCCCCAAAAAGGAAAAAAAAGTCAATAGAACATGAAAAAATATAAAAACATGGGCCATAAAGAAGACCTTGGGACAACTTTGGTTAGCCCATACTAATACCTAAACAACGCCCCCTCGCCTCTAAAATTCTACAGTCCACTTGTTTTTTCTATGGTGACACTCCACAATAAGAAGGCAAAATTGTTTTGACTTTTTTCCTTCAATGTTTTCACTATGTAAGACGATTCTAATTCTTTTAACAAATAAAAGAAATCTATATTATATCATACCAAAACTTACATTCGCTGCAACTATACCTAGGTTGCCATTTTATCATAGTGGTCTTTATAATTTAAAAGAATTTTGCTACACATTTTGTTTGAATACAAAGATTAAGAAGGGACAACCTTCTTTGATTTCCTGATTGAAGGACCATACAATTTGAAGAGCTACCCTTCCTTACCTTTTCTATTTTATCTCAATCTAGTTTTTCTCAACAATCTCAAACTACTTTACCCTTCCTTACCTTTTCTATTTTATCTCAATCCAGTTTTTCTCAACAATCTCAAACTACTTTGAGAAACTTGGAGTCTCTAGTAGTCTTGCTTGTGTTTCATTAGGCTTGACCAAGGAGGTTGGGTGATTTGCTTGATCTAAACTCTAGGAATTAGAGGTCTAGGCTTGAAGATACTTCAACTTTGCCCTTAAGCATTTGAATCTATATATCATTCCATGTCTTGGGAAATAATCTTTTTCATCCTAGACTCGTGATGGTTCCAACCATAGAATTAGAATTGATATGACCTTATCAATGTAGAAGGACAAAATGAAGGTCTTTCTTGAGAGCAAGGGTGAATCCTTGAAAGAAACCACCTTGCCATGGGCTGCACCGTTTGAGGGGAAAGCATTCGAAACTGATGAGATAAGAGGCAACGGTCCCATGGAATGGCCAAACCCACCCACAAAGCCAACAACAAGGTGAACCAATGCCCCTTTTAGAGTGTTGTTGTGACAAAGCAAAAATAGGGGTTGTGCCAAACTTGATTTGAGCTCAGCCATGTGTATTTGGCGCACAACCTCATGCACACTAGAAAGCATCCATCCTTCGCGTTTACCTCCTTTAACCAAGCCTACCTTGGTGCCCCCAACATTGCAAAACACAAAGCTCATTATGGGGTCTAAGCGCTAGTGCTTATGTCAACCTCTTGTTGTTTCTAACAGGAGGGGTTGAGGGGCAGTGATCTGTGCCTGTGAGACCTCTATAGTACTTGGCACATCGAATTCTAGTTGCATGTGCCAAATTCTAGCATGTGCATGCCCACCTCGACACCTTATTTGCTTCCATCATCAATATGCGGGTGCACACTCAACTTGTGCATGCTCTAGGAATGCCAACTGTCATTAGGAATGTAACATATGTGCACCAACTGTAGCATGTGGCGAGCCTATAAGATGAAGTATTGTTGATATTCATGGAATTGAATTGCTTCAAAAATCAAACAAACACTCTTGTAATTGAAATGTATTCCTATGTATAGTATTTATGATAGAGCAAGTTGGCAGAATACACATTCTCTTGTCTCTTACATTTTCTTTCACAAAGCATCGTGTTCACAGTAAAACTTGCATTGTTATGTTATAAATTGCTTCAAGTATTCATTATTTGCTTCATTTTGTTCATGCTTTTGCATCCATAACTTAATTAGTTCCCATTTATTTAAGTTGTCCTTTGATTTGTATCCTATAATCAATTAACTAGTATTAGAGCCATACACTACAAGCAATGTAGTTGGTTTGTTTCTTTGTTCTTGCTCTTTATGCCCATTAAAAGTTGTTCTGAATATCGTCACTTGAATCTTCAATCCTCTTCTCTTTTTGATTATCCCCCTACTTGAACATGGAAGGCTACCATGATCCCTGACACTCTCACAATCTCTTAAATGGAACAACATCTTAAGGATGCCCTTAAATGACAATGAAGAGACATGATGGACGAGTTTGAAAATTCTGAAGAAGATCACAATTGCAAACAACTTCTCCAATTGTGGTTCTAAAATGCCCCTTGGACCATGCCCTTTAGAGTCCAAATGAACTTGTACATCATCAGCCTAGAGGTTAAGGTTGCAGACGTAGACTAATGGATTTGGAAACTCAAGTCTTACTTCATCGCAAGTGATCTCATGGATAATAATAAAGTCACCATTGCCACATTAAAGATATCGACAAGAATGCAAAATTAGTGGGAGGACCTCAATGAACAATGCATCGCATACAAAAAACACCCCATTGATACATGGAAGACATCGTTATAGTGGTGGAAGAATCTTTCTATCCTCCATGCATGAGGAGCAACTATACAAATGATGGTAACGATTACACCAATGTAGAGACTAGACTATCCAAAGCTATATCAATTAATTCCATCAACTCATGGAAAAGTTGCGCATTGCATATTTGGAGAAGTACAAAGTCTTGGGGTATGTAAGTGGTCTTAATCCCTAACTTTAGCAAGAGATGAAGTTCTTTGATCTAAACACACTCTCCTACGCACATATCACTCTACTTTGTAGTTCGAACAAAATTTTCAGTGCAAGAAAGAAAAGGTCTTGCTTAGAAGCCATCAAAGAGTTCAACACCCGACTAGCAAAAGCTTGGGAAGACTGATCCATCAGATAAGACCAACCCAGATGAAAATCTCAACATTGGAAAAAGGTTTGACTACCACATGAAACCTTTGTCGCAATACATGCGCCTTCATATGAAGCTATGCATGAAGATACACCAACGTTAAACTCTTAAGGTATGCAAGAAATTGTATGTAATTTGGATATTCCAATAATACTTTTCTCCTCTGCACAGTTTGCAAACCTGTCTGAAATGGTACAAAACATAGAGAGAGACTTTTTCATGCACAAGTATGGGTTAAATGCCATCCTCTCCTACCATCATTGACAATGGAAGCCAAAAGACCTAATTTTTATTGCAGTTGTCAAACATCAAGTGTATTGGATTGACTACTACATGTCATCCATAACTCTAACCTAGAGTGTGTGAATGATAGTCGACAACTCGGTATTCAAAATTCAATTCATCCTATGTGTGATGTAGTCATTGTGATGCACTAGACATAGACATCATTGATATCATCCTTGGCTAGCCATAACTTTCGTAGCGACATGGGTGTTATCACTTGTGGCCACATAGTATTCATCTATGGATCCAAATGTAGTGGTACTAAATCCTTGAGCTGAAATAGGATAGACAATTGAGACACTTAAGTGTAGGACGATTTTGCTCAACTGTATTATCCCCGACCACACAACAACCACTTGCACTCTTGGGATGAAAAGTTAGCACAATGGGGTCCATTATTATTTAAGAGGGGATGTATCATTTGAGCGTAGTCACGGGTCTCTAGTGCATATCCTCACGTGTGCCAAAAAGCACCCATCCTTTGCGTCGACCTCCTCTATCAGGTCCACCCTTCCGTCCCCAACATTGTGACATACAACACCCATTGTGGGGTCTAAGGGGCACCACCCTTGGTGGCCTATCGTTGTTGCTGACAAGCGATATTGAGGGGTAACATCCCATGCTCATGATACCTCTACAACATTTGGTGCACCAAGTTCCAACGTACATGTGCCACCTCTACGACATGTGGACGCACCCCTTGACAACTTGTGGGAATACATGCTAATGGCCTTTGCACGCACTTGTTGACAATGTTTGTACACATAATCAACAACATGCATATTTACTAGGAGCGCCAAGATTGTTAAACATGTGGGCCAACAATAGCACGTGACAAGCCCAAAAGATGAACAATGATTGACAATTATGGCACTGAATCGCTTTAGCAACTAAACATATATTCTTGTAACTAAAATGTAGTCCTATATATAACATGCATGATGGAGCAAGTTAGCAAAATAGTCATTCTCTTATCTCCTCCGCTTTTTTTTTCACAATACGTATAGAACATTCACAATGATACAAACACTATTACATTCAAAATTGTTTTGTGTATTCATTATTTGCTTCATTTATGTTCATGCTTTTGTGCCCATAACTTAATTAATCCCATCTATTTAAGTTGTCCTCCGATTTGCATCCTGGAATAAGATCATAGTCATTGGAAATCTAAGAAATCTCTTATGGAGATGTTATGAGTAAAGGGAGGCGAGGGTATAGAGGAAACAACAAAATACGTGTAAATTGTTTGGGTTTCCTTGGAGTGCCAGTTTTTTTTCCAAGGAGAATCTTGTGGGGAAAACCAAGGGATTCTTCCTCACATTCGTGGATGGCATTCTTAGTAAACCCGTTGGCGTATATTAGTGCGCCTCACATGGGGGATTCAAATTGGGCTCCTGTGGACACGGAACTAGCCAAAGGCCCAGATCATTGGGGACAACTGGTTGAGCAAACCCCCTAGGCTTGTTGGAGTGGTAGTTATATAAGGGTTCTTGTCCATTTTATTGACATTGCCCATAAAGAAGCAAGACCTTACATTTGTTGAAAAGGTCAAAGGTCAACAATAGTGAGGGAGCAAGAAGTGATTGATGGTCATTACCCCCCATCTCTAATTTATCCCGTGAATTGTTATTTGGAGGCTCATGTTCTAATGCATTCGCTACCAATGGTATTTTTGATGAAGAAATTAATTTTACCAGAGGGCCCTCCATAGTGCCTTAAAGTTTTAATATTGTAGGGTCCTCATCTCTTAAGAGGAAGTTGGGATAGGTAGGATTTATTGATATGTTTGATGTCAAGGGTAAGGAGAGTGTTGATCTTGTTATAACAGAGTATTTTTGCATATGATATCCCATTTAATGAGGCTTGTTCCCTATTTTTTCAGCAAATGTTCCATGCTATCAATGATGGTTCTATAGGGTATAAATCCCCTAGCTATGAGAGGCTTCACATAATGCCGGTTTACAAGGAGAAAACTTACTTTGAGAAGATGATGGCCCCATTGAAGGTCTCATGGAGTATGGATGGATGTTCTATATTGATGGATGGTTGGACAAATGATAGAAATCTACCACTTATAAAGATTTTGTATCTTTAACATTTGACCCTTATCTTTTGACATCAATTGATTTTTCAAGTCAAGAGAAGAACATAATCTTTTAAAAGGATTAGTCATGAAGCCATTGAATAAGTGCAGCCATTGAATGTTGTACAAATTATCATAAATGTAGCCCTCATTTAAAAGTTGTAGAGTTGACGGGTCAAAAACAATCTAGGCATATTTTTTGGATGCCATGGTGTGTTCATATATAGAATAATGCACAAAAGAACATTTGATTGATTGGATTGGATTGGCAAGCTAATTGAAGATGGATGAAAAATTCAGATGTTTATACGTAATCATCACCAATCATAGGGTATATATTGGAAGTTTTCTAAGGTGGAGTTGCTTAAACTAGTTAATACTATATATGCTGCATACTACATTCTTCTTCGGTGATCATGGGAGGTTAAAAGGGTTTTATGTGCCATTGTTATAACTTGTTAGTGATATGTGGACATATGGGGCAATCTTCATTAGGCAACCATGGAGGTCACACTTAAGATTCTTGATGATCATTTTGGAGATGATGTTAAATTTTTTGTTAACTTTGTTGAGCCAATATGTGGTATGAACCGTTATGTGGATAAGATAGCCCATGTTTAGCAACAATATATGAAAACATTGACTTTATGAGTGAGAGGGATAAAACCTCACAGTCAAGAAATATCAAAACTTTTATAACAACGAAAAGAATTTATAAATGGCCAGTAGAACAAATTGAGCACACCTCTTCATATGTGGCATCTTATGCCTTGAATCCAAAATGGCTCGTTAGTGAACAAACAAAGAAGAGTCTTCCTTCCAAGGATAGAGAGGTGTTGAAGGGATTCTTCATGAATCATTACAATAAAGAAGGTTCTTGGTTTAGTCAGAACTCAACTCAATTCAAGGGAAAGGGCATGAAGATGGAAATATCATCTATTGTGCTTGATGTTTCTGATATGGTTTCAACATATGCAGTCAAGTTAAATGAGGCAACCACACAAGCTGTTAAGTCAAAAGTGGAAGAACGGGTTGCATAAGTTGAAAAGTTAAAAAGGGAAATTGAAACCCAGACAACTCAGTTCCAAGAGTTCAAGAGTGTGTTTTTGTTAGAGCCTTTGTACATACATCCCACCTCATCTAGGCCCGTACAGAGCTTGATCCACAACTAGTTGAAAAGGAAAGCAATAGTAAATTTAAATTGGCTAGACCAGCCTTGAGGAATGTGAGAAAGGTAATCATGGATAACCTTAATAGCAAAGACAAGTTGTGTAAAGATGCTTGGCAGTTAACTTATAACAGTCAGAATTTGGGAACAAGTATTGCAGCAATAAGGAGACAATTGTTATGGTAACTACAAGGTGGTATTAGCTTTGGAACATATTATGTTAAACCATGAACAGAATCCATGGCTGCAAATGGAGCACCAATAAGGCAAGCCCAACAATTACCCAATGATATGCAATTAATTGAAATGTAAAAAGGCTAGAGTTACATAATAGTGCTGTTGACAGAACTAGTAACCAAGTGTGACCATCTCGAGAAAAAGAGAATCAATCTAATGAATGAGCTTGATGAGGGTGTGGAGCAAGTTGCAACTAGAAGGCCGGCTCATTGTTGAAGAAGAAGGGTTAGTTACTAATAAATACTATTTTAATTTTGTTGTTTCAAGAATAAAGAAAGAGTTTGCAAAGCAATATGATAGCAAGAAGGAAATAATCGATGAAGATGTTAAGAAATGGTTAACAGATGCAGTTGTCACTAATTCAAAAGTGAATTCAACCATTGAATCTCATAATGTTAAATTAAATCCCATGGAAGATAACCTATTGGAGATCAATGTGAAAGTGACAATACTGTGGGTCCTGGTAGGAATGTTATTCGAATGTCAGTGGACCATCTTCGTGCCCCTGCTCAGCAAAATCAACAAACGCCACAATAACAGGAATGAGCAGTCCAAATAAGATAATATAATTTTATAAATGTCCAACAAATGACCACAAAATAAATCAATGGGACTGCTATGTATAATAGTATCAATATGTTGTGGAGCCACAAAGGCCACTCCTATATAAACCAAAAGTGGATCTAATCGATCTAACCTCCAACAGCTAGAAAAGAAAGTGTTGTACGAATATCTAGAATGCAATATGCACTACTAGGGGAGAAAAGCCAAACGCCTAAGTGCGATGCCTCAGAAGAGGGTACAAGGGGAAGGAAGAACCCCCAGTGCCCCCTGACTCTGTCGCCTAAAGAGGAGGAGGAAACACTGATCTGTGGATCATCCCCCTTAGTATGTGTCTCTCCTAGCATCCAAGGCCAAACAGAAAAAAACTTATGATAGAAAATTTTCTAGAAGCGTCGGTTCATGGTGCGTCTTGTTGTCTCAAGAGAGCAGCTTGTTGCTGCTATCTGGAAGCTATGGACTACCTACTGGAAGGGCAAGCCCTGTCCTAAGATATGAGCTGGCAGCTCCACAAGGGTCTCATTGGTGGGGGGCAGGAGACCCCCCGAGGTCTCGAATCTAGATCCTGTTTTAATGGTGTTGTTGTCTACCTGCCCGATAGTGCCCCTATCTACTGGTAGCACCGAATATAAGGATGTAATCTCCGAGTAGTGTCCAACTGGGCGGTAGCCTAACCATGAAAGATCAGAGACCCAGTGCCTCCCTCATAAACAAGGCAAAGCACTGCTAGTCCAGGTTCCGGAAAAAAATGGAGAGTTATAAGACTCTCTAAATAGACAATAGAACTACCTCTGTATTTCATAGTATATGGGACACTATAAAATAAACTGCTCCTCCATCTCTGTCTCATGCATATGACATAGCGAGCAAATCTTGTCCTCCTGTTAATCTAATGCTCAACCTCTACCCGAAGCCTATGTGAACCCACTTGAAACTGGCCCAAAGGAATCCTAAGCACGTGCATCTAGTGTCATAGTGTGTAAGGGAGTCGAACAGTGAGGTCATCTCTCAGCTCCACAAAGTGCTCTACATAGAAGGTCATCTTAGGCCTCAATCCCCTTGGTAGGTTGAGCCAAGTGACCTGGATATACTGCATGTATGTCATCTCTGACAATCTTGTTCAACTCCTGCTTATTCAACAAGAGATGTCCAGGGGCATCCAAAGAGTACCTGAAAGGAGGGAGCCAATCCATCAAGATACCAACTAACCAGAGAAGACACGAAATCTCTAAAAACCAACAACCATGAAACTGTCCAGTACATATGTTTGAGGCAATGGCCTCTGAGGAGCAGTATGCAAAATATGGATAACGGTCCCTACTAACTATTGAGTCAGGAAACCTCCAAATATGATGCAGAAACAAGACCAATCTGAAAATAGTCTCAAGCCAGAATGGGTGGGCCACAAACTCAACCTGAATAATGGCATGGAAAACTCTCCTCTTGCTCTTCATCATATGGCAAAGCATGAGGGTTTGTATTCCAGAGAAAATCTTAACTGATCAAAATCAAGACCACCTAGAGGTAACTATTCAATTCGTGTAACTTCCTCAACTACGAAGATTACCAGTTCAGCTGTCTTTAAAAAGCAATGAAGAAGGAGAGAAGAGGTTCCAACAAGCCCTCATTCAGAACAACTCACTATGAATTAATTTTCATTGTCTTCTCTTTCTTATTCCATCTCACTTGGTTCTCTAGTTGTTGATTATAGTCAATGTCTAGAAGTATCCCCTTGAGTCATTGTTTGCAATAACCTGAGCTCCCCTTTTTTTTTCCTATAGGTCATTTGAGTTTAACTATCAAGAATGGGGCATAATCTATGCATCCTCAATGATTTACACATGACCTGCTAGGTCTTGGAAATACAATCATTACTTTGAATAACGTGTTTGTTTTACAATAACAAACAATTGTGAAAATTTCTTCTACGTTATTCTAAGAATTTATTATAAGCTCTTCCATTTGAAGAGGATGTATAATAGTTTACTATGTGATGATCTCATTTTAGGCATGGTGAATATAATGTGTGCTCACTTTGCTTTATATTTTGAGTCCGCTCATGTCTCATCACTTGTGAACTCAAAAATATTTATCTTGTAGTTCGTATATGGTCTGCTTCTTCTCATTATAAAACCTATTACAGTCCATCACGTGTTGCAACCATATCAGAATCATCAAGCACAATAGATGATATGTTGACTGCATATGTTGCAACCATATCAGAAACATCAAGCACAATAGATGATATTTCCGTCTTCTTGCCCTTTCCCTTGGATTGAGTTGATGAGTTGATCTCATTACCAATGATTTGAATTTTTGTTCTTACAATCATATTTAAAATCATTAAGGTTGAGCAACTCATCAGCAAATATTGGTTGTGGGGTTTCTTGAACTCTTTTCAGTATTTCCTCCATAGCTTTCATTTCAGAGAGTGACCACTGGGGTGCTTGCTTAGCATCAAGGTCTATCACTTCTCTTCCTTGAGTGGGAGGTATTGTAGCAATTGCAGAAAATAATTGTGAAGAAATTGGAGTAGCAAGGGGGTTCTTACCATCAGGAGTCTCTGTGCATTCAACTTGTTTCTTCTTCTCAACAACATTGCTTTTCTTATTTCTTTCTTCTGTTGCCATCTCATGTTCTTTAGGCCTTTTTGACTCATGATGGCGACTGTCATCTCCTCTATCACCTCCAATTTCTCCACAGGATTGTATGATAGATTTCAGGGGTGACTCGGAGGGTTTTTGTTTGCGGAAGTAGAGATGTGGTAGCCTAGCCTGGCCTGCACTCCCATTGGCAGCTTGTGTAGTTGTTCTTTCCAACTGCTGCACAAATGGAAGCTTGGTATCCTGGAAAGTGTAAGTGCTGAAAGAAGTGGTGGTTCCAAAATTAGGGTCTTTCAACCAATCTGAAATATGATGTGTCAAGATACTAGCAAAAGATGGAGTAGATTCAGATAATCCAACTTCAATCATCCCTTGATTTGCTTTTAGTGAGGATTACACCTCATTACCTTTATCATCGCCTTCATCCTAATCCTGGCTTGGCAGAGGCCCGAGGGAATCTTTTTATTTGTTAGATTGCATTGGCATCTATTTCTCCTCTTCTAATCTTGGAAGCCTTAGAATGATCTTCGATATTTCTAATATCCATTTAGGGAAGATTTGGCTTTGAATAGGTTTGCATGCTTAATTTCTTCCATGTGCTTTTGAAACAGACCCTTTTGGTCATATTCATTCATCTCACCTGCAGTAAACAATCATATTCATTCATCTCACCTGCAGTAAACAATCCAAAATCATCTAGCTCTAGAGATGAATTCTTTGGATGTTCAATATTAAGAATAGTTTTCCCTTGCAATGAAATGAGCAATGGGATGAATTTAGTTTTCTTTGTATTCAAAAGTTCATGCCAATATCTACATAAGCGACAAATCTCCATCAACAAATATCTGTCATAAACCATCCTTGTTAGCATGTAGGGTTAATCTCAAAATCTATAGTTTTTGATGTATGTGTGGTGTTGATTTACAAGATAATCACCTTTTCCTTTCAAAAACACCTCAGCTTGGTCTGTAAGACTTGTAGGGTATCCTCTAGTCAGCATTCTCCTCACCTGAAAAACAAAATCATCTTGTACTTTGCATAATTCTTATTCTTGCCTTGTCCTATGCTTCCATAACTGTGTATACCAAGGCTATAAACAATGACATAAATCTTTTTGACTCTGCCAAACACAGAGAATTGCCAGTTGACCTTTGTTGAAATGATCTCTCACCAGTTAAAATTGTTCCCCTTTCCAACATCTCATAGATAATATATGTAGTAAAACAAAGAAACTTTGTTGTGTGTTCTTGCCTCAAGAATCGTAATGAACATCCATGCTCCTTTGTAAGGGGAAGCCATGATAATATTTCATATCACTCTAACTATAATGTCTCCTTCTGGGGTTTGTGTCTCCTTGAATAAATGAGTACATAGGCACCTTGTTTGGGTTCTAGGGGAGCTCCTGCATCAGTGACTTTAAATTTCATTGAATGAGGTGGAAGATAGAGCATCATTTTGAAAGCTTCAACAATAAGGATAGTGTCATGCTTACCATTTTCCATCGCTTTGATGATGCAATGATTGCTATCAAATGCTTTCGAGCACCACTCAGTTATATCCCAAAAGTTGAAGACCTATGACAGATAGGTTGCTTGCACTATTTGTGAACTCCATAGACGATTCTATTCTATACTACTTTGTGATAATTTGATGAAGTCATTGTACACACTAGACCAATGAGATTGCAATCCATGGGATGCTAAGGTGTCAATAGTATCATCGACAAACAAATCTTCTTTCTTTTCCTTCTTTGGAGCCATTTTATGTTATTGCTGATTTCAAACAATGAATTACCCGAAGTTCAATGCAAAGTTGTAAACCATGATCGTAGAGAGATATCAAAGGATTGCATCGTTTTAACGTCACTGGCAGAATGTATTTAAAATATACCCACTTTTAGTTCTACCACCCTCTCCATTCAATGCAGCTGTAATGTATTCCTTTGACAATGGATATTACATACCTTGCAAAGTTGCCAAGTGTCACATGGGATTAGTGTACTTTGTACTTTCTCAACTTCCACATCATCAACTACCCATTGAAGAGAGCAATTTGAGTTCATGTCGTCTTTCCTTTTGATCGACACAAATATATGGAGTGATGTCATTTGTGTTGCAGTGGTTTGTTGAAGGAGTGAGCAAGACCTTTGGGGACCTGGACGAATTTCGCCGCATTGTGGGTTTTGCCATAAAGATGAGAGAAAACAAAGATAACCTTATGCATAATCCTCTGCTTGGATGATGGGACCCGGATGGGCCAATGGATGAATTTCTATGTACAAGTTGAATGGGTCCTACCCATATATGGTTCACACATGAGACATCTCCACCATATTTGACTTGGCATTTGAAAGTGCTTTTAGTGGAACTTGTGGATAACCTGCACACTCATCACATGTGTGAATTTCAAACACATTAGACAAAGGCGTGCAAAGGGCTAAGTACAAGATTGACTTCATTCAACTCACCTTGAGCAATTCAATTATACTTTTAAAGGACTAGAACCAATTCTCATACCCAACTTCAACTTGTTTATAAAGCATCCAAAATTCCCTCATACACCTTCGTGGACTTGTTGAAAACCTTTAAATATTGGGACTCTACCTTAACAAACCAGAAGACTACTAGCATCAAGGCCCACACCAAATCTTAGCTAGGCAAAGATTTGGGCAACGATGTGCTAGAGTTACATTCATTTGCTATATGGTTATTCTCATAAGTGGCTAGTTCATTGTCATGTGAGAGGAGTTAGACCACTTATTCTTTTATTCATTCTGTGAAGAGAATCTGGTAGGAATCTAAGAAGGCATAGAACCTAGTCTACAATGCTAGGATCCTTTGATTTTTTCCCCCTAAAAACCCAAGGCACAAAGAAGGTCCTTCCAAGAAATGGGGAAAATTCATAGATGATGCTATATGTGTGGATGAGGAGATCAAACCAAACCAAATGGCTTTCTTGAGTTGTTCGTAGTTACAAACCCAACACATGAGCAGGTGCTTGAAAACGATGAGTACTTAAAGAGCATTTTGACTGAGGATCTATAAGATGTAGATCATACAAAAGTAGTAGAAGACTCTATTATCTACTATTGGCATTATGGATTTATAAATTATGACTCATGAGCAAATGCCATTGAGCATTTCTTTTATGTACTTGATTGAACATGATGATTTTGAAATTTGTAGCTAATACAAGAGTTTGACCCAAGCTTCTTACCATCTTGTTGTTTGTGTATTGAATGAGAAATTATCATTGAATTATGATTGTTGAGTCTTCTGATATCATTAATGAAGCTAGAACGTTGGCTTCCTCATGCTAGCAAGATGTCATATTGACTATTGCATAGATGCCTTTTACATACGTTCTATATGATTAGGCTTTGCCAAAATGATTCCCTTTTGCCATAAGATGTATTATTTTTTATCAGGGCCAATATATCTTTTTCTTGTTAATCCTCATCTTGACTAAGGAGTTTTCCATAACCATTCACGAGATCACTTATACATTTAAAAAATTAAATCGGGAAATTTTAGTTGTTGGATTTTCAAATTGTCTGTGGGAGTTATCTTGAGAATGCTCTTTGCAATACTTGTTGAATGAAGTATTCAATGATTATTGATTGCTTCTGCCTCTCTTGAGTGGTTATTTATCGTTGGCACACTTACTTTTAGTTTTCCTACTTTCAATTGACCAATTTATAAAGTCTGACCAATTTATAAAATCTAGACTAGACTTATCTTCTGTCTAGATTGTAGTATTTTTTAGATTCATGAACTCTTCCCTCATTACTTCTTTGTCATCTATTTGCATAACTTTTGAATTTATGAAGTGTAGATTGGATTCCATTTTTGTTTCTTGATTATATGACCGTTTCGTTTCTTTATCAAAATTTCCTTTTCTTTGTCCATTTCCTTGTTTTTATTACGGAAATTGAGCACATAAAGAAACCAAGATAACTCAAAATTTTTCTCTGTATTGTATATTAAATGAGAAAGCGAAAGCTTTCTTATATAGGGCTACAATCAAGTATGAGTCAATCCACTTTATGAATGTGGGATAAATTGATAAAGTGAAATAAGGCTTAAAAGCATCAACTAACCTAAAGTCGAATTGAATTTATTAATGTCGAAGTCTAATATCTAGTTGACCATTATAAACTAACATTTATTTTAACACCCTCCCTTAATGGTCAATCTACTAACTACACCAAGCTTATCCCCAAATCTTACATATTTTTTAGGACCCAAAGCCTTGGTGAGAATGTTTGCAATTTGATCCTCTGTAGGACAATATTGCAGCTCGATAGACCCATCTTCTACAAGTTGCTTGATGAAGTGACAATGTACCTCAACATGTTTGGTACGCTCGTGGAAGACTGGATTATTGGCAAGTTTCATCACCCCTTGGTTGTCACATAACAAGGGTGTTGGCTTTGTTTGTTGCATTTGCATATTTGAAGGCATCCTCTTGAGCCAAACTGCCTTGCATGCTCCTTTCACTGCTCCTCAATATTCTACTTCTATTGATGAAAGGGCTACTGTATGCTACTTCTTGTTGGTCCATGTGACTGCACCTGTGCCAAGGATGAAAACATATCCAGAAGTGGATTTTCTATCATCAACAGAACTTGCCCAATCTGAATCTGTATACCCACACAACCTAAGGTCTTTGCTTTTGCTGTATTGAATACTAAAGTCAAGTGTCCCTTTTACATATCTTAACACTCGCTTCGCTGTTGTCCAGTGCTCTACCTTTGACGCTGTCATGAATTTGGAAGTAAGGTTCACAACGAAACTCAAATCAAGTCTAGTGGATGTAAGATATATCAAGCTACCCACTAGTTGTCTGTATACTGACTCATTAACTGCCTTAGAGTCAGTTTTGGCTGAAAGTTTCAACCCTTTATCCATAGGTGTAGACGAGATTTAGCAATCTGTCATTCTGAACTTGTCCAACAAACTCTTGGCATATTTTGTTTGTGAGACAAAAATGTTGCTATCTGTTTGCCAAACTTCTACACCTAGAGAGTAGTGTAGGGGGCCTAGATATGTCTTGTCAAAAGCTTTGCTCATATTGAATTTGATTTGTGTTATTGCACTTGCCTCACTGCCTGTAATAATGATATCATCTACATATATGACTAGAAGGATTACATCATTACCAACTCTTTTGACATACATGTTGGAATCTGAAGGACTTCGCTGGAATCCCTGTTCATCCAAATACTTGTCAATCTTGATGTACCATGCTCTAGGTGCCTGTTTCAGACCACATAGAGCCTTCTTTAGTTTGCAGACCATACGCTCCTTCCCTGAAACCTGAAAACCCCGTGGTTTATACATGTATACCTCTTCCTCCAAATGTCCATTAAGGACGGCACTCTTCACGTCCATCTGATGGACTTTCTAGCCATTCTGTGCTACCATGGCTAGAACAAGACGAATGGTGCTCATCTTTGTTGTAGGAGCAAAGGTCTCTAGACATAATCAATGCCTTCTCACTGAGAGAACCCTTTTTGCAACCAACCGTGCTTTGCACATGTCAAGTGTACCATCTGTCTTGTACTTGACCTTGTACACTCGTTTGAGGCCAATGGGTTTCTTCCCCGATGGAAGTGGTGTGAGATCCCAAGTTTGATTTTTCATCAAACTCTCATGTTGGGTTGCCATGGCCTTTTCCCATTCAGGTCTCCCTTGTGCTTCCTCGAACATCTGTGGCTCATAGATTTCTTGAATATTGGCCATAAGAGCAAAGTAGACTGTGTTTGTTGTCTGTTTTCTCTTTCCTCTCGATGATCGTCCCTCGATCATTTTGCTTATTCGAACATCTCCAATGGTGTTGTGCCACCACTTGGGTCTCTTGTTGGGATCTTCCTTATCCACGTTGGTATTGCCACCATGACTTGGGCCACCTGTATCTAGATAGAAATTACTGGTCTAGGAGACTCCTCATGCTTAGAATCTTCCCCCCCTTCAGGTGGAGTTACTTGAAGCTCATCACCTGAATCCTCAACCACTTCTGGCTTCTCAGTAATTCAGAACTCGAGAGAAGTTTTGAAAGGGCCAAACTCCTCATCAACAACATCTCTGCAGAAGCTCACCTTATCAGTGTCAGTATCAACCAACTTGCAAGCCTTATGAGTGTCGTTGTACCTTGTAATCATCAACTTCTTGCTCTTTTGATCTAACTTGGTTCTCTTCTCAGCTGGAATCCAAGTGTAGGGAGTTGAACCAAAGACTTTATGATGACTTACTTTGGGTTTTCTTCCAGACCATGCTTCCTTTGGGGTCTTTTGCTTCACTGCCATCGTGGGAGATCTATTCAGCAGGTATACTGCTATGGACATTGCCTCAACCCAAAACCTGTTTGGGACAGACCTCTTCTGCAACATACACTTGGCCATCTCTGTGATAGTACGGTTTTGCCTCTCAACCACTCCATTTTGCTATGGAGTGTAGGGTGTAGTATATTGTATTTGGATCCCATGTTTAGTACAAAAGTTATTGAATTCTTTTGAGCAGAATTCCCCACCATTATCAGATCTAAAAGAGGCATTATGACAACCTGACTCTTTCTCTACTAATGCTTTGAACTTTTGAAATTCATTAAACACGTCAGATTTTAATTTCAGAAATACACCCACATTTTTCTATTGAAATCATCAACAAACAAAAGGAAATACTTGGCACCGGTGATTGATGCCGTGTTCATTGGTCCACATATGTTTGCATGAACCAACTGAAGGACTCTGCGCTCTTGTAATATCCCTGTTTCCCCCAGCTTGTAATTAATCATTAATTATGATTACCATGCTATGACATGTGAACAATGTAAATGTATTATTGTTTAGATTGCAAATAACTGACTGTGGGGGGAAGCCTTAAAGTACTGACCATGATATCACTAGAGGAAAGATTGAGGAAACTGTAGAGAGGGTTCATTATGTCAAAATGACCCAAATTCTCTTTGTTGAAATAATAAGCCTGATCCTGATCCTAAGGAAAAATCAGTTAATGAGAAAAGGACCGGTGGTTGAACAATCAACTACCCCATTGAATGGAAGCATGGAGGGTCTGGTTGAGGAGACATAAAACTGTCAGCCTGGAGTACCACAAAGTGCAGTTTCCTGTAGGCCCAGATTGACCTGAGTTCCTTCTAACAGAAGGAAGAGGACATGTCTAGAACCTTCCTTGGGAGGAAAAAGGCGTGCAAGAATACACATGAAGGCAAACAAGGAGACCATGCCCACAGGGGGGTGTGCGCCCTGGATATGTTGAGAGAAAGGTGAGAGCGTGTGAGGATCTCCAGTTTAGAGAAGACCTGAGGGATTAAATTGTTCTGGTTACAGGAGAGAACAGAAAGAGGACTCCTCAGAGATGAGGGCCGCGAGCTTGATGCCGAGGAAGCATTTGATAAGCCTCGCAGAAGCTGTGACAGAGAGAGAATCTCTGAGAAATTGCAGGAGTTTCCCCTAGTGATATCATGGCTTGGCACGGGAGTGGCCAGAGTGCTAAGAGTGAATGCCTCTGAGCCTATGGTTGGGTGGAGAGGCGAACACCCACAGTCAGTTGGATGGCTACCACTTGTAATAGATAAGTATTCTCATACCTTGTGAAATTGAACTGTAACTGTAAATTAAGGTTGAATATCCTGTGAACGTTTCAAGGATGTGCATGCTTGTTTGATGATTAGATTGTTTTTCTTTATTTTGCTTGATTGTGTATTTAAGCAAGGAACTATATGGTTTGAACATGATTTGTACACGTAAATGCTTGAGCCCCCCACAGTGGCTCAAATTAAAGGAAATAAACTGTGATTTTGTTGACCATAAGTAGAGTTTTATGTATGCATGTCTATACTTCCAGTTGTTTTGGGTCTCCTGGAAAAAGGGTCTGTTAAGCTCAGGAGAGGTAGTGCGAGGGTGCACAGAGCCTATGCAAGTTGTGTAGAGGTTAAGAACTCTTTAAGTTCTAAATTCCATGAGAAGCGCAAGAAGTGCGCCTACACTTCATTCAAAGTATTTGCAAGATCAAAAGGTATAACGCTCGTAGAATGCATAGCAGTGTTGTATATCTTTCCGATATATCTCTGATATTCCGATAAATTCCATGTTAAACCCTTGTCAGATATATCCGAAATATTTCGAGATATTCCAAGTTAGACCCCTGTCTTGTGACATTTTCCGAGATATTCCGATATTTTCCGCCGATGTTACCCAGAAGTTACATTCCAGACCCTCGCTGATATTTTCCCTGAGATGAGATATACAACATTGATGCAGACCAAGGCTGCAGCCTATGAAAACCATGGTTTAAATCCCTTGTTGAAGGGAAGCGGAGCCGCGAAGTACAGAAGAAGCCACAACAACCGTTGATTTGGCTGCAAGGATAGATTTGGGATGTTGGATCATACCCAAAAGGAGCTAGGCCTCTGGGAGTTCGGAGCTTCGAGACTCCAGAGTGTTTTGGGTGATGGACCTCACGAGTTAAAACCGTCGAAGGTTCAAATCTACGAAGTCGCCTGGTTAATAAATATTAGTAATTACATTAAGTTGTAATTAACATAATATAAATGTGTCTCCTTCGGAACTCCGGGAACTCCGAGACTTCAGAGGTCGAAGAGGAGAATGAGTTGGAGAGCGTAGCCCTGGACTTGTTAATATCCCGTATGACCATGACCCAAAACCTCTCGCTATGCCCTAAAGGAACTACACTACTTGAACTTCAGGACCCCGACGCTCCAGGGAAAACAAACAGTGTAATAGCAAAAGACCTCCAAATGCTGAAGTCACGAAGCGACGAGGGCCGTCGATTTGAGGATACTTCGGGATCTCTCTTTTGATCGTTGGATAGACCGTGGTCAGTCCGACGCTGACCACTTCGGGAGTAAAAAGGAAACTAAACAACAAAACCCCCGAATGCCGAAATCACGAAGCGACGAGGATTGTCAATTCGAGGATACTTCGGGACCTTTCTTTTGACTATTGGATCTAGACCGTGGTCAGTTCGACGCTGACCACTTCGGGAGTAAAAAGGAAACTAAATAGCAAAACCCTCAAACGCCGAAGTCGCGAAGCGACGAGGACTGTCGATTCGAGGATACTTCGGGACCACTCTTTTGATCGTTGGATCTAGACCTTGGTGAGTCCGACGCTGACCACTTCGGGAGTAAAAAGGAAACTAAACAACAAAACCCTCGAATGCCGAAGTCGCGAAGCAACGAAGGTCGTAGATATAAGGATCCAGGTGGACCTATCTCGACCATTGGATATAGGATATTGGAAGGTCGGCTGGAGGGAGTTCGGGACTTCGGAGCTCTGGGCAATTCTCCTGGTAGGAGAAGCATGATGTTCTCGGAGACTGTCAGCCCGGAGTGACGTGGCATGCTGACGTCACCTAGGGTGATGTGATCCTTATTATGCTTGCCACATGTCATCTTGATTCATGCTTTTCACAGACCTTATGTGCTAGATGGAATTTGACACGTGTCACACGTTGATTGGGCCATGTTTCATCTCCGTATTTTGCCACATGTCACCCCCTGGTGCGTAGTTGCTTGACCTAATGGCTAATGGGACCCCGGGAGTTCGAAACTTCGGGAGGCTTAGGGTGTTAGAACGTATGCTCCAATAGGGCCGAAGGTTGGAGCTACGTGGCAGGACCTCGGGACTTCGGGATAGTTAGGATATCGAGATGCTATGGTTAAAGTGGTCGAAGGCCTTGTTCCATCGGTTCCTATCTCGTCGTTCAATGCGCAACCATGTGTAAGTGTGGACCCAGCGGGAGTCCGAGACATTGGAGAAATAGAACAAATAAGTAAAAAGGGTTGAAGGCCAGGACCAATCTCCTGCTTCCCCATGTTATAATGTTTTAAACATAAGAAATTAAATGAGTGGGACCCTCTCTGGAACTTCGACGTTTGGGAGAATTGGGTTTATTCACAAATTCATGACGAGGAACTTTCGCCGAAGTTCGAAGACTTAGGCATTAACTAATATTAATAACCCTAAGTGCCCTTGGAGATTTAGTAATGAGTGGGATTTCGCTATGTTAATGATTAATTAACTTAGTAGGCCTATAGGAGCTAGACAAATGTCAACTCCTGGTTGGGAGAGTCTTCGTATACTATGATGATGTGGAGTGTCGGGTGACAGGGAGCCACGTGGCTATGAGAGACTCTAGTCAATGAAGGCTTAAAGAACTTTGAAAGGCCATAACTTGCAATCCCGAACGCATATTTGGACAAATTTATAGTCGTTGGAAAACCCTCGTCGAACCGAAGACAATGGGACCCTAGTTACAAGGATTTGAGGTGATTGAGAAAAGTGAAATTTTGATGCCTCATCCCTTAAAAAGGTACTTTAGGGGTCGGGTGTGTGACAACTCTCCAAGCTTGTCCTTCATCAAATGAGGTTCTATGTTGCTTCCCTGTCTAGCAAGCTTTGCAAATTCCTTGGATCTTCTGAGGAATGTTGTCAAGCCCATCTTACCAGTTTCTCTCGTGCCAATTGAGAGAGGTAGGTCAAGTTAAGGTGCCCATACCTCTAAAGCCAGACGGTACTGATGTCAGTTGCACTCTTAGCTGCTAGTGCATGCTCTTTGCCCTGTCCAATATCCACTAGTATGAACAACCCGTGGTCCTCCACTCCAAGAGCAACAATCTTCTTGCTCTCCCTGTCGACTATGTAGCATTTGTGATTTCTAAAGTTGATATCTAGATGGGGGCTATGCCTTATAATCTGACGGACTGAAAGTAGATTAAGCTCCATACCTGGCACATAGTAGAAATTGAGGAACATGAGCATTTTCCATCCAAAGGAAATTTGCATATTTCCTGTGCCAACTATAGTATACTCCACCCCACCACCGAAGATCACAAAATCCTTGGATGAACAAGGTGAATACTCTGTGAACCAATCCCGCCTGTTGGTGAAGTGTCGTGATCCCCCTGAATCGATGAACCAAGCATATGACAAGGACTGATCTGCTTGTGTTGTAACTTGTGGCCATGAATGCATAGAAGGCTGACTCCTCCTCTTCTGTGTGTTCTGTGACATGAGCCTTCTGTTGAGGCCCTCCCTGGTCGGATTTTTGATCTGCCAACCTTTTTCTGCAGTGCTTCTTCATATGTCCTACCTTGTCACAATAGTGACAGGTGATGGTCTTTGGGCTCTTGGTTGCATCCTCACTGCCCTGACTGTTCTTCTTTGTCCATTTACTTTTTTCCTTGACATTGGCTGTGAAGGCCTGTTCTGAACCCTTGATCTCATTGCTGCTACCAAACTGTTTCTTCCGTCTGTCTTGTTGTAAGAGCTTATTGCACAGCTCTCCAAACTTAAAGTCAACATCCGTAGCGATGATGTTCAGGGTCTCTATGAAATGCTCATAAGCACGTGGTAAGCTTTTCAACGTGATTACCACCATGTCCTCTTCTTCCATCTTTCGGTCAATGGCCTCCAATTGTTCTCCGATGTCTTTGATCTTGAGTAAGTGCTCCTGTAATGATGCACCCTCATTCATCGTGATCGAAAACAACATGTTCTTCAAGAAGAAGGCTCGTCCCTTGTCTGAAGTTTCATGCAGATCTTTCAAATGCTTCCAAATCGCGGCGGAAGTCTTCTCGGTTTAAACCTCAGGAAGCATCTCATCTGTCACGGACAACTTGAGCAGCATCATTGCTTCTCTGTCTTGTCCATCAAACTTGTCCTTGTCTTTACCTGCAAAATCGGGTCGGGTTGTCTTGCCGAGAACGATATCTGACAAACACTTGTACTAAAAAATAGCTAACATACGTTGCTTCCACATGTTGTAGTTCTTTCCAGAGAACTTCTGGTTGCCTTCTAGCATGATGTTGGACAACGAAGCCATAGATACAAGTCAAGAGTGCAGAAAAATAGACTGAATCAGAGAGACATATGCAAAATACCTGTTCTTCCCTCCCTGAAACTGCAACATGGGAGTAAAAACACCTGTATACTGGCGCTAAACAGCTGTAGCGCCACGTACTGCTGAGTAACATGCAGATTTGTGAGAAATCTGCCCCAAATCAGCCCAAAAATACTCAGATCTGTGTACCAATAGCTGAAACTTCACAGATCTAGATAGATCTGTCCTCAAACAGCTCAAAAACCAGTCAGATCTGCTAATAACTAGCACCAAAAAAAAATCAATCTCCTTGGGTCTGCTGAAAAATATTAAATCAGCAGCTAAAACTTCCAGATTTGCAAATCTGGGCACCAATATAGGAAAAAAACAGCGTCAATCTGCTTCCAATTCATCTATACTGTCAAGGAAACTGAGAAAGAGGATATTCTGGGCCGTAACTCAGAATTTTCTGCACACTTCTGAGCAATTCTGTACGACTGCACTGTTTTATCGTATGACTGTTCCGTATGACCTCTGGAATTAATGGCTGAAAACAACAACTGAAAAATCGCTGTATGGTGGCTGAAAATTAAAAAATAAACAATTAACCTTTCTTAGAAAATAATGAGACTGGTTTCAATGAAACCCTTTTGGCTCTTCAATGTGCTACGCTTGCGATCCCTCTATCCGTCTCTGCTGGCAGCAGTCCCTAGGTCTTCACGCTCACACAAACTTTATGGCACCCAAACTATTGAAGTCACAAGAGTGGAACCTTGTCTTCCAAAGGTCCGAGACTCTTGATACAACTTCTAGAACACTGGGCTCTGATACCATATTATGGAAATCGAGCACATAAAGAAACTAAGGTAACTCAAAACAGTGCTCCATATTGTATATTAAATGAGAAAGCGAAAGCTTTCTTATATAGGGCTACAATCAAGTCTGAGTCAATCCACTTTATGAATGTGGGATAAATTGATAAAGTGAAATAAGACAAAAGCATAAACTAACCTAAAGTCGAATCAACTTTATTAATGCCCAAGTATAATATGTAGTTGACCATAATAAACTAACATTTATTTTAACAGTTTTCATCTTCTTTTAGTTTGACCAAAATAGTGTGCACTGTGTGCTATCCAAATCCATGCAAACATTGTTACAATCTAAAATTTGCTGTGAAACTCTTCGAGTCTTTTTAAAAAATCTATCTTAAAGTCAATGGAACATTCTAAGACATTGAAAAAAATTCTGGAGTAAACTTTCTTTTAGTTTTTGTATGTGCCAGGCAAATCATTTCAATTTGCCATTGGCAAAAGGTAGTGTTTTCTTTTTTCTGTCTTTAATAGTAACCTTCCATATTTTGAAAAATAAAGGGGCTTATATATATAAAATAATTCTCAATAATCTATCAATTATTTTTTATCTTGACATCCCTATAATATGCTTATATACTCCATAGAAACAGGAGAAGTTGTGGGTGGCTTGATAGGGCACACCATGTGAAGATATGCAGTGGAAGTTGAGATGCATGTTGGAAGATTGAGAATAAATAACTAGAGAGATGGAGGGATGGATATTGAAGAGAATGTAATATAGTATATACTGGAGAGAGAAAAAAACAACAAGAACAAGGAATATTGATGAGAATACGATCTATCTATCTATATAGTTCATTTAGTGCCCATTTTAGTTTCTCTTGCGAGTGTTTCTTGCCCTCCCCTGCCTTCCTTCATCTCCTTACCTGATTTATCTCCAACTTATTGTTTTTCAGACCCTCCCTCCCTTATACCTGAAAAGAAAGTATGCTTTTGGGAGATATTAGTGCTTAGGAGCTAGCATGGTACGATCATAGTTTTAAAAATCGGAACCGGCACCGGAACCGGTCGAGGGTCCAACCTGAACCATATCTGGAAAT
>ML786592.1:417201-428197 GCA_009831015.1 Picea engelmannii | reverse complement strand
TGGAGGATGACACCTCAAGAGGATCACCATTATCAAAAGTGACTGGCTCTAGCACTAGTTCATTAAGATCCAAGTTGGCTAATGCCAACTCAACATTGTTGTTCAAACCCATATCATTAGAAAACACATCCCACATCTTTGTCTTTCCCTTCAACCACTCTTCTCTCTGCCCGTATATAAGACGGAGGTTGGTGTGCACATACACTACTAAGTCACCTGACACGACGACAAAGAGAAGAGTTCAACAGGAGAGTTTATACTTGAGTGAAGGGTACATTTTTACTGGGGTTGTGACAAAAGAGTTCAACAATCAATGCCAGCAACATTGAGGTACATAAAGGGCTTGGTTCTCTTGATTAAATGTCAGTTCCATACCCTCATACATGATAGAATCCTGTGGAAACATTGCAATCTTGCCAATCTTGAAATCCTGAAAACTGTTAAGTCTGTTGAATTTTGAATGGGAGGGGGTGGGGACCTCTTTAAATAGCATTAGTAATGCAAAATAACCTTCAGCTGCACACCAAAACACCTTACAACTCCAACTTGCATGATAAAACACGAGCCAAGTACTTCTCTGTTACTTAGGTTTTAGTTTTTAGGGGGTTATAGGTTTTGGGGACCAAACCGGCCGGTTTATGACCAAACCGGCCGGCTTGGTCATAAACTGGCCGGTTTGGTCATAAACCAGCCGACTGGTTCGGTTTATTGGCCGGTTTGAACCGGTCGACCATCAACCCGGTAAAACCGGCCGGTTCCGGTTCACCGGTTTTTAAAACAAGGGGTATGATGACAAAAGAAATTCCTATAAAGGAGATATTCCAAGATCATTTTCAAAGGAAATTCACATCAACACAATATGATAACAATAGGAGGGAGTTAAAAGATGCTGTATGGCAGATTGTCCTCACTTAAGTTTCATAGTTTCAACAGACTCTTCTTTCTAAACCTTTATATAATGGACTTTCAATGCATTAAATGCATGTCAGATGGAGAATCACCTAGAATGGATGGTCTTGTGAGTTTGTGAAAAACATCAACTTTGCAAATATTGTGTCGGCGAATATATTGCTGAGGGTCTGAAATATAACTTTTCTGCAATATTGGAGAAAACATTGGAAAATATCAGCAAACTCAAAAAAAAACTTCATTGGAAAATATCTGGAAAAGATTGTAATTTCAAATATATTGTGAGAGATTAAGGCAATTATTGCCGCCTTGGAAATCTTGTGATATCGGCAATAAAATTTCAATATTTGCAACATTGAAAAGCATTGACCAATGATTAGAAAGGACTGTCTAAAGATGTCCTCAGAAGGGTTGTGGACATGCATCATGTTTGAGCAAGTAAATACAGGACTGATCAAACTCATTTCAAAAGGGTCCAAAAGGGCACTTGGTAGAAGATGGAAGCCTATCACCATTCTCAATGTATGCTGTAAGGTGTTCACTGAACTTTTAGCAAATTGAATCAAGTCTGTCGAATCAAGGATGGTTTGGCTAGAGTAAATTGGTTTGTTTAAGGGGGGATTCATTTTGGACAACTTAATTACAGCTTGGGAGAGCATTAATTTCACAATCAAACTAGACAAAAACCACTTCTTCATTAAGTTTCACCTTGAAAAACATATGACAGGGTAGAATGGCACTTCTTCATAGACACGATGGACAGACTTGATTTTTGAAATTTCTCCAGTTGAGTGATGGACACCCTCTTCTCTAATGTGTCTACCTAAGTATGTGTGAATGGTAACCTCTCCAAAGCCATTCCCTTGTGATCAATTCGACAAGGATGTCCACTTGCCCCATATTTGTATGTGATTGCAACAAATGCCCCTTGGATATCTTCTGTAAGAAATTAGGATTCAAGGAAAAATTAGAGGGTATAATTTTATTAGGAGGCAGCCATTGCTTAATGTCCATTTTGCTTATACTCAACGTTCATACCTTAATTGTGTCTAGAGTCAATATAGGAACTTTACTAATGGCTGAGAACGCCTTTGAAAAAGCAACAGTAGCAGTAGTTAGAAAGTTAAGAATAGAGGTTAGTATTGATTGACAAGGTGATAATTTGTATTGGATCCCAACAGGATTGAAGGTTATTCAACTAGGATAGATTGTCAAGTGCCTGGTGACTCTATTTGGTGTAGAGATTTCACCAAGTGATTAATGAAGATGGTAATGGATAGATTTGAAGGAAATCTGCAAAAAATGGCTCCATCCTTGCATTCCTCTAGTAAGGAAACCCATGGTTATGCAATCTTAGCACTTGAACATGTGCATTAATCTATTTTCCCTTCCCCCTCTCCAATAATAGACAAAAGGTCAGAGCTAGGAGATTGTTATGGGGGAAATAGAGTGGAAAGAAAGGTTAACCTCTAGTTTCCCGAGAGGGAGAAAGGAGACCTTGGCCTAATAGATATCTGCAGACAAGTAGCAGCTTTGACAGCGAAAATGGTGGTAAGAGATAAGTGGTCAAGCTCCATAGAAGATATTACTTTGACAATGAGATGGGACAATCACTCATATACCAGGTGTTAGAGATCCCTTACAGATTAGTGATGTGATTTGGGGACCCAATCTCTTTAAGTTGTCCGGCTCAACAATTTTTGGTAAGATTTGGCAATTTGTCTCTAGGGAGTTAAATTGGGACTTTGAGGGGCCGACAAGTGATTAAGACTTTGCTGCAAGATTTATCTAGGCCTTACCTTTACTTCGTGGGCAGCTAGGGGACTTTATGAAGAAATATTCTCTAGAAGAGGATTGTGGAGTTGGAGATTTATGGAATAAAAAGAGAGGTACATGGTTACACTAGAAAAATATAATCTGCCCTTAATGATTAGCAGCTATAGACAAAACTAACTCTTTTGAATTTTCAAAGTCAACCCAGGTTCTGATATTTTATATTACAGTTGGAAGTGCAAGGGTCTATTTGGAAATGCTGGAGATGGAGTTGTTATCAGCCTCATTATCATTATGAGAAGAAAAGAATATACCTAAGAGTTAAATCTAACTTCCCAGTAGCAAAACACTTAACCAAAGCTAGGGGATTTTGGATAGAAAGATTTGATAGATCAAATGTGCCAAGCCATGTGGAAAATAAGAATCGCCTTCAAGTCCTGAGTTCTAGGTTGGATGGTAACCACAAAGCTTAGCTGTCAAAGGCAGATTTCATAAATCTATGCTAACCAATGGGATTTGTATAATATGCCAAAAATAATAAATAACCAAACATGTTTTATGGGGTTGTAGAGTTCCCTGGACTTTATGGGAATGGCTCTTATCAAAATATGCGACTCTCTTTGTTGGCCCTCTCAATTGAAATGAGCAATTTTAGGAGTCATGGTTGGTCAAATAACATGACAGGAAGATATGGATTACCGTCCAATCAACAATGATTACCTCTTTATTAGAGCTGAAAGTGTCCACCATTGATGAATCTACTAGTATTTTCATTTGAAAGCTGACTAAATTTGAATTTGATCTAATTGCAAAACGACAACCGAAATGGGCATGTAATGATATACATTCTCTTGATATTAGGGCCACGACAGACATGCCCACATTTTATTTTTAATATAAGATGCACCCTTTTCAAAAATAAACTATGCCCCTCTATCATGCATTTTGTCATTTGGGATGAACATTGTAAGATGAACCTCAATCCTACATTCTCAGCCAACTAGCAAGTTTAGCATGAGCTGCATCTCTGCAAAGAATATTTCAGACATTGGCTATAGTAAAATAAGTATAGAAATGGATTCTAATTAGAAGGTTTTATGGTCAAGTAAATCTACATCTTTATTTGGATAAGTCGTTTTCCATTATTTGGCTTTGCATGTGCAATCCAACCTTTGGTGTGTAGGTACCCCCACCATTTTCTTTGCCTTTGGCTCTTCTTTAGGTTATTCTTAGCTTCCTATTTTGGTTACATCCATAGTTGTAGTTCCATTTTGGGTATGAGAACATTGCACATTACCAATAGTGTTGCGATCATGGGTCATGAAATAACATAATAAAGGCCATAGGCTCTAAGCCCATCTAATCATTGGAGGAAAACATATACAAAATAACAATTCCAATATAGGCCTCACTATGATCAATGCATGCTCATAATCCATTCAAACTCAATAAATACACCAAAGGCAACATGCAACTATCTCTCAAATGATGATAAATACAAATGGTTAAATAAAAACGAATAAAAATGACACTTCCAAACACATTAAATATGATTAAGTATCAAATACATTATGTTTTTTGCACACTACGTAATGAGGCAAGGACCACACAAATTTAGAGAAAAATTGATGCAAAATATACCCAACCAAAACTTGTTTATGTTGTACCGACACCCTAAACACATGACACGATCAACTCCATAATAAACGAAGGTGTCAATAGGTGTTGTAAATTGAACATGAAACTATCTCTCAAATGATGATAAATACAAATGGTCAAATAAAAACGAATAAAAATGACACTTACAAACATATTAAATATGGTTGAGGTATCAAATGCATTATAGTTTTTGCACACTACGTAATGAGGACCACACAAATTTAGAGAGAAAAATTAATGCGAAATATACCTAACCAAAACTTGTTTATATTGTACCAATTCACCCTAAACAAGACATAATCAACTCCATAATAAATGAAGTCTAGTGTCAATAGGTGTTGTAAATTGAACTTTGCAAATTATAAGCATCCGAAAGTAGGTGTTGTATTCAATTTGTGACAAATGCATACGTTGTGATCAAACTTGTGATGGATGCAAGGGCTTATGTTCTACCATAAATGAACATGCCACAATGTTGAAATTGTATGTTTTTTTTATGGCCATAGGCCATTTAAGTTATAGGTCATTTATTGTAGCTACATTTTGTATAAGATATTATAGGACATTAAATGCAAATCATAATATGTTGCAAGCCCATATTGTGAAATTAATGAGGTTCAAAAGTCATAATTGTACAAGTCATTCAATGCAAGTTATGTTGCCACAATTACCACCAAGAATATGAAGGCCACTTATTTGAAAAGTTGTGCACCCTTCTAAATTCATGGGTTGCTACAACAAATGCACTATAAATGTTATTATTCAGCACATGAATGCAATCTTTCCTTACAAAAGCAAGTAGGTTTCTATATTGATGTCTCAAGACTTGATAATAAATCTAATGCAAACATCAATGAGGATGACCTCATTGTAATACTAAAGAATTCATGAATTCATAATAAATGCTCATGAATGCCATATAAATGAAACTTTGGATGATGAAATGAGGGATTAAGAGGGTGTGTGTGTATACCTACATACATATAGATTGATAGATGGATAAACATACACTATTTCCTTGCGTTGAGGGACACCCTTCCAAGGGACATACAATTATATGGCACTGCACCATTGGAGGTATTGTTGGTGTGGGGTCATTTAATGTGGCTCGACCAAGATGTCCATGTAAGGGATGCCTTTTCTTAGCCTCTTATTGTGTCATATTGTTGATCAATTACTATGATTATTTATACATTTTTAATCATAGTCAATTATCAAATTATAGTTAATGAACCTCATCAATATGCAAAAACCTATTCATCCCTATGAAGCATAAATTCTTGGACCTACTTGTGGGCATAACATCATCTCTTATAAGCAATTGCAATTGCTTCCACACATAATTACTAGGCTTCAACATCTCTTCCATTGGAGAACAATCACCTTAAACAATGCGAATTTTTTACCATATCATTGATTCCTTGGTGGCACACAATATTCATTAATCCCTATATACCCTACTCCACATTGGTAACATAGCTTGGGCATATTATATCAACAAACAGAGATGGCGTGTTTTCTGAATAAATTTCATGTAAGATACAATGCCTTCTTATATGCTATAATATGATCCCAAATACCATGGTGACAACTACATATAATCTCTTATAAACAAAACTATTTTATCGTCATGAAAACTTGGGCCTATGTTAGAAAGACATCAAAGCACCTCGATAGTCCTTTATTTGTTCTTAATCCTCCATTTATTTCAAACAAATTCCAAGCATTATATCTTTGTAATCCAATCCATCAAAATTTGTGAATCAAAATTGTACATAGTCATGAATGTGATCATACCTTTTGATAAATGTTTAGCATTGAAGGGAGTCTCTTTATC
The DNA here is from genome assembly GCA_009831015.1 of Picea engelmannii. NCBI lineage: Eukaryota > Viridiplantae > Streptophyta > Pinopsida > Pinales > Pinaceae > Picea > Picea engelmannii. The sequence continues at coordinate 422,019 of ML786592.1, read as the reverse complement.
AACCAAGTCTCCCATATGTGATCTCAATGTCACATTGATAGAATGATTATCATGATGGAAGTCTCTTTATCAATCGAGTATCCCATATGTGACCTTGATATCACATCCATTGATTGTTTTATTCATTACCATTGCCCATATAAATGGTTTGAATTGCTAAAGCCCTAATCTTGCAACTCAATGTTGTAGAGGATGACCTATCGATTATACACAATCTTGGGAACAATTCCCAAAGTATAACTATTGGACACTTATCTTATGATACATAGAAAACAATTAAAAATAATCTAGATAGATATTTTTGATATATTTATGGTCTCCAAAATCTAAATATAGAATAATTGTTTTCTATATTTAGAAAACAATTATCTTGGGAAAACATGCCATTGTATCTACATACAAAAAAATATTTTTTATTTTCTAAGGTAGATAAAGATAGATGGGTTGTTATATTTTTCAATGCAATCTTGCCTCTATGAAACTCCATGAGTATTATATATTTTTTAGTCAACTAAGACAAGGGACATCATTAAACTTGGGAAATGTCTTTTTCAATAATCTTATATAGAATAATGTAGACTTAAAATATTGTTTTTGCAAATCCCTGATTGGGTAAAGTTTTGGAATATGTTAGGACAACTTATCTTGCTTTTCAGGGTCTTGAAGGAATACCATAGATGGGTTCCTTCAATAAAACTTAAGCCATCATATGCAATAATATTTTTGATGCCTAGTAGTAGTCTTGTAATCACCATAACATTAGAATTTCCATAGATAATCAAAATCATTCACAATACCATACAAATTGAGCCTCATCTTGAAGCCCAAAAGGGTCTTTAAGGTGGTGACAATTACCATATGATCAATCCTCATGCCCTATAGGTCTTACACACTCAATTGTGACACATTAAACCTCTACTATCTCATCCAAAAGAAAAATGGGTATTAGAGGTGATGATGATAAATAATCTAATATTTAACTATACCATGCATACCCTTGAGGTTGAGATTGCATATATTGGTGAAAATTTCCCCTAATTGAGGCATCCCTACTATACCAAAGAAGCAATTAATAAAAAACAAAGGCATACACAATGATTCATAGCTTTCATTTGAAGATGTGTTAGGCCAAATACAAATGTAAGAATTGATTTAGATAACTTAGTTAATTTCAAGGAAAATTAATGATTGGTAGCTTTCATCGAAAGATATGTTAGGCCAAATAAAAAAGTAAGAAATGATTTAGATAACTTTGTCAATTTCAAGGAAAAAACCTCACTATAATGACAATCCATGCTAGATTCCTAATTTACAAGACAATACCATCTTACAAAATTCATGTAAATATTAACAACAATCTAAGCAATCATGCTTAGCCTTTGTCTCACAAATGAATTAAAGTGCTTCTAATGAAATGGCCATAACAATCAAACTATGCATTAATCTATTTGAAGTAATTGAGACATCAATCATGTTAGGAGCATCATGAAGAACTAAAATCAAACTATGCATTAATCTATTTGAAGTAATTGAGACATCAATCATGTGAGGAGCATCATGAACTAAAATGGTCCTATAAGTTAATGAAGTTAATTCAAATGACATTCATATATTTCTATGCCAATATTTGCTTAGAACATTCTATTACTCCCTTGGCAACTTGAAATGGGCCATCCATCCAAGTGGAAAGTACTCAAATGCAACATTAGTGAGAACCCTCATTCACAAAACTGGAAAGTACTCAGATGCAAAATTGGTTAGAACCCTCATTCACAAAACTATTAGTAAAATAGTAAGATCAAGAAGTAGATATGGATGAAGCCTTATAAGTTTCTCAAATTAACTAAGCAAAATCTTAGTTATTCCAACATCAACACCTACAACACAAATACTAATTCCTTTTTTTAAATGGCAAAATTATGATTTAATGAAACTAAAAAAGAATAAGCAACAACAAATCATTGAGTATCATTGTTGATTGTTTCTACAAATTACATGGATAACAAAATTGATCCCATCCTCATCATTTGTCACTAATTATTTTTTGAATAAAATTGCTTTAACTAATCATAAAAAACTTGGTTTGTACACGTAGGAAATTTTATACAAAAAATGGGGTTTCTTAAGTAGCCTCTACAAGTTCACTATCTCATGTGAATCTGATCCAAAATGCACTAGACCATAATTACAAACTTGCAACTTGGCTTAGAAGCTTTGCAAAAATATTATCTTTCATTGCCCCAAGAGGCACTTTCCACGTCGCATTAAACTTAATGACTCAAGAGAGTTTGTCACCTAACAATGCACCTTTCTAGGAGATACATGGACCAACTAGTTATGGAATTTAAACACCCATTTCCAAGTAGAGTTAGCAAATGGCCACAACTAGAACAAATGCTTTAGATTCTTTCTTTTGCCACAAAAAGATCATCTAGGTTGTGACATTCCTAGCTAGAAAAATCTTTGCCCCCAAGCCAAGTCCCCAAGAATCAGGGATGAGGCACCTTTCTAGGAGGTATCTGTTGAATTTTTCATAAGAGATGATATTGTATGTGGATGAATATCTTATTACAATGATGAGTGTTCTATATATACAGAACATATTGTGACCATCCATGAAGAGATGCGTCCCTTGGGTAATAAATATATTTATACTTTATATTATATTATACATATAATATAAATATATTTTATATTTTATATCTATACTTTATTATATATATTTATACTTTATATTATTACATTAATAATCATATTATTAATTATCAATCTAGTAGAATGTCTTTCCAATGCTCCCAAAACATCAACACTTCCTCTCAGCGAGGGAGACATTCTACATTATGCCAAGATTACCTATGAAGATTACCTTTAAAGATTACATGTGGGTAGCTCTCAAATATCTTCAACATGTCACCACGACATCCATTACCTCACAATGCATATGTACTTCATCATGTGCATCCTTATGACTTCACAACTAATGCATCCAAGGCTTGTGGGTAGTTCTCAAATAACTACAACATGTCCCCAGGACATCCACTACCTTGCAATGCATCTGTACCTCATCACGTGCACTCTTGTGAGTTCACATCATGCATCCAGGGCCGATGGGTAGCTCTCCAATAGCTACAACATGTCATCACGAGACTATCCAGTTTCCCATAGAAAACTTGGATATCTTATGCATGACATCCAATACCCTGCGATAACATCTGTACCTCTTCTTTTCAACATGCATCTAGGGTCGGTGGGTAGCTCTCCAATGGCTACAACATGTCATCATGACATCCACTACCCTGCAATAACATCTGAAGCCATCACTCCCTTTGAAGAGGGACTACGTCGAGCTTGTCCCTGAAGTACTCGAACTTCTTCCTTGACAACGACTTTGTTAACACATTCAAAACCTTCTCATCGATAGCCACATATTGGAGCCTCACTGCTCCCTTTTGCACCATATTGGAGCCTCATTGCTCCCTTCTATGCCAAGTGTCTAGTAACCAAGTGTCACTTCCATGAGACAGACTCCAAGTCTAATGCCACACGAACTCACATCCATTGACTGTTGAACATGCAAATCTATACATCCTCGGATATCCATAGTGCAACATGACTTCACCCCATGAAACCAAGGTCTGTGGGTAGCTCTCAATATAGCTACAACATGTCCCTAGGACATCCACTCCATGCGATGCATCAATACCTGATCATGTGCACTCCTGTCTCAGTGCCAACCCTTTTCATGTTGGATGAGTTCCACATGACTTCACCCCATGCAACCAAGGTCTATGGGTAGCTCTCAATAGCTACATGTCCCCAAGACATCCACTCCTTGCGATGCATCAATAGTTGATCATGTGCACTCCTGTCTTAGTGCCATCCCTTTTTCATGCTGGATGAGTTCCACCTGTCTCAGTGTCAACCCTTTTTTATGCTGGATGAGAACACTCAGTGCCAGCTCTTTTTCATGCTAGATGAGAACACTCCCTTTGAAGAGGGACCACACCAAGCTTGTCCTGGAAGTACTCAAACTTCATCCTCAACAACGGCTTGGTAAACACCTCCACAACTTGATCCTCTGTAGTCACAAAAATGGAGCCTCACTGCTCCCTTCTGCACTATATTCATGATATAGTAATATTCGATCTCAATATGCTTCGACCTGTCATAGACCACATGGTTCTCTGACGACTTCATGCAACTCTGGTTGTCACACCAAATGTAGGTCGCCTCTAGTCTGAGACCAAATAACCCAGACAAAAGTTCTCGAAGCCACACTGCTACTTCACATGCTGCCAAATACTCAGCTTCAACCATATCGAGCGCCACACATAACTGCTTCCTGCATCCGACATAGCCTCTTACTCCTTACTATAGTACCCAACTCCCTTTGGAACTGACTGTCCAACTCCCTCTCAAGCACTGAATATCAATTGAATCTTCAACCTGTTGACTTCATCACTTGTCCTCCAGAACAAGTCTCGTCATCCTCTTCTTGAAGGTCTTACCTACAAGTCAAATTCAGTCCAATAGTCTGCAATTTCCAAAGCCACACTGCTTCTTGCATTCGGTGGAGCATCCTGCTCCTTACTGTAGTACCCAACTCCCTCTGGAACTAACTGTCTGGCTCCCTCTCGAGCACTGAATATCAATTGGATCTTCAACCTGTTGACTTCATCACTTGTCCTCCAGAACAAGTCACGTCATCCTCTTCTTGTAGGTCTTACCTACATGTCAAATCCAGTCCAATAGTCATCAATTTTCGAAGCCACACTGCTTCACGCCTTGCTACACATGCTGCCACATACTCTGCCTCAG
>ML786592.1:386579-400349 GCA_009831015.1 Picea engelmannii | reverse complement strand
TTGTTGAGAAGGGTTTCCCAGGATACTTCTTGTGTACTTGTGCATGGTGTTTCTTCTTGTGATCTTGGTTGCTGCAACATAATTGGTTATGGTTTAAGTAAAATGCTAAAATGGAATGAACTTCATGCTTAAGCCTAGCTTATAGAAAAATCAACACTGAGAAACACTCATGGTGGAGAAAACCCAGCAAAAACTTCCTTAATATAGATTGTCAATACAATGCGAAGATAATAAACCAAACACTAGAGAATGTCCAAGACTAAGTAATGCGCCTCTCTCTCTGCTTCTTTCGGTAACTGCGACTTCCTTCAAACTTGCACACTAGATGATTGACTTGAGTGAGTGTCAGAATGAGGCATCGTCCTCTCTTATTTATACTAGCTGATAGGTGCTAGGGTTGTGTCTCTTCACCAAGCAGCGCCGACTTCTTCAACTAGTGGTTAAAACCACTTTAATTTGAACTAGGGGCCGACTTCTCAATTAACATCATATAAACATGGTTTGACCAATCCACAATAGGGGATTTGGTCATACATAAGTCCCGACATGATCAATCCACAAAAGGGGATTGATCTATTTATTAATAACTCAATTATAATTATAATATACTTCGCAGTTACAATATTTCAACAAGGAGTAAGGAGTAATTGATGGTTTTATCGTACCTTAGGGTTCTCTCTACATTCTTGTGTTATATATCGTGTGAATGCATTTTGGTATTGTTGAAGTTAAGAGCTATTTTTTTTTTTATTATCTTTTATTCGCCAAAGTATACTACAAGTGGTATCAAAACCCCATAAAGTACATAAAAAGGAAGAAGCCAAGGAGCTAAATGACTCAAAGGAACCATATGTTGAAGAGTTAAAGAATGTAAGACTGATAGCTAAAGTTTGTATATCACCACCCACACCACTCAGAGAAACAATAGTTGTCAAGGCAAGGGTGTGAGCATCAATGAACTTACTATGGATCAACATGGAACTAGAAAGGCACCCAGTATGGAGGCACATGGAAAACTAAAGACAATGCATGGGGATATCATAGTAGTATAACTAAGACATGGAACCCAAGGAGAAATCAAAATCAAGATCAAGGAGGAAAGGCCATAGTTGGACCCCGTGTCCACATTTCAGTAGGATGGATGGATGCTCGTGGATGGTACCTATTAACTACATTGCTTAGCATGTCATATTATATGGCTTCTTCTCTTGTTTCGGGGGCAAAATATGTGAAGGGGGATGGAATGTAGTGCATCTCGGGAGGTACCCAAGGGGATAAAGGGTGTAATGTGGCCATAATCATGGAATAGGTCCACCAAGTAGTTAAGATGTAATGATATAATAATAAGGGGTGGTGGCATAGACCCTCAGGAATACTCATGAGAAAGACATGAGTATCATTGTATTGAGATATGTTGGATGTTGTTTCTTGTAGCAAGCATGACTTGTGGAATTATTCCTTCCATGAGTAATTGTTGGTGTTAACCTACCTTAAGGGTTCTTTCTACATTCTTATGTTTTCTACGGTGTGAATGTATTTTGGTATTTTTTGAAGTTAAGGGTTCATTCTCAAGCTTAAGGTTTATCTTATATTTTATCTACCAAGATTTACTACAAGAAAGACCTTATTCAACTTAATCATACGGTTATCAAGAATGACTTCATTGATGCACAATAACAAGCTTGTTTGTGTTTGACAACCAAAATTTGGTCTGAAGCTCTTGACCAAGGCACCCATCCCTAAGTTTGCACGTCAAAAATATCCTTAATTATGTGAATACCCCTCTTGGAGAAGTAAAGAGTTGAGAAGCATGTGTTCTTAGCTAGGGCTTTACCATCCTAAAGCAACACATGGGACCACCAAATAAGATGATCATTAAACGCCAAACTGATATAAGGGCTTCCCCTTTCCAGTGTAGATAATGTTTGGAAATTTCCCAAACTTTCCATATGCTTAGGGCCACCAAAGTGTTCTTGATCTTAACTTGGACTTAAGTGACAATCGAATTGTACAGGTTAAGGATTTTCCTAGAGTTTCTACGAAGAGGGTCTCTAAACAAGATGTGATTTCTAAGTAAGAATTTCTAGTCTTCCTTCCCTTCAATTGCTTTGATGGCCCATTTGGCACAAGGGCTTGGGCATGGGTGTGTGTTTTGATAATGCACATGCCTCGCTACTCCTTGACTATGTTGTGCAAATTCTAGTTCACTCTATGAAATCCCTTACCTCCATATCCATTAGCCAACAAAAAGTTGCAAAGGACTTTTTCAAGCATCTAATAAGCATTGATAGAGGGTGTCTTGCATCAAGGAATAACATACATGAATAACAACCAGGACTTTAGAGTATATTTGAAATTTCATTGCTAATGTTGCAGTCTTAGTTATCTGTTTGCCAATCTTCTTTTCTAACCACTAGATACACTATCTCATAGCTCATTAGGAAAAAACTTATGAAAAGAGGATTCCTTGAAACTTAAAGGTTTGTCCATGAAGGTTACATGACCATCCTTGATTAGTTAGATAAAGGGGAAGATCCTTTTGATTGTGCATTTAACATTGAATTTTACCTCACTATCCTAGACCCCAATGCCTCACATATTATTTGTGGGCAATCCATGGCATTTGCTGTTTGGAAATCCATGGCATTTCCTGTTGAAATCTAATCTTGAAGAATAATGAGAAAGGAGTCATCTATGAAGTGTCCATTAACCATTTGACCCACTTTATACTTAGGGAGAGAAATGCCTTTTTAAGGCCATGTGCTATCTGATGGTGAATAAGACATCTAGAGCCTTCAAAGACCATAACATACAAGGTTGGGGCATGTGAACATCCTTAATAGATGGATTTGAAAAGGCTAACTTCCTCAAAGTTGCATATGTTAATGGAAACATTGCTGAAGGCTTCAACCAAAAAGAGTCTCCATTGCCTTGAGGAAGAATTGTCTAAATCCTAATGCTTGCATAATCAAGAAGGACTTTTCAACCCTATCATGGGTTTGTCAAAGTCAATTTTAGTGAAAGGGGCATTGAGGATGATGCGTCATGCCCATTCCATGCCTTCCCACACAACAATCACATTATCCAAGAAGACGCAACATTTGATAAAGGCCCCCTTCTCTAGTTGAATGATTTTAGGTAGGGTATCGATCCAGATGGATGTTGGTGGCCTCCCATGGGTACAAAGAATTGGGTCTTGAGCTTGTTTCTCTTGAGGACAAAATCTCTCGCACGCCCAAGCGACCTCTCATGGCGGGAGAAAAGAAAGACGACGAGACATGAGATCCCTTCAAATTGTTGCTCGAGGAAGCCCTCACGAAGTAGAGAAACGAGATGATGGATAATTTTGCGCAAATCCTTCGACAACTACCAACATGCGATGCATCTTCCTCAAACAGAGGTGCCGTCCCCTTCAAGGTACAAATCAACTTCGATATTCCTATATTTGAAGGTTAGATAGACGCAGATGTTGTAGACAGATGGTTGAATCTGCTAGAAGGGTATTTCTTTGTCCATAACTTCTCGAATAGACAAAATATTATTTTTGCGATCCTCAAAGTCGTTCCCCATGTCAGATTCGTGGGAAAAATTTTGTGAGCAGAAGGAAACATATGAATCCTCATTATTTACAGTCGCGGTCACCTGGGAGTCCTTTAGGGATGCTATTAAGGAACAATACTACCATGTTAGAAGTTATGATGACCTGTATACAAAATGGACCACACTGCGGTAGGAAAGAGACCAAGCAGTGCTAGAGTTCACAAATATCTTCCATACCTTGCGCACCAAGTTGGTTATCAAAGATTTTGAGCGACATCTGGTGCTCAAGTATCGCAAAGGTCTGCATAGATACATCCAGGCCGAAATGGATTTTCTGGACATCTCATCCTTGGGCACGACCTACTGATATGTCGTCAAAATCGAGGAGAAGCTCAAACAAAAGAAGCGACAATTTGGGCCTGGGAACCCCTCACAACAAAAGCCAAGAAAGGGCAGCCCCAACCTGCAGAACAAAGGACAGAGCAAAGACGGATTGCCTCAGGACAACCAGTCCATGCCACAAGAAAAGAAGGACACCGAAAAGACAAAGAAAGATATCGGGAAGTGGTGCAACTTCCATAAGAGCCCCTGACATAACACTGCTAATTGCCGCTCAAAGCAGTTGTTGGTGGCTAAGGTGAAAGCCTTTGAATCAAATGCGGGTTTCGACTCTGAGTTGAAACCAGAAAGGGGGAGACAGATTATTGATGTAGAGCCTAGTGCTACCGTTGCTACCACCAAGCTCCAGCCTGGTGAACCATACAAACCAGAGGAAGGCGAGCGCCTTTTTCATTCACAGATGTGGGTGAAGGGTACCCCGTTGCACTTTATCGTTGATAATGGTAGCCAGAAGAACCTCATCTCAACAGAGGTTGTCAAGCGACTCGCCCTGCCGACAACGCTGCACCCGCAACTCTACACCATCGGATGACTCCGCCAAGGAAGCGATATCCGCGTCAGCCAATAATGTCGCATGTCATATGCCATCAAGCCCTTCAAAGACGAGGTATTGTGTGATGTTGCCCCTCTCGAAGTTTGTAATGTTCTTTTGGGCCAACCATATTTATGGAAACTCCACGCTGTATATGAGTCTAGGCCTCGTAGTGTTATTATTACTTTGAACAAGAAATTGTACAGGATACTGGAGGTAGCCACACCTAGTGCTATTTCTTTGATCTCTGCCAAACAATGCAGGAAGGTCATCTCTCAGACGGGGAAGGTTGTCTTCTTCGTGATTCGCTCTCAGAATGAGCGAAATATCACAGCGACATCCAGAGTCTCCACGACTGACCTCTCTACACAACATAAGCAAGTGGATAAGGTCGTGGAAGCATACTCGGATATCTTCTCCTCACCGATCGAGGTACCTCTACACTGTCAAGTCAAGCACCCCATCGATCTGACCCCCGACACACCGTTGTCCAATGAGCCAGTCTACTGTCGCTCTCTATTAGAGAATGAGGAGATCAAACGACAGATCTAAGAACTGCTCCACAAGGGGCACATCCGTCCTAGCTCATCACCTTGCGGGAGCCCAATTGTGCTGGTACAGAAGAAAGATGGAACCTGACGATTTTGCATTGATTATCGGGCCCTGAATAAAATCACAGTAAGAAACCGATACTCGATTCCCCAAATCGATAACCTCCTTGATCATCTCACGGGGGCCAAATACTTCAGCAAGATTGATCTGAACTCTGGCTACCATCAGGGCCTGATAGAACAAATAGATGTATGGAAGACTGCCTTCATGTCAAAGGACGGTCTTTTCGAATGGTTGGTCATGCCCTTTGGCTTGACAAATGCTCCAACCACTTTCATGAGGATGATGGATGATATCCTGCAACCATTCACTAATACTTTTGTAGTGGTGTTTCTGGATGGCATTCTCATTTATAACAAGACTTGGGCAAACACTTGCAGCGTATTCAACATGTTCTGCACACCCTGTGACAGCACAAGCTATACACCAACTTGGAAAAATGCTCCTTTAGCATGGATATGGTCCATTACCTGGGTACATCGTTGATCAACATGGTGTACATGTGGATCCAGCTAAGATCCAAGTCATCTGTGATTGGCCAGCCCCAACCACACTCACTAAGCTTCAGAGCTTCTTGGGCCTTGCCAATTTCTATCACAGGTTCGTGTTGGGATTCTCCCATATTGCATGGGCCCTCAGCCAAGTAACCGGGGGTGGTGGTAAGGAGAAATTTGTGTGGGGCCGATCCCAACAACAAACATTGTATGACTTGAAGCAACGCTTGTGCTCAACCCCAATACTTTCACTACTGGACCTGCAACAACCCTTTGAGATCGAGACAGATGCTTCAGACTATGCTGTGGGTGTCGTTCTCGCTCAGCATGACCACCCCGTGGCCTATCATAGTGAGACACTATCAGATGTTGTCCATAAGTACCCTACTTACGACAAAGAAATGTACTCCATTGTGCAAGCCTGTCGCTAATGGAGACATTACATTCTTAGGAAGGAGACAATCATCCACACTGATCATAAGCCACTACAGTTCATGTAGACACAAGGCAAATTGCAGAATGACCGCCATTAGAAGTGGTCCACATACTTGCAGCAATTCCACCTCAACATCAAGTATAAAACAGGAAGCACCAACCGCGTCGTTGATTGCCTTAGCAGACTGCCACTCGCGACACTCACCATGGTGCTAGATTCTTGCGGCCATGATACCTCTAGATGGCCCCAACTCTATGAGATAGACCCAGACTTCGCCACCACCTACCAAATGTTGGGCGCAAACGCAGTTGTCACTAATTTCCATCTTCATGATGGGTTGTTGTGTCGTCTGGGCCATATCTGCATTCCATCAAGCGAGCGAGCGAAGCTAATCTGGGAAGCCCACTACAATCGGGTGGCAGGACACTTCGATGTCGAAAAGATAGTGGCAATGTTGTAGAAAAATTTCTACTGGTTGAAACTTCGACATGAGATCAACAAGTATATCAGGTCTTGCACTGCCTGCGCTATTGCCAAACCAACCACTAAGAAACAGGGCCTGTACACCCCTCTGCCTACTCCTAATAGGCCATGGGAATCCATCTCCATGGACTACATGTCGGGCTCCCGTCAACCAAGCGGGGAAATGACTGTGTTTTTGTTGTTGTTGATCGCTTTTCTAAGATGGCGATTCTGGCCGCCTGCAAGAAGAGCATCACAACAGAGGCCACTACCAAGCTCTTCTTTGAACGAGTCTGGGTACATTTTGGAATCTCACAAACCATTGTCTCAGATCGGGATAATCGATTTCTCAGCACATTCTAGTCGAGCCTCTGGTCACTGTTGGACACCAAACTCAACAAATCCACGACCTTCCACCCCCAGACAGATGGCCAAACTGAGGTGGTAAATCGAATGATCATGCATATCCTGCACATGTATAATTCCAAGCACCCTCGCACATGGGATGAGAGTCTTCCCTATGTCCAACATAGCTACAACCGAGCCCTGCATAGCTCAACTGACCACAACCCCTTTCAGGTGGGGTTGGGATTTCAACCATTGGGTCCCATAGATGTTGCACTACCCCTTGCGGTCACCTCAACCGACTCATCTCCTGCTCCAACTGAAGATGACAAAGCCACTCGATTCATTGAGCAGATCCAACACATCCGCCAACAGGGTTAGGATATCCTACAAAAGTCCAATGACAAGTACAAACAACGCCATGATCAACACCATGTGCCACATAAGTTTCAGGTGGGCGACAAAGTTTGGTTGCATTTGCAGAAAGAACACCTTACCGGACCCCATCAGAAGCTTCACCCACTCCGTTATGGGACGTACACCATCACCAAGGCTGTGGGTGATAATGCTTTTGAGCTCAACATTCCTCCTTTCCTTGGCCTGCACCTAGTGTTCAACGTGGATCTCCTTCGACCTTATTTCCCACCATTATTGGACACCTCAGAGATAATAGAACAACTGACACCAATAGAGCTCAACCCCGACTGCATACAACATGCATACAATGATCAGATTGTGGACAAACAGGTCAAGGGCACACACCAACAAATGATCTAGCTTTATCGAGTTGTCAAAGTAGGGCAACTCCTGCACCAAGGCAAGTGGCTCATGCGGGGCCAAATTTAGTAGAAATTTCTTCATCTAATGGGCGCACTCAACGCAATGGAGACCATTTCGTCCTAAGGGGGGAGGATTGATCCAGATGGATGTCGGTGGCCTCCCGCCTATTCCAACTGGCTCATTTTGATAGTTTTCCAGTTCGACAGTTTTTTCCTAGTTTTTGGGTCCCTGACTTTGAGGGTCGTTTTGAGGCCATAAACAATGTTTTTAGGGCTCACCACGATTAAAATGTCTAGGGCTCGCCACATTGAACATGTGTAGTCCTCACATAGACCTTTCCAACGGGTTATCGTGCGCCTAAAACGAAGGTCGTATGAAAAAGTTAAGACCTCGGGAAGTTGATGTAGTAACTTACCCAAACGGGGCCCACATGACTTTTGGCGATTCATTTCCTAGGGTTAAGTTTTTGGATGTCTAGGGTTTTTGACATTCCTATTTATTGTAAAAAGGCCTTGAGAGCCTCATTGTAATCATCTTCTAGCGAATGAGCACAACCGTCACATCTCTTCTTAGAGATAAGCCGCCACCATTCTAGCAAGTTTGTTTTCACTGCATTTTATAGTTTCGACGTATTTCCTTATTGAATAGAAACTAGTTTTACTGTATATTTGTTATTCTATGTTAAGCATCTTTTGAAATTAATCTGTATTCATTTCGTTCTGCTCATAAAATCTGGATCATGTATGTTGGATGTGCATGGTCAAGGCTTTGGCCAAGATTTTGTAAGAAATCTTTAATAGGGTTATAAGGCTCCAACTTGTTATGCGTTAAATTTCTTTAGTGTTAGGTATAAATTTGATCAAGCCTTTGTTAATGCATGCTCATACGTTTTACTTTCCATCGGCTTCCTTATAGACTTGCACAAGGTCAAGCTCAACAAAATCTAAAGTGACATTATAACATTTGCACATATGTCCAACTTAGGTGAGTTGTCATTAACCATTTCCACACGGGCAATTTCCTTCATCCAAAGTTGGTCACTGTTTGCACATCCTTCTTGCTCGTTAGATAGATGACAAGAGATTGCATTTACATAGGTTTGCATGACCACCTTACGTTCATCAGTGAGGCCTTGTGACTTGAATACCTTCTTATAATAGTTCACGAACTCTTTTTAGATGTCTTCCCACTCGATTAAGTGCCTACTATACATATTAAGCATTACAATCTTCTTGCCTTCTTATTTAGTAGCCAAGGATTTGAAATCCCTATGTTCTCTCGTCGCTAGGGTTCATCCAGTGAAATTCAAGGTTGAGTTGGACCCCTATGCTTTATGTATTTCTTCAACCTTCATGCACTGTTAGAGCTTAGTAGCTTTGGTTTGTAGTGAAATTGAATTTGTTGATTAAGTTACTCAAGTTCATCTTTTATAACCTTATGGTGCTTATGGTAGACATAGGCATTTTTCGTATCTTTTCTTCTCATTGTAACATTCCTTAGCTTAACTGAGGAACATTACTATGTGGAATACACCTAAAAATAATTTTTTTTATGCTAACTCATTTCTTGTAGTTTACCATCTACAAATTATACATAGGTTTAACTAGATTTTGACACCCGTAATTAAATGCATCTACAATATTCTAAATGGAAATGAATGTAGTTAATAAATCATCTACAACATCACATAAAACCATTCTCATCCACATGGTAAAATGCACAACCATGAAACTCATAAGATAACTCAGAAAAATTGATAAATCCTTATTTTTAAAAAATGCTTGTGCAACCAGTTGTTTGGGAAGGACATTCCACTCAACCATAGACTTCTTGTTCCGAAACTCAACAACAAATCACCCCCAAGTTAGGGCTAGGAATCCACAAAAGAAGGGTGTCTCTCACAGTGCACTCACAACTCAATGTCCCATAACCCACTGGTATTCTCCTACAACTATCCTGAATTTCCTCCAACTCTCTACCTCTTGACCTGCCCAACCAGAGGAATGTACCCCTTCATTGTTTTCAGTCCATTGGGTGTTCCATTCATTTATTAGGGTCTGTCTAGCACATGTAACCACAAATCTCTCTACTGGGAACTCAAGGGAACCCACTACCAGGAAAACTACCAAGAAACAACAACAAACACTCGTCGTTATAGTGCAACTCCTAGATGAGTTCACTTTTCAAGCCTGACAACCTGATTCTTCAATTTTTTGCTCCAAAACGCTCCAGATTTTCCCATCTTTCTTCCTCTAGCCTAATGCTCTTCTTCCTTTCTCTCTCCTCAATGTTCATATCAAAACTGATTGTGAAAAACTGTCTATCCTTCCCATACGAATTCCCTCTATTTTCCCACGACAGTTCACTGCTCACTCTTCCCAATGTTGATTTTACTTCATTCCATCCTCCAAAACAAATATGGGATGTGACTCTCACACACACCCTCTTACATGAGTTTAATAATTGGGCTCTCATACACAATTATAAAATATAAGGTTTTCCCAAATGATAATACAATTCAGAAATCTGGGTTTGGATTAATACCCATAAATTATTTCCTCCTTATACCTCTCTTAGACAGTTCCTTCTCTTGTGGAAAACTCAGCCCCCATCTATATCCATATCCCCCAACACCTGACATCACATTTTATTTATTAAAATTCAGAAAATACATCGCTTGGCCATAACCATATTCATATATACATTATGAATTAATTATATCAAGGATTATAGCGAGGATGTTACATTCCCCCTCCCCTACAATTGTGCACCGTCTTCGGTGCACAACACCATGCTGAAATATATATATATATATATATATATATTAAGAAAATAAAAATTCTGCAATCTGTTTACTCTCCAACAACAGTTCCAACCATAATCTCTCGTTCTTCTCAATGTGTTGACCCAAGGAATGTGCCTCCTTCACTGCTTATAGTCCATTGGACTACACCATTATTTTATTAGGGCTATCATTGAGGTGACCAAGAATTTTGAGATGTGGTTCCAGAACTCTAGCTACCTAAAATGGAGTCTTGCATTTTTAGCTTTTATTTTCTTCAAAATTGACCAAAATTTGTGGGTATTCCTCCCACATAGTTTCTTTGTGCTCCCACATTGTATCTTTAGGACCGTAGCAGGTCCATTGAACCTTTACCAGGCCTATGGCTTTGTTATCGAACACTTTGACTTCTCGATCCAGGATGCGTACTGGTTCCACTTGGAAATCCTCTTCGTTTTCCACCTGGATCACAATCCAATCAATTATGTGGTTAGGGTCAGATGCATATTTCTGTAATAACGACACATGAAAAACATTATGCACTCTCATGGATGTAGACAATGTTATCATGTGTGCAATTGACCCTATCTTCTCTAATATTTCAAAAGGTCCGCAATATATTGCTGCCAACGTTGGGCATCAACCCAATCTTAACGAACTTCTTTTCACTTTCACTTTTAGAAAAACAAGTTCGCCCACTTTAAAATCTCTAAAAACTCTGTTCTTGTCTGTATAACTTTTCTGTCTGTCATGGGAAGCCTTTAAATTCTGCTTGATCTTTTGTCATTTGCTCTTCCATTTCTCTCAACAAATTTGGTCCAATGACAACTCTGTCTGCTGGGTTATCCCAACTCATTGGTGTGCTACACTTCCTGCCATACAATGCTTCAAATGGGATGATTTTTAATGAGGCTTGATACCCATTATTGTATGCAAACTCTACTAAGTCGATATAATCCTCCCACTTTGATGGTTGGTCTATCACATACATTATGAGCATGTATTTAATTATTCTATTGATCCTCACTATTTTCCCATCAGATTCTGGGTGATACGTTGTATTGAGATTTAAATTTGTTCCTAAGCCTTTGAACAAACCTTTCGAAAAATTAGAGGTAAACTTTAGATCTCTGTCCGAAACTATTTCCTTAGACACTCCATGTAGCCGAACAACTTTATTTATGTAAATCTCTGCAATATTTGTTGCCTTGTGGGTAGTATTCACAAGAATAAAATGTGCAACCTTTGTTAATTTATCGACCACTACCATGATATAATCATGTTGTTTCACTGTTTTGGGTAGATTTGTAATAAAATCAATTGTAACCACTTCCCATTTCCATTCAGGAATGGACAATGGGTATAGTAGCCCCGTTGGATGTCTATGCTTTGTTTTCACCTTTTGGCATTCTAGACACCTGACTATGTAATTAGCCACTTCTTTCTTCATTCCCGACCAAAAGTATTAGCTTCTTACAACTGCGATTGTTTTTTGATATCCTGGGTGCCCATCATATGACACATTGTGCATTTCCATCAACATTATATTTTTGAGCTCACTGGAATTTGACACATATTTTTCCTCTATACATGAGTTTTCCATCCTCTTTTAACTCATAATAATTAAATTTCTGCTGTAAATTGTCTTGCTGTAATGTTTGTTTTATTTTTAAATATTCCTGATCGAAATTTGCAGCCTCTAAAATTCTGTCTTTTAAAATTGTGTTGAACATGCTGATGGTTGAAATATGTGTTTCATGAGCTCTTCTGTTGAGTGCATCAATTGTTAAAATATTGTGTAACTGCAAAGAATATTCTTATCCCCTTTTTTGGATAAAGATAAAATATATTTATTATTGATTAGATCAATCCCCTTTTGTGGATTGATCATGTCGGGCATTGTAATTGACTAAATACCCTTTTGTGGATTGGTCAAACCCTAATTGTAATAGGCTAAATAAGAAGTCGACCCCAGAATATATTAAAGGTGGCTATAACCACCCAGAAGAAGAAGTCGACCCTGCCAGTGAAGAGACACTTCCACACGTGCCAGAATTGTATAAATAAGAGAGGACAACGTCTCATTTAGACACACACTCAGCTCACTCATCTAGTGCACAAGTATTGAAGGAAGCTGCAGTTACCAGTTGCAGGAAGAAGGAAGAGAGAGAGAGGCACATCCTTGGGAGAGAAATTTCTGTGTTGTTTGGTTCATTATCTTGGCATTGTATTGGCTATCTATATTAAGGAATTTTTGTTGGGTTTTCTTCCCCTTGAGGGTTTCCCAGGATAAATGTTTGTGTACTCTTGTGATTGTGTTTCTCTCAGTGATCCTGTCCATGCTATTGTTATCTAGTAAATTGAAAATAACCTAATAATAGCAGAAACTTTAACATGGTATCAGAGCTACGCTGAAGAGAGCATCTTTCATAGGAAAAAGAAAAACGTCACTGTTGTCGTACATGAGAATTAGGCTTTTTTTATTAAAGAAGGTTTTCAGCCTCAAATCCATCTAGAAAGATGCGCCCTACCTCAAGGAACATTTTGGCATCCTTAGCGCATTATTTTAGTGGCTAGATCTCCTAGAAAGTGAAGCCCTAGTTTTCACAAAGTACCAGAAAACCAAGTACCAGTGTACCAGTGTACTAGAAGTACCAGAAAACCAGAAGCACCAGTCTAGAAATCTGCAGATCAAGTTTGGAGGGGTAAAATTTGGATTTTCTGAAATCTAAACACACCAGGCTACTCACTTCAGTCCAGTGCATCTTTTGGTGAGTTCAGTTTTCAGATCCAAGTAATTTGATTTTTTTATTATTTGTATAGCCCGAAGGGCTAGGGTTTCTTCTACAAGAAATATTGGCTACCAACATGAGGGTAGAAGACATGCTGGAAGGATCTAGAAACTTCAGATCTTGGAAGCATAGGTTGCAGATGATTCTAGACGAGAATGATCTCCTAGAACATGTTATAGTGGGTGTACCAAAATCAGATGAAGAAGAGCAAAAGACCAAGCATAAGAAGAATGAAAAGAAAGCAAAGAGAATCGTGTCAGATTCAATAAAAGATCACTTGATCCCTCATATATTCGAACTACAAACATCAAGGCAAATGTATGAAGCACTCAACAGATTATATGAAAGCAAAGACATTAGCCTGAATCTTACCTTAAGAAATCAACTTCATAATATGAAGATGGATAACTCAGAATCTGTCACATCGTATCTTATGAGAGTTTCTCAGATCAGAGATCAACTTGCAGCTACTGGAGATGTCATTAGTGACAAAGAACTTGTAACCACAACCCTAAATGGGTTTCCAACATTTTGGATTCCTTTTGTACAAGGAGTGTGTGCAAGAAGCAAGTTACCCAAGTTTGATAAGTTATGGG
>ML786592.1:359189-385756 GCA_009831015.1 Picea engelmannii | reverse complement strand
CTTCGAGTTTGAAATAGAAGATCGTGATTTGATGCAGTTAGGAAAGTAGATGGATGGTGCCCAGATATTTTGATCAAGATGAAAGTTATCCAGTAGATGGATGGTGCCCAACATATGAGTAGCATGGTATTATACCATTGAAAGATTTTGGACCACAAGAGATTTTTTTGGATTCCATAGCTAGACTTTCGTAGAGAAGGAATGAACAATCCCACAGGTAGACCTTCGTAGAGAAGGAGAAAGAGAAGATACCTTCGTAGAGAAGGGGAATGAGAAATTTGCCAAGGTTGGCCTCTGTCCAAGTGTTGAGTTTTGGATACTCTAGGGACATGCTAGAATACCCTTGTAGAGAGGGGTGTGACCACCCTCGTAGAGAGGGGTGTGACCACCCTCGTAGAGAGGAATTTGGATTTTTTTCCAAGGGGCAGCGGGTAGATACTCTCCTCTCGCCAATGATGGAGTAGCCTGGAACACAAACCTTGACCATGTGGAATGGTTAGTTGGCTCTTGAGGTTTGTGTCGTGATCCTGCGTGGATCATGGAAAGGGAGTCTAGTCTTGCCCAGGCTAGCATCTTAGCTTCTCTAGTTCACGTGGGATGACTAGGAGTGAAGCTATGGTAGTAGTCGTCCCTAGTGGATGGGTGAGATAGATGACTACAAGAGAAGGGAGAACATAAAAGGAATGGCAAAACTCATAGAATATCTTTTGTGTGAAGATAATATATCTTCTGTGTGAAGATAAGAAAGAAGTAACTTCTGTGTGAAGACAAAAGAAAGAAAGAGTATCTTCTGCGCGAAGATAAAGAGAACAAAACTTCAGATGATTTATAGATATGCTAGTCAATGATCATGATGCCAGATGACCAAGTGGATGCCTCCAGTTATCCAGTTAATGATGTTACCTAGTTGATGATGTTGCCCAGTTGATGATGTTATCTAGTGGATGCTGCTACCTAGTAGATGTCGACATCTAGTGACCTGTCAAAAGATATAGAATATCCTTCTTGTTAAGAGGGAGTGTTAAAATATTGTGTAATTGCAAAGAATATTCTTATCTCCTTTTGTGGATAAAGATAAAATATATTTATTATTGATTAGATCAATCCCCTTTTGTGGATTGATCACGTCGGGCATTGTAATTGACCAAAGCCCCTTTTGTGGATTGGTCAAACCCTAATTGTAATAAGGTAAATAAGAAGTCGGCCCCAAAATATATTAAAGAGGCCCTAGAATATATTAAAGGTGGTTATAACCACCTAAAAGAAGAAGTGAGCCCTGCCAGTGAAGAGACACTTATACACGTGCCAGAATTGTATAAATAAGAGAGGCCAACGCCTCATTTAGACACACACTCAACTCACTCATCTAGTGCGCAAGTATTGAAGGAAGCTTCAGTTACTAGTTGCCGGAAGAAGGAAGAGAGAGAGAGAGGTGCATCCTTGGGAGAGGAATTTCTGTGTTGTTTGGTTCATTATCTTGGCATTGTATTGGCTATCTATATTAAGGAAGTTTTGTTGGGTTTTCTTCCCTTTGAGGGTTTCCCAGGATAAATGCTTGTGTACTCTTGTGATTGTGTTTCTCTCAGTGATCCTGTCTATGCTATTGTTATTTAGTAAATTGAAAGTAACCTAATAATAGCAGAAACTTTAACATCAATGACTTGATTTTCCTTGTCTTTTATGTGCTTAATTTCAAAGTCATATTCACTCAAAAAATTTAGCAATCTAGTTTGTTTGACATTTAATGTTATCTGTCTAAACAAATGCTTCAGACCACAGTGGTCCGACCTTAGCTCAAATCTTCTCCCCATAAGGTAATGTTTTCACATTTTTAATGTATGAACAATTGCTGCTAATTCCAAGTCACGTGTAACATAATTATTCTCATGCTCTTTTAATTTTTGAGACTCATAGCATACCATATGATTTTTTTGAGTGAGGACTCCACTGAGCCTTTCCTTGCATGCATCAATGCACACCACAAAATCTTCATCTGGATATGCAATTTTCAGGATTGATGCACTGGTTAAAATATCTTTCAATTGCTGAAAACTCTCTGCATGCTTGGAAGTCCATTCAAATTTCACTCCCTTCTTTTGCAAAGAAGTGATTGAGCTTGCAATATTTGAAAATCCTTTTATGAATCTTCAGTAATAATTGACAAGACCCATAAATGATCTGAATTATGTCACATTTCAGTAATAATTGACAAGACCCATAAACGATCCGAATTATGTCACATTTCTTGGCGCCGACCATCCTCTAATGGCCTCTATCTTCTCAGGATCAACCGCTATTCCTTCTGCTGAAATAATATGCCCCATGTAGTGAATCTTCTTTTGATAAAATGTGCACTTACTTAGCTTGGCATACAGCTTATGCTCTCTCAAAACTTGCAATACCATTCTCAAATGTTGCTCATGCTCTTCTTTTGTCCTTGAGTAGATGAGTATATCATCTAGGAACACAATCACAAACTTGTCTATGTATTCCCTGAACACTCCATTGATCAAGCACATGAAAAAAACTGAGGCATTTGATAGCCCAAATGACACTATTGAAAATTCATAATGCCCATATCTTGTTCTGAATGTTGTCTTGATGATATCTTCTTCTTTTATCCTCACTTGATGAAAACTTGATCTCAAGTCATCTTGGAAAATATTCTTGCACCTTTCTACTGATCAAATAGATTATCAATCCTTGGAAAATGATATTTGTTCTTTATCCTAACCTTATTCAACTGTCTGAAATCAACACACAACCTTAAGGCTGCATTTTTTTTTCCTCAAAAAAAGAACTGGGGCTCCCCAAGGTGACACACTTGGGTGTATATACCCCTTCTTTAACATCTCTTTAAGCTGTATCTACAACTCCTTCAATTCTGGTGTGCCCATTCTGTAAGGTGTCTTGGACAGTGGGACAACTTCTAGCACAAAATCAATAGAGAAATAAATGTCTCTCTTTGGTGACAATCTTGGGATTTCCCCAAAAACATCTTCAAAATATTTTAATACTGGATGGTCCTTAATACTTGCCATTTATCTCTGGCTACCTCTTCCATATGGACTGTAAAAATTTGACATCCCTTCCTGAAACTCTTTTTCAGTTGCATGGCTGAAATTTCTCTAACAACTACAACTCTTGGAATGCTTTGAATCTTCCCTTGTTGCCCTCCCTCATCAAGACAAATTATTATCTTGCTGTAACAGTCTAGGATAACATGGTGTTTCTCCAACCAATCCATGGCAATTAGACAATCATATGAACACAATGGTATGATGTTGACATCTACCTTTGTGTTGAGTCAATTCATGTCTATTGAACAATCTTTAACCAACTCATTGATCTTTTTCTTAAGCCTTGTGGCTAACTGAACTAACCAAGATCTCTTATGCTTACTCCTTTGCAAGTGAAATCTTTCAACAATGTTAGAGTTTATGTAACTATGGCTAGCTCCATAATAAATTAAAATTGCTTTGGGTTGGTTATCAATCTTACCTTCCACTTCAATCATGGGAGATTGATACTTTGTTTGCTTATTGTCCAAGGCTACATAAATCCTTGGCATACTTCGTCCCATGTCTTCAACTATTTCAACCTCCTGAATGTTGTGGAAAGTCCTCATTTTTTCACCTTTGTGAGGGCAGTCCTTATATAAGTGATTTCCCTCACAATCCCAACATTGTAGAGGTTGTTGCTTTGGCCTTTTCCCAAAAGAATATGTTGTCTTGTGCTCATTTTGGGTTGTCTGTCCTTGTTGATTTGCTTGGGAGTTGTTTTTGAAAAAGGGTGGCTTAAAACTTTTTTGTCTTTGATCCTTTTTTTTTCATCTTGTCATTCCAAGCTTCTTGGAAGATTGGCCTCCCTCTGCTCTGCCCATAAAGATGCTTTGTTCTTTGTATGCCTTTTTCCAAAGTCTCGAGGTTATCAAATTGTATCCTGTCAATGTAGAAAGAGGGTAACCCACTTAGAAACTTTTGGATTTTTACCTTCTCATCCTTTATGAAGTCCACATACTTCAACAACTCAAAGAACATCTTCTCATGCTCATCCATTGTCATGCTTCCCAACTTGAGTTCAAAGAACTCTTTCATCTTCCTTTCACAGTAATGCTCAAACACATATTTCTCTTGGAAATATCCTTTGAACTTCCTTCATGATACCTTCCTCTCATCAAGGTGTTTGGCTTGCTTGAACTAATCCCACCACATAACTATCTTTCCTTGCAAGTGGTAGGTTGCATATATGGTTTCAAATCTTGAGGGATAGTCATGCAGCTGGAAATATTTCTTCATTTCGAATAGCTAGGCCTCAACCTCTTCCCCCTTCCTATGCTCACCATTGAAAGTTGGTAGTTTGATTTTCTCGAGTTCACCTTGCAAGATGTCTCCCTTAGGCCTTCTCCTATGTCTCCTAACACAAGACACACTTGGGATGCTCCTTGGCCCTGAACTTGCATGAACTCTCCTAGTGGATTTCCCTAGGGAATGATGACTCTTGCTCATGCTCCTTTATTGCCTGTCATTCCCATGCTCATCCCTTTTGCTATGGGATCTGGATGCTGTCGATTATCTAGCACTAGATACTTGCTTTGTACTAGAGTCTTTATTGGCTTGCCTTTGCAACATATTCAGACTTTGAAGTATCTCTTCTTGAGCTTTCATAATCTTATCATTGTCTTCCCTATAGCTTTGCACTTCTCTTTGCAAGTTTCTCATAGTTACATGCTCCTATCTGTCTCTTCTTCCATTAGAATTTGTTTCATCATTTCCCATGCTAACATGTAGCCCTCTGAATTCCTCTTCATGACTGGAGGACCCTGGGCATCTTCTATCACTGTAGTTCTCATACATGAACCAACTGCCTTCCTGTACTTCTAAATTCTGTAAGAAAACGTGCATGCAAATAAATTTTTGTTAGACAAATATACACATACACAATTCTAGAAAATAATGCAAATTTTGTTTTCTGCTCTTTAATGCCACCAATCATCTTCTTTTGCATTTAGTGTAACTTATATTGCCCAAACAATTTTTCTTAGTTGATAGATAGATTCTCCTCCTCAAGACCTTTCTATTGATTATTCATTTTCCCAATTCTGAGCTCCGAGCAAAAAGTTATGGTCTTCAGAAGTTTTGACTATTTCCCCTTTTTAACCTTGTATGCTATAAGTGTCTTATTTTTCTTCCTGTACAAAATTTGGTGCCCAGATCCCAAATCTGGCTCCATGGATGTCTTCTATGGTCCATGAACTTTCCATAGACTGCTCCTGGACCCCAAACTGACTTTTGAGCAAAGGGTTATGCCCTCTAGAAGTAATATGGTACCTAAAATATACCCTGTACTATTTAGGTTGCAACTTCTTCATATGAGCTTTGTTTTACGCTCATAATAACTCGTTGGGAAGCTTTCCTCGAGCTCAAAAGCACTGTTTAGGCCCTAAAAAAATGCCTCGCAAGATTATGACATGCAAAAGCACTATATTTTTCTGACAATTTGACTAATTAATGCTGACAGAACTGTTGATTTGGCGTTCTGGGTCACCACTGCCACGTCAACGCCACGTGGCCTCCACGTCATGCTGACCTGATGGTACAAAAAATTACCAAATTTTTTCTCAATTCATAACTTCATAATTTTCCCCATGAAATTCTGAAATTAAGCTTCTAACGACCAATTTCGGCCCTGAACATGTCGATTTGACCGTTGCACACGAAATTCGACACTTTTGTGTCGATTTCTCAACATATTTCACCTCAGAAATTGGGGCTTTTTCCCAATTTCGCCCAATTTCACCCTGGCTGCACTACAATTTCCAAAATTCCACCATTTAAAAGCCCAAACATGCACATTTATAGATTAAAATTGGAGATTTTAACCCCTGAACTCAAATTTTCACCAAAATTACAGACAATTTCCTCAATTTTTTTCTTGGAAAAATATGATAACCACATTGTAGACATCCTCTACCCTTTTAATCTGCAATTCCGTCTTCTGTGTTCGATGTTGAACCCGTGGCTCTGATACCAATCTGTAACATCCTCTAGCTTAATTGAGGAGCATTACTACGTGGAATACACCTAAAAATCGCAAATTTTCTACTAATTCATTTCTTGTAGCTTACCAACTACAATTATACACAAATTTAACTAGATTGTGATACCCATAAGAAATGCATCTACAACATTCTAAATGGACATGAATGCAGTTAATAAATCATCTACAACAACACATAAAACCATTCTCATACACAGGGTAAAATGCACAACCATGAAACTCATAAGATAACTCAGAAAAATAGATAAACACTTATC
Organism: Picea engelmannii; assembly: GCA_009831015.1. NCBI lineage: Eukaryota > Viridiplantae > Streptophyta > Pinopsida > Pinales > Pinaceae > Picea > Picea engelmannii. Next base: position 379,439 of record ML786592.1, on the reverse strand, counting down.
TTTTTAATACGCTTGTGTAACCAATTGCTTGGGAAGGACATTCCACCTAACCATAGACTTGTTGTTCCAAATCTCAACAACAAATCACCCCTGAGCTAGGGCTAGGAGATGGGCTTATGGTAATTCATTTGTGAGGCGATTCTTGGAGATGACATGTGCTTGTGCATCATTCAATGCATACAATTAGGCAAGGCCCAAAATTCACTCATCCAAGTTCAACATTATCAAAACAAGTCTTTGCGATGAGTCTGTCCCTTATCTTATGACCATAAAGACAAGGTGCATGGAGGCTAAAGTAACAACTTACCCTTGCCTTAGAGATGACTGTTAAAAAAATCACCACTTGACCAAATCACATTTAAGGTTGTTTTGAAGAAAAGCACAAAAAACTTAATTGTCCATGAACACATAATATTAAGACCATGAATTAAAGTCCTACTTCTTTGAACCATGGATTTTCTGTTGAGGTTTGTAAGCCCCCCAACATTCCTTGATGCTACGTCATTGAGGATTAGTAGACAAGAAATCCATATTGTCTTCATCACCAATATCTTCATGGTTGACCAACACTCCTCATGGGTTTGAAGAGATCATGCCTTTTAGGCGAGTGTTTTGAATCCAACCAACTAGGTTATGAGGCTTGGGCCTTTTAAGAATTTCCTTTGTGTTCGATGTTGCTTGAGGGTTCAACATAAGAGGCAAAGAGTGATCCTCTGACCCTCCCCTTTAGAGGAAGGAGGTTTAGTAATGTGCCATCTCCTTCCCAAGATCATGGGGTTATTTTTCACCGGTGTAGTGGTAATAATCGATTTAGAATGTTGTGCCCTTGGGCAATAAATGAAGTTTCTTCAAGAGCTCTTTTGGATCACTTCCACCCATCCTTCCTTATTATTAGCTTGAGTGGAATTCAAAACATGGGGCTTGATTCATTGAGTTAACAAGAGGTTGGAGGGTTGGGTTTAACCATCAAAGGAAATGAGAGATTCTATGGCTGAGACATTGACATTGGAAAAAAGTGTTTGGATGGTCAATATGCCTCACAGGTTGTTTAATCGCTTTGTTTACAACTCAGATGGAGAGAAACTCTTTGAGATTTGGACTTCGACATAAAAAACAAGCATTCTAAGGTTAATATACCTTATATGGTCTTTAATAATTTTGTCTCAAGTGTATATGAAGACAAACTCTGAGATCCTTTGATGAATTGAGTTGTAGACATACTCTCTTCTAGTGTTTAGGGTTGAACATACAAACATGCTCATTATAATTAAACCCTCTTATTAGCATAAGAACATGCTCCAAGGAATTCCATTGCATGTCCATGCCAAGGAACTCTATCCACATAGGAAAACTATCTTGTGTAGTGTGATTGGTAGAGAAGTTCTCAACTCACTAGGATAGAACAACCAGAGTGTTATGGTCCGCGATACATAATGACAACACAATGGGGTGCTTCAACAAATTGAAAAATGAAAAATCTCTTAGTCATACTTCACATGCTCAAGCAATATTAACCATGTGGCTCATAGATCTCTTGAGCATAAACTTTAATAATGGCCTTAAGAGGAACTTGTCCCACAAAATAGTCGACTAATGTGTGTTTTTTTATAAGTGGCATAGAGATAAACATATTCATTAGTAGAGATATCCACAAAGGTTTCATTAGGGTGCAAATCATTCCCTTGTGAACACTTTTAGGACACACTTTTTTGGGGTTTCATTGGTACCATTGTGCTCATAGTTCATGAATGCAATGCTTTAATTGTGGAAGTTTTAGACAAATCAAACAAACCATCCTTAGTGACAAGGGATGCCATTAACACACACAAGTCTAAAGTAAGGCTGAGAGGAGCCATTTAAGACCAATACAAGTCAACTAACCAAGCAAGATAGATAGCCATGGCCTTAATGGAGACAAAGATTGTCAAAAAGGAGCATACAAGCCCAAACTACAAAACCCTAGCTTATCCTCTCCTCAACGTGTCTTCCACTCTTATCACTAAAATTGATTTTTTTGATACATCATATATATATATATATATATAACACCAATGTGTAGTGCAAATTAAATGTTTTTGCTACATCACATATATATGCTGACACTAACATATAAATCATTGTGTAGCTCAACTTAAACCCAAACCTATATATATGTAGTGTAGCTCAACTTAAACCCAAACCCCTCTATATATATATACCCCTACTTTGGACAAAATAAACACACTAACAATCATATTTTATGGTAAAAAAATTGGTGGTGAGAAATAACACCAATCTGTAATTTAACTTAAACCAAAAGAACACATATCATATGAGCTAGAGCTACTTTGTGTAACTCAACTTAAATTCAAAACAACATATATTATATGATGTAGTTTGGACCAAATAAGTGACTACCAAGATATTAAAAAATAAGGTGGTGGTGGTGGCATAACACCAATGTGTAGCTCAACTTAAAAACAAATATTATATGATTTACTTTGGACATAATAAGCGAACTAAGAAGCCTATTTTATAGCAAAAAATGAGGGTGGTGGTGGGAAGAAATCATTACATAGGGTTTTGTGCCTTAAAAATTCAATCCAAATACATGCTTCTTTATGTTAAACAAAGTGCAGTAACATAAAGTGCAGGTTACAGTTGTTGGTGGGACAAGTAACATAAAGTGCAGGTTGCACTTATGATGCAGGAGCATCGCTGTCAAGCACGTGGAACAAGACCCATCAGCGTGAATCTGTACGAGAGCTCAACGCTGGCAGTTGTAGCAGACATTTTGAAGTAAGCCTTAACTCAACGTCGGAATAATCTTTAGAGGCACGCTTGAGCAATCACGATCGAAGAAGTGGGAGTTTCCACTCCGGCTCTAGAATGCGATTGCACCAAAATAGCCGTAGGATAGGTTGTATTGTAGACAAGTAGCCAGGGGAAAACCCTAAGAGCCCTCTGAGATAAATAGAGGTTTTGTACGCACAAATGAGGCTGGTTGCAGGGTAGATAGTTGCAAGTTAGATAATTGCAAGTGAAGTAGGAGATTTCAGAGTTTCCCAGTTTTTTTTATTTTACAGTTGTAACCATTTTCACTTATGAATATAACATAGGAAAATTGACCCAATGTATGGTGTGGACCTTGTTTTTCAATTCCATGTTATTTTGTTTTCATGAATGAATGAATGAATTTCGTTATGAGTGGAAGGAACTATGAATGTTAGGATAAGTTTCAATTGTTTCTCTTCTATCGAGTGGTGCAAGGTGTGCACACAAAATGCAAGGAGTGCGTTGACGGAATATGTTTTTGTTCCGAAGCTCAGAAGAGATAGCACAAAACTTTCCCTTTGCAAGGAGTGCAAAGAGACTGATGCAAGGTGTGCACAGTCGTCCGCAAGAGTTTGAACCTTACGTAAAGATCTGGTGCAAGGAGTGCACATATCCAAGATTCGACTAAGTGTCGGAGGGACTTTGCGAGAAGTCGAACAACCAGGAAAGGAGAACGCCAGGAGGGCGAGAGGAGTTTCTGTTCGAGAAATCCTTCGGATTTGAGTTATCGAAATTCCTGAAACACAAGGAGTGGGCAGGAAATCGAAGTCTTCATGAGACCAATCTCAGGAGGAATAATGCCTTTCATAAGTATTAACGATATCCAAGAATTGGACTCGCAGGAGGGATAAAGGTCGAGGCCTTTGAATCCTTCGAAAATCTTCTAAGTCTGAAGAAAGCGCAAGCTCAAGGGGAAAGATTTGGACCGTCCGATCAACGTCTAGACAACGAGGAGCAAGCACAGAGGAGGAAAGATCTCAGCCGTTCGATCTGAGCGCAAAGGAATCGTAACCACCCGATCAAGGTAAAGTGCACTAACGATAAACTTTGAAAGTACACAGGGGAAGCGGGGTTGCGAAATTCCGAAATCATCGGAACCGTCCAACAAGGGGGACATGTGGTGATAGATCAACGTTTCGCTGACTCATGACTCAAAGAAGTCAAAGGCAGAGTTGTAAGAACTTCGAATCGCGAAATCACGATTTGATCTGAGCCGTCGGACCAAGAAGAAATCTGGACCGTTAGTTGCCCAGGGAGATATCGAGAGTTCAGATATCGAGAGAAGGGAGGTGAGCGGTCCTCCAACTTCGTGAAATGCAAAGTCCCGATAGGCGAAAAGGAGATCAGGACCGTTGGATTGCGAGGATTGTGGACCGTTGATTTGGCGCTATGAAATATCGGTATTTCAAGGTTTCGAAGGTCGGGAGAGTCGGGGTGACTCACATACAAATACTCGACTCACGAAATCGTGACATGCCTTTGTTTAGGCTCGTGGTCACGACCCGTAGTTGCGTGAGAGAACGGGCTTAGCAGAGAAGAGCTAGTGCTCGTTTGGCGTTGAGGTTTGAACAACGCTCAGGAGAGATGCCACGGGTCTCATACGACCTGCACATTTGGGGAAAGGACCTATGTAAGTGGGTTTGGGGTCTAACAGAGACCCAAAGAGTCAATCAGACTCAGTTTCTTGATCGATCCTAGACCAGGAGGTCACACAACCCTTAGGAGAGAAGGGGGGAACTGCACCAAGTGGTATCAGAGCTGAAATTTTGCTTGCATATAACAGGCAAAGGAAGGAGACATAAGGAATCGAAGTTGTACTCTGTGTGTCAGACAGTCAACACAATGCTGCTAAGGAGACGAGCGGAAGCACCTTTTGCCAATTGAGCTGTAGAAAGGGAGATGCGAGAACTTCGTGCAAGATTAGAGGTGATGGAGGCAACGCAGAGACGAGCACCTGATACTGGAGACATCAACGAGGCAGAGAGTGAAGCAGTAGAAGTCGAAGAAGCTACAGGAGAGGATGTCGCCGAAGAACGCTTGCTGAGAGCAATTGTTAGATGGGGAGGCAGAGCCAAGATAGAGGTCCCAATGTATGAAGGCAATTTAGATGTTGAAGAGCTGCTGGATTGGATAAGATCCATGGACAAACATTTCGACTATGAAGATGTCGATGAAGAGAGAAAGGTGAAACAAGCCATCACCAGGCTCAAAGGACATGCAACACTATGGTGGGATGAACTACAGGCTGAAAGGAGGAGCCAAGACAAACATAAGATAAAGAGTTGGGACATAATGGTAGCCAAGTTGAAGGCTAAGTTCATGCCCAAGGATTATCAGATCAATCTGTTCGGGAAAATGCAGAACCCGAGATAGAAAGGGATGACAGTTAAGGAGTACACATAGGAGTTCTATAGGCTGAACATCAGAACTGGACAAAGAGAGAGAGATGAAGAAAAAGTAGCAAGATATATAAATGGCCTGAGATATGAAATCCATGATGAGCTCAACATGATGTCAGTAAGAACAGTGGAGGATGCTTATCAGTTTGCACTGAAGGCAGAGGAGAAGTTGACCAGAAAGCAGAGCCAACGAGGACGAGGCAAAGGCCAAGCCCCAACTAGAGGTAAGGGAGTTACCCATGACAAGGCACATAAGTCTAAGGACGAAGCTGAAAAACCACACAGTCACTCGAAAAGAGGAGAAAATTCCCGAGGAAGACAGGGTGGTGGAGGAAGTTCTTCTAAAGGAGGAGGATACATAAGATGTTATGCCTGTGGAAAGACATGACACATGTCTTGGGAATGTCCTGAGAAAAAGAAAGAAGGAGGAGGTGAATCTCACCTTTCAGAAGCACAGAGAAGAGATGTTGAAGCAGAAAGAGCAGAGGATGGAGGGTTCCTGATGTTGAGGAAAATTCTCTTAAAACCAGAGGCAGAAGTTGAAAGGCCAGTGCAGAGGAACAGTCTCTTCAGGACAACTTGCAAGACTAAAGACAGAGTATGCAAGGTGATAATTGATAGTGGGAGCACTGACAACTTAGTATCCACAAAGACGGTGGAGAAATTGGAGTTGGAGACAACTGCACACCCGAAGCCATACAAAGTCTCATGGTTGCAGAAAGGACACCATGTAATGGTTACAAAACAATGCTTGGTTGAATTTAAGATAGGAGGATATAGAGATGAAATTATGTGTTATGTAATTCCCATGGATGTATGCCATATTTTGTTGGGAAGACCATGGCAGTTTGACAGAAATGTCATTCATGATGGGAGGAAGAATACATACACCTTGGAGAAGAATGGTAGAACACACATGTTGCTGCCAATAGAGGAGAAGAAAGTGAAAGAGGAAGCCAACACACGCATACTTCTCATGAGAGGGAAGGAACTCTTGAAAGAAGTCAAGGAAGAACAAGAGATGCAGTTTGTTGTGGTGAGGAAACCCAGAAGTATCCTTACAAGTACTTCAATGGATGATTTGTCTGAAGAAGTTCAGGAATTGTTGGATAATTTTGCTGACATAGTGGTGGATGAGCTGCCTAACTCATTTCCACCCATCATAAGTATCAACCACCATATTGACTTGATACCAGGAGCAAGTCTGCCGAACAAAGCAACATACAGATTGACACCTTGAGAGAATGAGGAAGTGAAGAACCAAGTCCATGAATTGTTAGACAAGGGTTTGGTTAGAGAGAGATTGAGTCCATGCGGAGTACCAACTGTGTTGAGTCCAAAGAAGGATGGAGGATGGAGAATGTGTACAGACTCAAGAGCCATTAACAAGATTACCATCATGTATAGATTTCCTTTACCAAGAATGGATGATTTAATGGTCTGTTTAAGTGGAGCAAATTTCTTTTATAAGATAGATTTGAAAAGCGGATATCACCAGATTAGAATGAGAGAAGGTGATGAGTGGAAAACGACCTTTAAGACAAATGAAGGTTTGTATGAGTGGCTTGTTATGCCATTTGGCTTAACAAATGCCCCGAGCACTTTTATGAGGCTGATGAATGAAATACTGAAAGATTTCATTGGCAAGTTTGTGGTTGTATATTTGGATGATATACTGATCTTTAGTAGGACTAAAAAGGAGCATTTGAGGCATCTGACATTTGTGATGAGGAGGCTACAGCAGGAGAAGCTGTTGATAAATCTGAAGAAGTCCTCTTTTATGAAGACATAACTCATCTACTTGGGTTTTGTGATCTCTTCAAATGAACTGAAGATGGATCCTGAGAAGGTGAAAGCAATCAAAGAATGGTCATCACCAAGGAGCATGTTCCAAGTAAGAAGCTTCCATGGATTATTGAGCTTCTATAGGATGTTCATCAGAGACTTTAGTGGAATTTGTGCGCCAATGATGGATACAGTGAAGAAGAAGCACACGTCTTTTAAATGGACAGAGGAAGCCGAGAGGAGCTTCAATATACTGAAGGAGAAAATAACAGAACGACCAATTCTGGTCTTACCGAATTTTGAAAAGACATTTCAGGTGAGATGTGATGCAAGTGGAGTTACAATTGGAGCAGTTTTGAGCCAGGATAATAGACCTGTTGCCTATTTCAATGAAAAGCTGAATGAGACCAAGAGAAAATACTCCACGTATGATAAAGAGTTTTATGCCATAATTCAATCCTTGAAGAAGTGGAGACATTACCTTGTCCCACAAGAATTTGTCTTGTATAGCGATAACCAGGCTTTACAATTCATAACCAGGCAGGAAAAATTGAATCAGAGACATGCAAAATGGGTTGAGTTTATGCAGAATTTTACTTTTGTCATAAAACATATTGTTGGGAATGCTAACAAAGTTGTTGACGCATTAAGTAGGAGATGTTTGATTCTACAGGAATTTCAGGTGAAGACCTTGGGGTTTGAACACCTTATGGACATGTATTGTGATGATACAAATTTCAAGGAAGCATATGAGGCATGTGCAAATCCCGTGCTGAGAGACATAAGCCAGTGGACAGAGTATATGATTCAACATGGATTGTTGTTCAAGGGAAATCAGTTGTGCATACCAAAATGCTCAATGAGGGATAACCTTTTGAAGGAAAAGCATAACAGAGGGTTCGCTGGACATTTTAGCCATGATAAAACRTTTGCACAGTTGAGCAGTTCCTACTATTGGCCAAGTATGAGAACAAAAGTGATAAAGTTTTTGAACAAATGTAGAATCTGCCAACACGCAAAAGGAAAAAGACATAACACKGGATTGTATCAACCAATGCCAATACCAGAGAGACCTGGGGATGCAATAAGCATGGATTTTGTGTTGGGACTGCCAAGAACGCAAAGAKGATTTGATTCCATATTTGTGGTGGTGGATAKATTTTCAAAGATGACACATTTTATCCCATGCCAGAAGACCAGTGATGCAACACATGTTGCAAATCTGTTTTTCAAGGAAGTTGTAAGACTTCACGACCTACCCAGAAGCATTGTCTTGGACAGAGACACAAAATTTGTTGGTCACTTTTGGAGAACATTGTGGAAGAAGTTGGGGACAAATTTGTCCTTCAGCTCAACCTATCACCCTCAAACAGATGGACAGACTGAGGTGGTAAACAAAAGTTTGGGAAACTTGTTGAGGAGTCTGGTTACTGAACACCATAATCAGTGGGATCAGATTCTGCCACAAGCAGAATTTGCATACAATGAATCACCAAACATGAGCGTTGGAAAGAGCCCATTCCAAATATTGTATGGAATGCAACCCAGGGGAGTATATGAGTTGAGAGACTTGGGACAAAGTGAGATCAGGAGCGTTGGAGTATAAGATTTTGCTACAGAAATGGAGAGGCTCCATAGCCAGATCAAAGGACAGTTGCAGAGTTCTAACCATGAGTACACACGCAGAGATGATCAACATCGCAAAGAAATTCAGTTTGAAGTGGGAGATCAGGTTCTGGCACATCTCAGGAAAGAAAGGTTCCTTAGGGGAACATATAACAAGTTAAAAATGAAGAAAATAGGACCATGTAAGATCTTGAGGAAGTTTGATGCAAACACCTATGAGATTGAGCTGCCAGATGGAGTGGGCATATCACCCATATTCAATATTTCAGACCTGTATCCTTACAGGGAAGATGACACTGAGGGATCAAAAGATCAAGGGAAGATCCAATGGGAAAAACAAATGCCTATAGTGGAAAAACCACAGATGGAGAAGATTTTTGATCAGAGGATTGGCAAAAAGACCAAGATGAAGACCTATTTTGAATATCTGGTCAAGTGGAAGGGACACCTAATAGAAGATGCTAGTTGGGAAAATGAAGCTGCTATACAGAAGCATGGAAAGTTGGTGCAGGAGCTCATGGACATGAGTCCATGAATTTTTTTCAAGGGGAGTATGATGCAGGAGCATTGTTGTCAAGCACGCGGAGCAAGACCCATCAACACATGGGAATCTGTATGGGAGCTCAACGCTGGCAGTTGCAGTAGACATTTTAAAGTACGCCTTAACTCAACGCCAGAATAATCTTTGGAGGCACGCGTCAGCAATTGCGAGCGAAGAAGTGGAAGTTTCCACTCTGGCTCTGGAATGCGGCTGCACCAAAATAGTCGTAGGATAGGTTGTAATGTAGACAAGTAGCCAGGGGAAAACCCTAAGAGCCCTCTCAGATAAATAAAGGTTTTGTACGCCCAAATGAGGTTGGCTGCAGGGTAGATAGCTGCAAGTTAGATAGCTGCAAGTGAAGTAGGAGATTTCAGAGTTTCCCAGTTTTTATTTATTTTACAGTTGCAACCATTTCCACTTATGAATATCACAGAGGAAAATTGACCCAATGTATGGTGTGGACCTTGTTTTGCAATTCTTTGTTATTTTGTTTTCATGAATGAATGAATGAATTTTGTTATGAGTGGAAGGAATTGTGAATGTTAGGATGAGTTTCAATTGTTTCTCTTCTGCCGAGTGGTGCAAGGTGTGCACACATAACGCAAGGAGTGCGTTGATGGAATCTGTTTCGGTTCCAAAGCTCAGAAGAGATAGCACGAAACTTTCCCTTTGCAAGGAGTGCAAAGAGACTGGTGCAAGGTGTGCACAGTCGTCCGCGAGAATTTGAACCTTGCGTAAAGATCTGGTGTAAGGAGTGCACAAATCCGAGATTCGACTAAGTGTCGGAGGGACTTTGCGAGAAGTCTAAGAACCAGGAAAGGAGAAGGAGGGCAAGAAGAGTTTCTCTTCGAGAAATCCTTCGGATCTGAGTTATCGAAATCCCTGAAACACAAGGAGTGCGTGGGAAATCGAAGTCTTCACGAAACCAAGCTCAAGAGGAATAACGCTTTTCATAAGTATTAACGAGATCCAAGAACCAGACTCGCAGGAGGGATAAAGGTCGAGGCCTTTGAATCCTTCGAAAATCTTCTAAGTCTGAAGAAAGCACAAGCTCAAGAGGAAAGATCTGGACCGTCTGATTAACGTCCAGACAACGAGGAGCAAGCATAGAGGAGGAAAGATCTCAGCCATTCGGTCTGAGCGCAAAGGAATCGTAACCACCCGATCAAGGTAAAGTGCACTAACGATGAGCTTTGAAAGTACACAAGGGAAGCGAGGTTGCGAAATTCTGAAATCATCGGAACTGTCCATCAAGGGGGACACGTGGCGAGAGATCAACGTTTCGCTAACTCGTGACTCAAAGAAGTCAAAGGCAGAGTTGTAAGAACTTGCGAATCGCGATTTGATCTGAGTCGTCGGACCAAGGAGAAATCTGGACCGTTAGTTTCCCAGGGAGATATCGGGAGAAGGGAGGTGAGGACCGTTGGATTGCGGGGATTGTGGATCGTTGATTTGGCACTCCGAAATATCGGTATTTCGGGGTTTCAGAGGTCGGGAGAGTTAGGTTGACTCATATACAAATACTCGACTCGCGAAATCGCGACGCGCCTTTGTTTAGGCTCGTGGTCACGACCCATAGTCACGTGAAAGAAAGGGCTTAACAGAGAAGAGCTAATGCCCGTTTGGCGTCGAGGTTTGAACTACGCTTAGGAGAGAATCCACGGGTCTCATACGAACTGCGCATTTGGGGAAAGGACCTGTGTAAGTGGGTTTGGGGTCTAGCAGAGACCCATAGAGTCAATCAGACTTAGTTTCTTGATCGATCCTAGACTGAGAGATCGCACAACCCTTATGAGAGAAGGGGGGGACCGCACCAACTTGTTGTGGGACAAGGGATGCAACTTCTCTCCTTCAATCAAGAAATCCTAATGTTATGATTAAAAAAACACAACCCATTATATTTCAACATTTTCTTGAGTTGAAGTGAGTGAAAAACTTAAATTGATATAATATAATAAAATAAAAATCAGTTGGCATTTTACCAACTAACATTTTTTTAAAGAAAATACAATACAATGTAACATAACATATCTTTTTAATACAACTAATCTATAAATATAAGCCATAACCTTCCTTAATATATAAAACAAAATAATAATATATAAAACAAAACAATTGAGTGACAAAATAATAATATATAAAACACAACAATTGAGTGTTTGAAGAAATTAGTATACAACTTTAATATATAAAATAACTAATTATAAATATAAGCCATAACCTTCTTTAATATATAAAACAAAATAATAATATATAAAACAAAACCATCGAGTGACAAAATAATAATATATAAAACAAAACAATTGATTGTTTGAAGCAATTAGTATACAACTTTAATATACAAAATTAATCATTAATATATGAATAAATATTATGATTTATTAATAGATATTATAATTTATTAATTATAAACCAGAAATTGTGATTAATATATATTTATATTATATTGAATAATTAACAATTAATTAATGTATAAGCAAATATTATAATTTATTGTATTATAGACAAAGAAGAGAATATTCTATAGTTAATGGTTAATGCATATTCAATATTATATTTTGTTGAATTGATAAATACATAAAATAAAATTTAATATAAAGGATCTTTGGATAAATATAACTTTTGATAATAGATTTTTTTATTTAAATTTAATAGGGATTTTGTTAGAAGTTATAGTTCCATCTAATTAATGTGAACTTCAATTATAAAACTTCGTCTCTAAAGGTTTTAGCCCATTTTAAAACAACATAGGTTATTAAAATTTTGAAAAAAATGAATACGGCGAAGGAGAACTTTACTTTATTGAAAAAAATGAATTCAGTGAAAAATCAAGTTTGTCTCCTTTATATGAATATTTACCAGTCTTGAAGTTAGGGAGTCAATATTTGACTTCACATAAACAAATAGTCTTGAAGTTAGGGAGTCAATATTTGACTTCACATAAACAAATTTGGTATATGATATTCCATATTTAACCTTTTATTTGAGATTGAAAATATATTTTAACTTAATCATTAAATAGCTTTTAAAAATATGCATTCCACTCTAACAAAACATAATATTTTGCTTCAAAACAAAATTAATACTCATTTGAGTATAATAAGACACATTATTCTTAAAGTGTTTCTTTCACACCACATATTCATCCCCTCATTTTCTTGATTTACTTCGGCTACACTTGCACCTTTAAAGATGAATTTAAATGCAATTAAGTGGTAATAATGCCACTTTTGGAAGTCAAAGAGGTTGAGGAGACACTTAAAAGGATTTTTTGCATCTTATTATATTAATATTGTTTTGCAATTCAGTGTTCTAGTTCACTAAATTGAAACTCATAGATTGTTATAGCGATTCTCTTAGAAGCTATGAAGCGTAGTCAATGAAACAATCTTTACCAATGCATTTGAAGATTCTTTGTGTTACCATTTTGAAAAGTGGCAAGAGATGAAGATGCTCATCCTTTGCTTTACTTTTTTGAACAATTAAAGGCGATGGAAATGCTCATCCTCTACTTCATATATTTGAACAGTTGAAAGCATTGAAGATGATGAACCAATGAAGATATTTATGTGTCCAACAACATAAACTCAAGCTTCAACTACACCTAAATTCGATGGGACTGTAGTGACATCCATTTTCAGTCTTTACTTTGAGCTCTAGAATTTCAACACAAATCTTTGGACACATATTTACAAAGAGTATACTTTATTGTGTACCTAATTACAACATCTTTATTAGGTATTACTCTTCACGCATATGCCCTATTTATGTGTATACTCTTGTTTTTGATAATGGTAATGTACTAGGCATTTTTTTTTCTAGTAGATTTTTTTTTATATTCCAAGAGTATTCCAAAAATATACATGTTACAATCTTTCGCTTAAGCCTTTGCAGGCCTTTTCGATAAAAAAGAACTTGTCTCCATTCTAAAGTACTACGCATTTATAGTATCATATTCTAATATTTATTAAAACCCCATATGTGATAAGGTTCTTGTCATGTTTTTTTAGTGACTTGAGTTTTCAATTAGGGGTTTTGCTTCTTTATTGGTATAAATAAGGGTTTCCCTTTTTAATATCATATCATATTATCAATACAATCAACTAGCTTATCATTGTTAATTTTAAAACTCTTTGTCTTTTTCTCATATTTCTAAGTGCATTCCAAGTTTGGGTGTGCTGGACTCCACTCCTTTTCTTTCAGTGATTTTAATAATCATAGTACTAGTCAATTCTAGTGTTGGAATGTTGCATACTTCACATATAAGGAAGAACAATGTGAAAGGATAAAATATTCTTGGTGTCACATTCTTCACCTAAATCCATTATCTCTGCTCAAATAATGACTTGATAGCCGTGTGGAATATCTCGCCTTCGCGCGCGCGCGCGCGCACACACACACACACACACACACACACACACACTATTAATGAAACAACAATCCACGCTTATCTCCATTTGCACATTCTAACACACACACACACACACATACAAAATGTGCAAATGGAGATAAGCATATATATCATATTAATGAAATAACAATCCACACTTATCTCCATTTGCACATTCTAACAGACACACACACATAGAATGTGCAAATGGAGATAAACGTGGATTGCTATTTCATTAATATGATACACATATAAATAAATTATCACGACCTTTGGATTTGTCTTCCAAGAGGTCTCTTGGACTCTCAATGATGGTTCATATCACTTGTCTTTCCACATTCCTTCCCAAGTGAGGAATACTATAACCCGAATGGTTTAGGTTTCCAACATTCCCCCACTTAATCCAAAGTGGTGTATGTGAGTCCAAGCAGAGAGATGAAATATGGAAGTGGACAACTGCCAATGGAAGAATGTGCTATCTGAGTCTGGTGGTTTTGGGATGATCACAAAACAAATGGCTTGTAGAAGCTAACGTCTTCTACTAAATGGTGGTGGTGGTTTAATAAAGACCACAAACCCTAGAACTTGGCTCTAAGGCTCAATGGTTCCCGAAACATTTCCTAATTTAGCTAGAAGTTGATGTAAGTTGATGTCTTCTGCTAATTGGAAGTGCTCTCAAATACATGTTTAAAGATGACCACAAACTGTTGTCTAGCAGAAGTTGCAAGTCTTCTCCTAAATGGAGGTTTCAGATGGCCACAAATTGTTGTCTAGCAGAAGTTGTAAGTATTCTACTAAATGGAGGTTTAAGATGGCCACAAATTGTTGTCTAGCAGAAGCTGTAAGTCTTCTACTAAATGGAGGTTTAAGGAAAAACACAAACCAAATCATGCTAATGGTTCTTATGCTGGCTTGCTTATTCTTGATCGATTGATAAGACTTCAAAGCTTGAAGCCTGACTGCCAATCACTGATATTATCCCCCGTTGTCAGGTACAATGTGAGAGGATTAAAATCTTTCCACTACAAGATGTGTCAATAGTCAAGAATGAATTCTTTGGTATGACTGATATTACTTCTTCACTATTGATGACCATTGCCAAGAAGTGATCAACACATAATGGTTCTTTACTCTTGCAATTTTCTTGCATTTGGAACATCTGTCTGAAGGATGATTATGCTCTCCACAATGCTCACAAGGATGAAGATCAAAACACTGATCTTCTATATGGCCAACTCGATGACAATGTTGGCATTTAGAAATATGCTCTTGAATTGAAGTAGGTGAATATGAACTTTTTTATTGAAATCCAACACTTTGGAGCTGGATTGGTTTGGTATAATCCAGAATATGAAAGGAAACTTCCTTTCCATATCCAATACCCATTCTATGTTTATTGTTGTTGATTTCTTCCTAAGGTCTCATGATTGGCTCAGAAAGAGAAAGTTGAACTTGTTCATGCACAACTTCATATTCATCTTCATTTGTATCTGAAGTAGGCTCATCGAGTTGATCCTGCACTAGTTGTTGATTTGGATCATCATCTTCATCATCTTCTTCGAAAATAGGGTTGTTCTAAATGAAGATTAGTTCAGAATGTTGAATATTCTTTCATTGAAGTTGATCATGAAGAAGATGAGTTTGAGTTTGAAGCAGTTCTACTTTGGCTTGCTAAGCTTACAAACAAGTTAGAACATATTGAAGAGTTGCTTTGTCAGTTGTGACTGTATTGTCCACAAAAGAGAGTATTAGAGTATTCAATAACTTTAATAGTTCATCAATTCGAGCCATATAAAGATTGACTTAGACCTCAAAGCGTTTCTTGCAACTCCATCTTTTAATAATCAGACTCTATAATGCAAACTCAACGAATGGAGGGTGTCAGATTCTATCGAAAATGCACCCCTTTACAAAAAAAACACAAGTAAACTTACAAATTTTCAGGAGTTGAATGTGTCGTCGTCCTGTGATTCTGCTTCATTATAGACCGCTTCTTCTGATCTATATTTGATGGCGCATAGTTATGCTTATTGCTCCAAAAAAGTGGGTTTTTGTGCCTTCACTCATTGGGCTTTGTTAGTGATATACCTGTTATGCATGTAAGATGCAGTTAGGGTTTGCAAGTCCAAGAATACTTTGGCATTTTTTGCAAGAAAATTCCAACAAATGTAGATCTTGCAGCGATTGATTGTGATAAAACTACAATGGTCTCATTTAAGGATGACAACAAATTTCAAGAAGGTTCTAAATGCGTTTCAGAGTGAAATTCTTTACACAACAATGTCTAGCCTACTCTGAAAACGCCAATCCAGTGTTACAAAATCCCAACTCCACTCTCTACTTTGGCAGAGATAGGTATACCTCTACCGATTTTGAGTAAAGTTGCAAAACAAAATATTAGAGTTCGGAGAACTAAAAGCAAGAGTTGAAAATAAACCCAACACTACCCTACTCTATGCAAAGGCACTGCAACTTAAAGTGACATGTTGGAATTTGAATCTATAACACCATGAGGAAGCTTAAATTTCATGAGAAGATGCTGTTGAAGAAAGTCTATTTTCTAGAATGGAAAAGAGAAAGAGGACATAATACTCAAATTTGAAGGCTATTTATGTCAGCAACTACACATCACCTCTTGATATTTTCCTCATCATGTCGCTTTCATCCATATGCATTGTTGGGAGTGCCAAGGAGATAGTATGGTATCCTTTGTTTGAACAATTTCACATTTTAGCAAGTCATCTTTTCATAGATTGGTCGAATCAAAGTGCAACTATTGAATCCATGAAACAAGTAGCAAGGGTTGTGGTGGATAAGAACTTGTCATTGATCATCTTTCTGAGGGCACACATTAAAAAACAAGGAGGTGTTGCCATTCAAAAAGGGATGCACTCAACATTGCTACTACAATCTCTATCGCTTTGCCTCTAGCTAGGTATGAATAATTCCCTTGTTTCGTGCCCCCAATCATAGAAATAATGATTCACACTCTAAACTACATAACACATTAGTATTTATCCCTCGTTCTTTTGGTCTCGTAGATGTGCTATTCTTTCTCTCGACTATCATAATATTATATACAAAGGTCTTGATGTTGATTGTGGTTCCACATATGACCTAGGGTTTGTATCTATTCATTACAGAAATGAAGACGATGTTGTGGAAGCCATTGAATCACTTGATGGTGCGACATTTTGTCAAAGATATATCATGGTCTAGTTAGCAAGGGTTGATGATAGGCAAGGAGGTTATATACGTAATAGGTATGAAGGGAACCCATACAATCATCGAGAGGCACATAGATATTACTGTCGCCCATGTAGAAGTAGTAGTCCGAGAAGCAATAGACGTGATAGGAGTCACAATCATAGTAGAAGTCAATTCAACAATGAATATGGTATGAGAAGATTAGGGAGAAATTATTTGGAAAGATCTATGTATCCATCCCATATTGGCAGTGCAAACGACAAAACCCTAGATGAAGAAGAGTGTGTCTACTACATCTTGACGCATTGTAATTGAGACATAAGGCATTAATGAGGAGTCTAACCGATATACAAAGAGAGAGATACCAAGGTCGGAGGGATTGGCCAGATCATAGTGGCAGAAGAATACATGAGGTCTAACACGAAAGGAGGGCATTTTCGCATGTGAGAATGAAAACACCTAAGGGTTTCTTCTTCCAACTTCTGCAAACAATGGTCGACGACAAGAGTAAGAGTAGACTGGAAAACTAACACAAACTGGCACATGCAGAGGGACGTTTCTACTTGCAGAGGCAGATGGACAGACTTGCAGGCTAAGGAATAGACCTTAGAGAATTTGCACACGGGAATAATTTCCATGGAGCACTACCATAGCTCAATTCAAGACTTGAGAACTATAGGCTCTCTGATACCACTGTTAGAATGCACAAATGGAGATAAGCGTGGATTGTTATTTCATTAATATGATATAGATATAAATACATTATCATGACCTTTGGATTTGTCTTCCAAGAGGTCTCTTGGACTCTTGATGATAGTTCATATCATTTGTCTTTCCATATTCCTTCTTAAGTGAGGAATACCATAACCCTAACAGATTAGGTTTCCAATAATATATGTATGTATGTATGAACTTCTCATCCCACACGCCAACCCGTAAGTGAAGGTGAGACATTCCACATGGTTCATGAAGAGCAAACCATGTCACAAATAGGAATTGAACCCGGGTGGGGAGAATAACAATTTCTCCCCCCCACCACCCAAGTTAGACCCAATTGACATTATATATATATATATATATATATATATATATATATATCATGTTAGACTTCAAATGTAATTTCTGAGTTTGAGGTTGTTTATGAGGTATTAACCTCACTAAAAACTTTGTTGATTTGAAAGTTGGTTTTGAAGTGCAGGCTCCGAGTTTCGATGAAGTAACAATTTCTTCAGTGGGTTGAGGTTTTGTGGAATGGTAAATTAGTGGGAGTTTATCTTTGTTTGCCTAAGTTCTCTCTCTCTATATATAATCATGTTAGACTTCAAATGAAATTTTTGAGTTTGAGGTCGTTTATGAGGTATTAGCCTCACTAAAAACTTTGTTGATTTGAAAGTTGGTTTTGAAGTGCAAGCTCCGGGTTTCGATGAAGTAACAATTTCTTCAGTGGGTTGAGGTTTTGTGCAATGGTAAATTAGTGGGAGTTTATCTTTGTTTGCCTAAGTTCTATTCCCAACAGATGGTGCTTATGGCATCTCCCTGTGAGACCTTAGAGTGACTTAACCCAAGGGTTAAGTCTGTCTCCAAACCTCAACCTTGGTTGTAACATTGAAAAATCAAAAGTAAGCCATAATTAAAAAACTAATAAAAAATATTACATTGTAATAATAAAAAGAATATAATAATAGAATAAACCAACATTGCGCTGTCTTAACCTTGATATTGAGAAATTTGTGCCTTAATTGAATGCTTAATAGATTTGGATTATGTTTTTAATTTGATTTGTGTTGTGAGTAATCTGACAAACATTAGTCCAAGGCTTTGGCTTAATTAATTTTTGCCAATGTTGTTGAGCATTTGGCTAGTTCCGTGATAGAATGTCCTGTTTCTAATCCCATAGGTTAAGTGTATTGAAATAAGTAGATAGGGTTACTGTGGATCCATCCATGAATGTGGAAAAAGACCCCTCAAATTTATTCACGAGATTTTCCAAAAAGAGAATAAGAATCCTACAAACATAATCTTCATTATAGTACAAAAATAGTTAATAAGATATTATTTGTATAGAAAACAACCTTAATGTGTAAATCACCTTGGACATAGTAAATTAACATCCCAATCACTCGGATGTCACACTTTGTGGGTCCTTCTTTAACTTATTATTATTATCTATTGCATCTCCAACAACAATTACAACCCTTAATACTACAGTGTCATCTTCCTATCCTTAGAATTTGGTTCCATATTTAATACTTTCCTCAAAATCTCATCTTATACTTCATGCGCTAAACAATGCACCCAAAAGCTTTTTATGCAAAATAACTATGTGACCACACTTTTACCATCCCATACCTCTACAGTCATATTTTATACTAAAAATATAGTGGTGGGCAATAACACCATAACACCAATGTATAGATAAACTTAAACCCAAAACAACATATATTATGAGATACTTTTTGCAACTCAATTTAAATTCCAAGCCACATATATTTTATGATGTACTTTGGATAAAATGAAATAAGCACACTAAAAACTATTAAAAAAAATGAAGGTGGTGGCATATCACCAATGTGTAGCTCTACTTCCTTTGGACAAAATAAGTGAACTATGGACAAAATAAGTGAACTAACAAGCATACTTTATAGCAAGAAAATGAGGGTGGTGGTTAAGAAATCATTACACAAGGTTTAAAATAAAATGAAGGTGGTGGCATAACACCAATGTGTATCTCTATTTCCTTTAGACAAAATAAGCGAACTAACAAGCATACTTTATAGCAACAAAATGAGGGTGGTGGACAAGAAATCATTACACAAGGTTTTGTATGAGGGTGAGGGTGGGGGTGGGCAGAATAATAGGAGAAAACATATATTTTGTATGAGGGTGGGGGGAATAATAGGAGAAAACATGTGGGGGTGGGGGGAATAATAGGAAAATACATAACATAGGGTGGGGGGAATAATAGGAGAAAACATAATAGGGGTKGGGGGAATAATAGGAAAAAACATAATATAGGGTGGGGGGAATAATAAGAGAAAACATAATATGTTTTCTCCTATTATTCCCCCCACCCTATATTATGTTTTCTCCTATTATTTCCCTATGAGGGTGGGGGTGGGGGCAATAATAGGAAAAACATAATATAGGGTGGGGGGAATAATAGGAGAAAACATAATATGTTTTCTCCTATTATTCCCCCCACCCTATATTATGTTTTTCCTATTATTGCCCCCACCCTCATAGGGGGAATATTAGGAAAAAGCATATTATTTTTCTCCTATTATTCCCCCCATCCCCACCCTCACCCTCACCCTCACCCTCATAGAAATCAATCAAAATAAAGGCTTTTTTATTTTAAAGAAAATGCATGTTGCGAATATTGGTGGGAAAATGAATGCTACTTCTCTCTCCTTTATTGAAGAAATTCTAATATTTATAATTGAAAAAAAAAACAATCTACTATGTTTTAGTATATGGTATTTTTAAAT
>ML786592.1:335745-357038 GCA_009831015.1 Picea engelmannii | reverse complement strand
CCAATGGGTTTACTAACGATACCTTCTACAAATGTGGGGAAACATCCCTTAAGTTCCCCCACAATGTTTTTCTTGCAATATATACCCATTGGCGTAGACTAGTGCGTTTAACCAAGGGGGATTCAATATATTGCAAGAAAAACATTGTTGGGAAACTCAAGTATAGAAAATAGCTCATAAATACATTGTCATACACATATTTCAACCTCCTATTAAGCTTCAACAATAAAGCATTAAACCCAATTTTGAACTGTACTTAATGAGCAGAAACAATAGATAAATTCTTGACATTTGGCACATAAATTTCTGGGTTATGCTCCTTGAAGAAAACACAGGAAATATGACATATTTAAGGAGAAAAGCTTCTTATTCAACTTTAGGGAAAATATCAGAGTTACAACAACCTTTATAACAACATTTAAATACAATACTTATCTCTCTTCCAACAAGAAACCCTCCTAGGAAACTGAAACAAAATTATATCTTGGAAATTGTGCCATGGATGTACGGCCTGTACGACCCAATACATTCAACAACAACACCAAAAATGCTTAGGAAATCGTGCCAGAAAAGTACAACACAATTATGTCCCTTGCAGAACACAGTCTGAACTCAGCAAAAACGCCTTGAAATTCGAGCCAACCAGCTAATAAAACAAATCTCGATTTCTGTGCCCTTTCCTTTGCTGTACGACCAACAATCTTTGCTGTGTGATCTCCTTCTGTAGCTACAGTACATACAACAATAAATGCAGTCTTCTCTCCTTGGAATGCATGCCTATCCCTCCGCTGTTACTCTTTCCCTCCAAGCAAGAAATTTCTCTTGGGAAATGTGACTCTTCACCTCCCACCCTTCTCTCCTCAAAGTGTGCGGCCCTCTCTCCCTCATGAGCCGCCTTTATCTAATTTCAAAGTGTAATTGCCCTAACCCTTGGTCTTCCAATGAGATTGACGACCAAGATTAAATCTTTCCCTCATGAGATCAACGCTCACGACTTAATCATTCGTTGAGGTCACTTAAGTCACTAAAGTGACCCACAACATCATAAAGTCACTTTTACAGTTCAAAAATAAAAGACCCAACTTTATAAAATCAGTTTATAAAGTTACTTTATAAAAACATATTGTAAAGTCACTAGGGTGAAAATGTGCTCAGTCACTTCTGCATGCCGGGTGCCACCTATGCAGAAGTACCTTCGAGCTACCAAATCTAACACTCCCTCCCAATGAGAGAGGTACTTCTGGTATCACCACCAAAACTCGTCTCCAAATCCATCATCCAATTCGTTGCCGTAGCTGCTCCCTCTGAATTAGAGACCTCTGCTCCCACTGCACTAGAAGCATTTGTTGATACCTTCGCTGATCTATGAATTGAAGACATGCTCCTAGGAGACTTCATACTCTCCTGAGCATCTATCTATGTCAACTCATGCCCGTTGAGTCCTATGAGAGTCTTGGAAGAGGACTGAGTCCCCAGTATCAACTCTCTCTCCCGTGCAACCTGCCCACTCTCCAACACAAAATATGAATCCAGAAATCCACTGGACCCCAACACAGGTCGTCCCAACAACCTGTACAATCCCTCATACCCTCCCCGATGCCAAGCCTCACTACTGCATCCTAGGTATCTGCTCCCTCTAAACGTATGAGTACCTGTCCGCCCTCGAACATCACTGCATACCCCATGTTCTCCAAGGCTGATATTGAGAGCAACTTCATCCTTGAGACATATATCACTTCTGCCACCTCTAGAGATCCTCTTGACTCTAGCTGGAATGTGACACATCCAACCCCTTTCACTACATGCATGGTGCGTGCCCCACTCTTCACATGGCAGTTTGAGTCTGTCTCTAAAACACTAAGGAACATCGACCTCATTCCGTTATATCGTCAGATGATCCACTGTCCACGAACCACACTTCAATGTCCTCGAACACAAGATCACCACTGCCTAAGTGACCGGTCATCAGAGAAAAACCCCTCTCATATTTCTCTACAAACTCAACAACCTCAACAGATGTTGACACCTCTGGTTCCAACTTCTTCTTCTTCTTGTTCGAACAATGACTAGCGTAGTGGCTAATCTTGTGACATGCAAAGCATCTCACTTTGCTCATGTCTTTATTCTTCTCATTGCTCTTTCCCACAAGAGCAACATTCTTCTCATCTGAACCATCCACTGCCTTCCCCTGAGACCTCTCTCGGATCTCCTCCTGTGTAAAGTCAACCCACAATATGCTCCCATCAGGGAGCTTCTCTCTCCCCACCACACACTCCACGAAAACCTCCCACTCCTTGGTGAAGCCTATGAGGGCTATACACACCAACTCTGAGTCTAGAATAACTTCTCTGACAGCTGCCAACTCAGCGTTCACCTGTGCAAACCGGGTGAGGTAGGAGGCCACACTCTCTCCCTTGKCCATCTTAGTACTATGGAGSTTGTCCYRGAGAGCCATTTTCYGGTTCTCGTTCTTTGCCTCATACAAATTCATCAGTGCATCCCACATGTCCTTGACTGTCTTCTTCTCAGCCAAATGTGGAATAAGGTGGTCYGTGACTCCGTCCAAAATGATTATTTGATCCTTAGCTTCCTTCACTTCATGAACATCCAGAGCTATGGGATCTAACACAGGTATTGGCATGATGGTGTTCGCAAATGATCACAACTTTTTCTCCTTGAGAATACTWGTGATTCTCACCTTCTACGACAGGTAGTTGGAGATCCCCTCCAACCTATCTTCAAACCTGATGCATGAAGTCATCTTTGCCCACTTGAAAAAGACCCTTTCTTTCCCTTCTTCCAAGCAAATGCCCCARCAAGCCACTGCTATTCCAAGTGCCAAACTGTCCACTGAACTTCAGAGCTCCAACTCTAATACCATGTAGAAAATAGCTCAGAAATACACTATGTCATACACAGATTTCAACCTCATATTAAGCTTTAATAGTAAAGCATTAAACCTAATTCTGAACTCTACATAAATTTCTGGTCTATACCCCTTGACGAAAACACAAGAAAGATGACAGATTTAAGGAGAAAAACTTCTTATTCAGCTTTAGGGAAAATATCAGAGTTACAATAGCCTTTATAACAACATTTAAATCTCTCTTCCAACAAGAAACCCTTCTAGGAAACTAAAACAAAATTTTGTCTTGGAAATTGTGCCATGGCTGTATGACCTGTACTGGCCAGTGCAGTCAACAACAACACCCAAATTGCCTAGGAAATCATGCCAGAAAAATACAACACAGTCATGTCCCTTGTAGAACAATATAAACTCAACAAAAGTGCCTAGAAATTTGAGCCAACCAATTGATAAAACAACCCTCAATTTCTGTGCCCTTTCCTTTGTTGTACAGCTAGCAATCTCTGCTACACGACCTCCTTCTGTAGCTACATTACAGACAACGATAAATGTAGTCTTCTCTCCTTGGAGTGTGTGCCTATCCCTCTGATGTTACTCTTTCCCTCCAAGCAAGAAATTTCTCTTGGGAAATGCGACTCTTCACCTCCCACTCTTCTCTCGTCAAAGTGTGCACCCCTCTCTCCCTCATGAGCTGCATTTATCTAATTTCAAATGCGTAATTGCCCTAACCCTTGTTCTTCCAATGAGATTGACGATCGAGATTAGATCTTGCCCTCATGAGATCAACGATTATGACTTAATCATTCGTTGAGGTCACTTAAGTCACTAAAGTGACCCACAACATCATAAAGTCACTTTTACTCTTTAAAAATAAAATATCCAACTTTATAAAATCACTTTATAAAAACATATTATAAATGCAGAAGTACCCATGAGCTACCAAATCTAACATCAAGGGATGCTTCCTCACATTTGTGGAAGGTATCCCTAGTAAATCCATTGGCGTAGACTAGTGTGTTTAACCAAGGGGGATTCAAATTGAGTATAAATATTGCAAGAAAAACATTGCGGGGAAACTCAAGGGATGCTTCCCCACATTTGTGGAAGGTATCCCTAGTTAACCCATTGGCGTAGACTAGTGCGTTTAACCAAGGGGGATTCAAATCAAGCCTCTGCCAACATAGAACTAACCAAATGCCCAACGACATTGACAACAACTAGTTGAGCTAACCAACCCCCCCTTTCTCTCTCTCTCTCTCTCTTTATATATATATATATTTCAAGCAAGATGTTTAACATGATTTTTTTCCAGGTTACAAAGCTCGGGGAAAACCCCTGAGTACTTCCCCTCATTTTGAGGATGGTACCTAGGGTAAACCCTAGAATTTTCAAGGCACAAGGTTGATTGGCAACAAGGCTCAAAACAATTACAACAATATACTCGTTATGGACTCAACATGTCACTTGCAGGAATTGAATTCGAGCGAGGATGATAACAATCATTCCTCCCAACCACCTAAGCTAAACCTAATTGACACAAAATTTAACATGATTGATTATATATATAGTGTGGTTAATACCTCATAAACAACCTCAAACTTATAGTTACTATTAAAATGTGTAAATATATTTGAAGTCTAAGGTGATATATATATATATATATATATATATATATATATATAATTAATATTTCCACATTCTAATAGTAATTCAGGTTGAGA
The DNA here is from genome assembly GCA_009831015.1 of Picea engelmannii. NCBI lineage: Eukaryota > Viridiplantae > Streptophyta > Pinopsida > Pinales > Pinaceae > Picea > Picea engelmannii. Next base: position 352,451 of record ML786592.1, on the reverse strand, counting down.
TTGAGATGTTAACCACACATGTTAATCACACTAAAACTTTGTTAATTTGAAAGTTGGTTTTGAAGTACAAGTCTTTAAGTTCATGAAGTAATAATTTTTTTAATGAATTGAGTTGTGATGGAATTGTAAATTAGTGGAAATTTACCTCTATTAGACTAAGTTCAATTCCCAACGAAATGGTGCTTATGACATTTCCTTCAAATACCTTTGTCAAATACCTTTGAGTGACATACCTGGGGTTAAGAGTCCAAGCCTCAACCCTCATTCTAGCACAAAAAGTAAAAAAATAAGTCATAATATTAAATTTACTTTGTAATAATAAAACAAACCAATAGAAGGGGATAATTTTTAATTATCGAAACATTTGTGACTTAATTGAATGTTGAATAGATTTAACTTATGTTTTTAATTAATATATACAAACATTAACTTAAATGATTAGCTTAATCAGTAGTCACCAATATTGTTGAATATTTTGCTAATTCCATGCTAACATGCCATGTTTCAAATCTCTTGAATTAAGCATATTGATCTAATCGACAAGATCACCATAGTTGTTATCCATAAATATGGAAAAATATCTTTAAACTTTTCTCATTAAAAAAAAACCTCCACACTTAATCCACATAAGTACTTAATTAATTATGCAATCGGCATAATACAAAAGTACTTAATAAAATATTAATCATACAGAAAACGACCTTGATGTATAAGACACCCGAACATAGTGAACATCCCAATCAAGAAGATATTACACTTTGTGCCATATACCTATCATTGCCATATGAATATAATTGGGATTTGGTTCCATATTTAATACTTTCCTGAAAACCCCATCCTATACTCCGTGCACTAAAGACTGTACCGAAAACCTCCCTTCGCGAAGTGACTATGTGACCACGCTTTTACCATCTCATGCCAAAGTTTCCGCATCAGGAAACCGTACGCTCCGCGTCCTGCGACGTCGCCTCCGCCATAGTGGGAGGTCGAGAGGCACGCGACAAGCCCCGTTTTCCTAAGCACCCTTGTCATGTGATCACAGCATAAACACTCTGAGCTCTCTGAATTCGATTCTCTCGTATAAATCTCCTCTATGCTCCGGCTCCTGTTCTTTTTCTCTTCTTTGGACTCAATTTATTCAAACGAAGGTCGCAGGTTCGAAACCATTAAAATCATAAAGGGATTTTTAAAAGGAGCGCAAGGCCGCTTTCTGTGCTGCCAATGTTACATGGTTTAACCATGAAAAATCACTAAGTGAGGTAAAAAGTTCAAAGAATTTCACTCGCTAGTATTTTATTTATTTTGCTTTATCCTTCCTTTAGTTTGGGGTTTTCTTCAGGCCCAAAACTTCAATATCCCTCCTCAATGTTTTTTTATCTATTTTGTTTGATGGGTATGCAATTAAAACACACCCATTTGCCGAATTTGATGCATTTGCTCGGTAAAAGATGAAATAAATGTTTTGGGCAATGCCATTACAATCTCAACTTATAAAAACAGGGAGTAGTTCAAGTTGCCTCGTAAATTTATTGGGAGGCTGAGTGGTTCAAGTTTCAACATATCAATTTGCAAAATCGTACTGAGAGTGATATAGTCGTCACTGGTTCCGAATCTCATTTATTCCTTCTTGATGCTTAAAAGTTAAAAATGAAAGTTTTAAGGAATCATATATCCACCTGTATGTTTAGACTTTTACCTAAATCGTTAGTCTCCTCAGAATACATTTTACAAATTTGGCCTTACTTTTTCAATATTTTACAAATTCTTTTGCTTTTAAATAGTTCCCATGCAAAATGGGAACTTTATCAAACAAATATTAATTTTAATCTCAGAAACTATGTTAAATGCCCCTTTCAATGGGGAAAATTTGGAAAATATGCACATGGCAAATATTAACCTATAAGTTTCCATTTACTTACCGTCGAATACTGGTACTTTGGCCCTCCCTGCAACCTTACGAGCTACATAGCACAGATAAGTAGGGGTATCTCCTACAACTTTAACAGAAGGCCATCTACACTGTCTATCACACTGTAGCATGCAGTATGTACATGCTCTCTAGGTTGACCAAAATACAGTCAATACGCAAGCCTTTCCATACTTCTCTATCTCTCTGTACATACTACATACTACATACCCATGTGATATCATAATCTATCAGGAGTCAGGACTATTTGGAATTTTAGGTCATTCAATTTTTTTTGCTGCTTATGAAATTACGAGATTCAAAAGTTTCAGCAAAAGACCAGAAATTGATAGATCAACATTTGTTGTATATTAAGGTTGGCATGTCTTATGAAACTGTTATAGATTTAAAAACACATCACATCATTTCAGATTAATCTTTCTGCCCGAAAAGATGGAACCAATAAATTCTAACAGCCGTTTACTGATGCTTTTTGGGGTTGTGTTGTTTGTATAAGCATTTCTTATAAGGCTTTTGCATAAGATTATTGAAATGTAATTTTCATTGGATTATTGAAATGTAATTGATTTTTCATTTACAATGATGTCCTTCTTATGGCTACATTGTTAGTATCAATATCCAACTTTTTGCATCTCTTGGAGTCTTAACTAATTACTATAACCAACACATTATTTTTCTGCATTTTGGGTCTTCTTTTTTGATTTGGAATCGAAACATGAGCTACAAAATCTAGAACTCTCGACTGAATTAGCTGTGTTTTCTTTTGGGAACAAGATTCTTCTAATGTAACATCCCACACAACCTTTGTAGGACTTCTTAGCAAACACAAAACAATATCCATTGTTTTTGCATATCTTTTTTTTGGAATTTCTCTACCATGTAACATGCATTTGGCCATTTCCATGACTATGCTTTTTCCTCCATTGGGACTTGAGGAGATCCCTCTCCATTTTCTTTCGCTACCCCAATTGGAGGTGCCTTGTGCTCTTCATGAGAGAGGTTTTCAAACATAGATTGCAGTTTCTCCATGTCCCAACCGGACTGGAGACCTTTAGAAGGATCACTTGTAATGTCCCCTCCAACTTGATCGAAGACGAAGGATGACTTAGTATGTTATACGACTCTTGTAGGCTATTGTCAGTAAAGAAAAAGGAGTCAAGGGGGTTTATTTGATGTCACTTAGCTGGGAGACGTTATATTCTAAAGTGACATTAAGTAAAAAGGTAAATTATTAATTACTTAAACATTAAAAGTGACTTTTAATGTTTAAGTAAAAATTAAAAGGGGAATAAGGGTTATGTAGATTTGGTCAAAGAGGAAAGATTTAGAAAGGGTTCGAAGAAGTATAAAGGAAGAGTAGCACTACTCTTTCCTCATTATGATTTGATCTCTTATTTGGAGTGCTCTTGGAGCCAAGGTTTTCGTTGAGGTTTTGGCAAAACCCTTTCATTGTTGGTTTGGTTTGGTGGTGCAACATCCACCCTAGCTAGACAGAGAGGGGGATCCATCCTGGATTTCCATTAGGGACTTCATCTTATGATTTATTTTCAGTTAGAGGGACAACAACTTGCTTGGAGGTTTGTGGGGCTTCTTGGAGGACCGATTGATCTCTTTGGCGGGGCTGTAGACACTTGCCGTGAGGCTTTGTGGATGGTTTGTGGCATCTAGGAAGGGCCGAGGTCTTCCATTTGGCGGGGATGAGAAACAAGGGAAGGTCGTGGTGGTATCTTGAGGGAGCCGTCTCCCTTTATTTTGCAGACCTATGGGTAGAGGAGGAGCCACAAGGGTTTATACTGGCTGTGTGGGTGTTGAAGGGGAGCCGTGAGGGTTTTGAGGGGGTTGATGGCCCATTTTGCTTAGCCGTGGGGAGCTGAAGGAGACATTGTGGGATTGGGAGAGCTTTGAAGCAGTGACATCTTCTATTGAAGAGATTATGGCATCATTCCAGGTTTTGGTTTGAGTTTGGTAGTGTTTTGCAGCTGCTATAACAACCATTAGAGAACTTTTATGATTGTATTCCATATTCCATTCATAATAAAGATGCCAATGTTGTCTCTTCTATTTTTGGTGTACTTGGATTGCAAACTAAGTGTTTTAAGAAATCTTCACTAGTAGAACACATACAAACTGTTTGTAGAAAGTTGTCAATCAACTTGCAACCTAAAAACGTATGTAATGCAAAGTATTTGACAAAAGCACACAAAGAGAAATAATAACATTGAACATAAAACATAATATCATAACCTAATAAGTATAGGGGATATTACAAAAGCTATATGGCAAGCTTGCAAACCTCTGAATGGAGACCCTCTGCATCGCCATATCATCACTACTACCCTATAACTTAGGTAAGTAGCTTTACATGATTGCAACCCCACCATATAGCTACAGGCACATAATAACTATCTTTATTGCCTTAAATCCATGTCAACAACTAATAATAAAAGGTACAATTATGCCTAATGATATGGCTCTTTTCGACGTAACTGGAATGTGATATTGGCCCTCACGTTGCAATTGTGGGTATAAAATTAACATAATAAAAGCCATAAATAATAAGCCTCTCCATTTATAGTAGGAAAACATATACCAAAATAACAGGACCAAGATGGACCCACTATGATTAATCCATGTTCATAATCCATTCCAAGTCAATAAATTCCCTAAGACAATATGCATTTGTGGCTCACAGTAATAAATAAGAATAATTTCCTCAAAAGAGACATGTAGTCAAAGTACATGTTGAACAAAGATATTAAAACAAAAGAGAAACCTGTACACAATGCAAGATAATTATTTCACCTAGTAAGTTGACTTTATCTAGATTGCTTTGGATGTAATAAAATAACGTCCAAAAGTACAAGAGAATGTCTTAATCCTCAATTAACTCACATGTGCTTTATTTACTAGTCAAAAGTCATATTAACTTTTAACTAGCCTAACAATAAGTTTATTTACAAACTTTAGTTAACATTGTTCTTTATTCTATCATCCCCCTTGACAACTAACTCGTTAAGTTTTTCATCAAGCATGTCATGATTTTGTACAAATTTGCTCCTTAGACAAAGAGGTTTGGTAAATACATTAGTGCATTGGTCCTATAAAGGACAATACGACAATTTAATTTTCTTGTTTTGAACTTTCTTCTGAATAAACCGGTGGTGAAAAATTTCTAGATGGGTTGTCCTTGAGGGAAAAATTTGGGTTTTCCACCAATTTCAATACACCTTGATTTTTATAGTAGAAGGGGGTTGTATCACTTTGTTGAACACCCATACCATTAAGATTCCTCTTGAGCCAAACTGCTTCACATGCAACTCCTAAACTCCTACTACAATTTTGTACTACAACTATAGCTTACTTTTTGCTAGTCCACAAAACAACATTTCAACTCATATTAAACACATATCCTTAAGTAGATTTCTCTTCATTTGGTGATCTTGTTTAGTTTGAATCTATAAAACTTGTGAAACTAAACCTACCATTCTTGTCAAACTCCACACCAAAATCCAATGTTCGTGTTATATTAGTCAACATCGTGTTTGCAGACTTTCATTGCACAACTCTTGGTGAAGTTACAAACCTTGAAACCAAAGTGAATACAAAGATGATCTTTGGCTTGGTAAAGTTAGATAAATCAAACTTCCTACTAGTTGTCTATTCAATGTTTCATCTACCTTCCTAGGATAATCATATGCCAATAGCTTCAAATTTGTTCAAATGGTGTCATTGTGGGAATAAACGCATGGAAATAATGTTAATGTAATAAAGGTCACTAAGTGACCCAACCTTTAGTGTTTAATAAAGGTCTTAATAACCTAACTTTATTATTAGTGTTATGTTAGCAGTTATAAAAGTTCAATAGTGCCTACTGAACTTTTGAATAAAAGTGTATCAATCATAATGTAAAGTGAGATTTCATTGTTTTTTTAATAGGAAGATTTGGGCTTAGCCTGTGAAAGCCCCTTAATTTTTCTTCCACACTTGTGGCCATCAAGGTCATCGATACCTTAACCTGGTCTAGAATATGGTTTTTACTAGAGCCTTCTTGTTATTATTTGAACCTTGGTCATCTTCATGACAAGCATTCCGACTTGTTAGTAGAACACAACCTAATGAGATGAGTTGTTAGCTTTTGGGGTAGCTCGGACAGGTTCTTCCAAGTTCTGCATTGGCGGTGCTTGGCATGTGGAGGTGTCTGAGCAACGTTCTCTAGAGTGGCTTTTATGTAATGACTAAAGCGACTTTTGTAAGGTTGAGTGACTTAAGTGATTTAAGTCATTTCAACAAAAGATTAAGTCGTGACCGTTAGATCGTCAGATCCAAGATCTAATCTTGGCCATTGAGATCTAGGGTTAGGGTTTTAGTCATTAGGGGATTATAAAAGCAGATCTAAGGAGAGTGAGGGGTACACAATGAGTGCATAGGAGCAAGAGGGAGTCTTGCTCATGTACTTGTGTTTGAGTGGGCAGGGTTGAGGAAAGGGTGTAGGGGGCAACGAGGGAGATATCAGCCAGCTGGGCTAGGCTATCAACTGCTGCATTGTAATCCTCTAATGGGCCATTATCCCAGGACATGAGCCCATGATTTTATCTAATAAAATCTAACTTAGAATTGGTTTTCTCGCAAGGATTTTTCTAGGGGTGTTTACCCGAATCTCGTGTGCAAATGTGTTTGGTTTCTGTTTTAATGCTTCTGCTATTTATCGTTGAGTAACCTAGCTATGATTTAGTTCAGTAAATTTATTTTGCTCACAATTAACTGCCCCGTGCTAGGTTTAGGAAATTCAACATGAGTGAGACTTCAACTTTAGTAAAAGAGACTTCTCGCAAATTTTCCTGTGTGTTGATGGTTGATGGATTATTTCCTATCATGTTGAATCTCTTGAGCAATTCTCTCACATACTTTGTTTGCAAGGTGAAGATGCTCTCCTGCCATAATTTCTGCCCATTAGTATTTGAACCTTGGTCATCTTCATGATAGGCATTTTGAGTTGTCACTAGACCACAATCTAATGAAATGAGTGAGACTTCAACTTTAGTAGAAGATACTTTTTGTAATTTTTCCTATGCACATGCTTCAATTTTTCTATCGATGATTGATGGCTTACAATATATCATTTTGAATCTCTTAGCAACTCTCTTGCATACTTCACTTGCAAGATGAAGATGCTCTTCATTTTCCTTTATTCAAATCCAATATGGTAATGCAAAAGAGATAAATCCTATCTAACATGATTCATATCCCTGCACGACTCCTTGTTGTTATGAGATCATTTGCAAAACAACAAGGATAACAATACCTTTACCACTTCTTTTGATGTATAGGATATGATCCAACCAATGTTTTAAAACTTAGACTTGGACATAGAATTAGTCGAGGATCAGCTTGGACTTGGATTGATTTGGACTGATCTGATGTCAATGACTTGGTTTACAACAAGATACATAAATTAATTAAATTTTTATGAAAACAATTATTTTAAAAATTCCAAACCATTAGAGACAAAATATACAATTTTTTCCCATCTATATACCATGTAAGGGTGAATATATCAAATGGGCACCAAGTGCATTACATATCAGCAACAAAATACATAATCAAGGAGGCTCTAAATGGCCTCTAGAGTCCAAAAAACATGATACATAGCACAAACTACTGGCCTAATACATAATAGATAGTACAAATCATTGATGAGCTGTAGCCTCCTCACTAAGATGCCAAATCCACTGCAAACAACCCTAAACAATTGCCAAACCAGCTCCAAGGTCAAGCCTCACACTACTCTTCAAGATTTCACCACTGCTCCAAAACTCCAAAATGCTCAATGAGAGAGGTGTGAGGCAAATAATGGGCTGGGGGGTCTCTTTATATGTATTTGCTAGGGTTTAGTGATTAGTTTTTTTGGACTTTTAATTAAAAAGAATGAATTTTTTAAGTTTGAGTTTGCACGAGGGGGATCTAGTATCTACTCGATCGAGTAGGGTCGGTTTGGTATTAAACCGACCAAGTCATGCTTTGACTCGATTAGTTCGGTACCAAACCGAGTCAATGGCCAAGTCAAACTGGTCACCAATCAACTCGATTGAGTTGACCGAGTCCGAGTCCGAGTCAACTAGGACCAAGTTTTAAAACATTGGATCCAACACACTCTTTGAAAGCCACTCGCTCTCAAATTCTCATCAATCTTCAGGAACCACGCCTTGGGCCTTTGCTTCAAGCTATAATGCACTTTTACCTTTTACCAATGTACAAACTAGATGCTCCTTGCCATTTACGGAAAAACCTTCCAATTGAGTCATATAAACCTCTTCTTTGATGCCTGCATTTAAGAACACACTCTTCACATCCATCCAGTGGACATTTTGACCAAATTGTGCTTCCAAATCTAACACCAAACTGACTGTGCTCATCTTTGCAACTGGGGAAAAAGTCTCTTTAGAAACAGTCCTTCCCCATTGTTCTATCCATTTGCTACTAGGCTCGCCTTATATTTATATATGGATCCATCTGCCAAGTCGAACTGGTCACCAATCAACTCGACTGAGTTGACCGAGTCCAAGTTAACTCGGACTGAGTTTTAAAACATTGGATCCAACGCACTCTTTGAAAGACACTCGCTCTCAAATTCCCATCAATCTTTGGGAACCATGCCTTGGGCCTTTGCTTCAAGCTATAAAGCACTTTTATCGGTGTACAAACTAGATGCTCCTTGCCCTTTATGGAAAAACCTTCCAATTGAGTCATATAGACCTCTTCTTTGATGCCTGCATTTAAGAACACACTCTTCACATCCATCTAGTGGGCATTTTGACCAAATTGTGCTTCCAAAGCTAGCACCAAACTGATTGTGCTTATCTTTGCAACTGGGGCAAAAGTCTCTTTGGAAACAATCCTTCCCCATTGTTCTATCCATTTGCTACTAGGCTCGCCTTATATTTATCTATGGATCCATCTGCCTTGTATTTCATTCTAAAGATCCATTTGGAGCTAGAAAGGGATTCTTTCCTCTAGGCAACTTGACCAACTTCCAAGTCCCATTTCTTTGCAATGCTTCAAACTCCACATTGATTGCATCATTCGATTATTTATTGTTCTGCAATTATTGCACATAAATTGGGTTTAGAAGAAAAATCCACACACTCATTTTTCGCTTGGGGATGTCAACAATATATATATAAACAAAATATAAAAAATCTGCAATTAAACAAGGTGCAATCTGCACTTATACATACAATCACCTGTGACAAATCTTGGAGGGTTACACTTCGAGCTTAGAGTTAAATCAAGGTCATGAATTTGTAAATGTGATAAGCTAGAATATTGATTGAACACTCCATTGTAAGTCCACGAGAAACCACCACAAGCTTATCTACATGATTTACATTTAAACTCTTGGTTATGGTCCATTGATTACACCTAGCCCTATACACACATTGAACTCCTCCCCATCAAATCGTTCAATTGGTATCTCCATCAATAAAGATAACTAAAAAATTCAAGCAATTTTTACACGCCTTTAGGATTAGGTGAGCCTCGTGGGATATTAAAATGAATTCTTTAACCAAGTATCAAAGTAGTACCATTATTATAGTGCAAAAATAGTTACATGGTTTCAACTAACCTTAAGCAGTGTTGTCTAAAGAGGTTCCATCCACTCAACCATACAAACTCTTCACCAATAACATGGGAATGGTCCCCTAAAAGTCCTCGAGTCCCCGATGGAGACCCTAAACATTTCGAAATGTTTCCGAGGAGTTTGAAAGTCCCTGAAATGCCAAAACATGGGTTTTAGAGGTGGTGATGGGTCCCCATGCAACATAGTTTTGAAACCTCAACTTCTGCCCCTTCTTGTTCATTTTCTCCTCTTGTTGTTTTTCTTCCACCACTTTCTTCTCTCTCCTTTTTGTAGGTGATTATTGGCTTTCCTGCAATAACCAAAGATCTAACATAATCTCTTAACCATTGTTGTCTTTGTTGACCATCTCCTCTGCTGTTGCATCTACAAGTTCATAAATTGTGACATCCCTACATACAGGCGTCTTCTTGTCAACATGATCATGCAAATTATAAGCTTTTGACAACTCACTGTAGCCAATAAAGATGTGCTTCCTAGCTTTGTCATTGACCTTGTTCCTATTTTGTTGAGGAACATGGCAAAGACTTTGCATCCAATATTCTTAAATGTTGAATATCATGTTTCTTACTTGACCACACCTCTTCCACAGTTGTCCCTTCAATTACTGTAGTCAGTGCAAGATGTGCACTGCTGCATTGATTAGTTTTACTCAAAAACTATTGGGCAAGCTTTTACCTTTTAGCATGCACTTAGACATTTCCATTGCTGTGTGATTCTTCCTCTCTGCCACCAAACTCTGCCATGGATAGGTTGCAGTTCTCTGCCTTTTAATGCCGTTTGCCTTAGAATTTTTTCTGTAAATCACTAAAAACATACTTGCCACCACCATCTATTTTAAGAACTTTTAACTATCTACCACTCTAAACATCTACTTCTCAAAAAATTTAAAGAAAGCAAGGACCTCAAATTTATTCTTAAAAAAATATACTCAAATCTTTCATGAAAAGTAATCTCTGAAGGTCATTGTTGAGATTTATTGTTATGAATATAAAATAACATATATAGATATAGGAACATAGGCCTTTAGGGTATAATGCAAATCGTATGTATTTAGTAAAAGGTACAATTGTAAAGCCACGATTGTATGTGAAGTGTCACCATGGGCATATAAAGCCATCACCCTCATATATGTAAATCATTATTCATCATTCATATATATATATATATGTATGTATGTATGTATGTATGTATGTATGTATATTTCCATTTGGAATATTTAGATCATAAGCTTAACGTTTATAACATTTACAATGGTCAACAAAAGAATTGATGGAACCAAATCTCACCTAGATTTTTAAATAGCCTCCTCACGAGAGAGAGAGAGAGAGAGAGAGAGAGAGAGAGAGAGAGTGCAAAAGCCAATCACAAGTGTTCCCAAAACAGAAATGCACGGGTGCGCTCTAGAGAAAATGCCAATCACAAGAGAAATTGCCAAGTATAAGTGTGCTCTTAAGTTKATCACACTTTGTATAATAAATCAGGAAGATCACAAGATGAGATGATACAAATGAGGGCTTGAGTTGTTTTCCCAAGAGGGGTTATGGGTCCACATAACAAAGGCACACACCCCAAGTGGGTTATTGAGCCTACATATCAAGTTTGACTAGGTCAGCCTTAACACAAACCTAGTATAAAATAGAAGAAATAAATATGGCCTTAGCCATAATTCCAAATACATAATGATACATATGAATGGCCCACGACACATGTACAAATTACACCAATAATTCCAACACCCCCCCTTGTGCTAAATAGGGGTTCATGGAGAGAAGTCATTACGATATAAGACTACAAAATTTACTTCCCCCCTTAATGTTGAGCATAGGGCCAAATCACTCCCCATGAATTCCACGTCTCTCCTTTGTAAATCAACCAAGATCATCAATGATAGATTCTAATCTCCAGAGAGATTTAGGTGAGAGGTAGTTCTATAGGGACATCAAATAATCGAGTAATGGTTTGCAGTGGAGAAAATTCCTTCTGATAGTGCTCAAATGGGCCAATAAGAAACTCAATTGCATCAAATTCATCCTAAAAACATTCAACAATTTGAGCAAGGGCTAGAGGTGGAGGAGATTTCTCCTAATAGCATGGGGATGGACCAACAAGAAATGTTGCTACATCAAAAAGAGTGGAGATACCCACATAGAGGTATAGGCCTTGACCTATCCAAAGGAAGACTAACAAATGTAGGGGAATCATGCAAGGTGTCTCTATCTTCAACACTAAGTATTGGAGTGAATTGTAAATAGGTGAAAAGTCATCTGCAACATGAGGAGTGGATGAGTTACTAACAAGAGCATCAACTGCAACATGAGCACTGGATTAGTCATTGACTAGAGTATCCTTGAAAAGTGAAGGGTCATCTACAATAGGAAGACTGAATGAGTCATCATTAGGATCCTCATCAGTCATAGGAGTTTGCCCAGATATTGTAGGAGTGTTTGATAGAGTACTTATATAAGTAGAGAGGGAACCAACATCATACTATGAGGGAGAAGGGTCCATTACAATGCGACAAGAATCATCTGAAGAGGCCTTGCATGGTGATGAGAGGAAGCATGCTAAGATCCATCGGAAGAATCTATTGAAAGAAATAACGAGGGAGATTTCGATGAACTGTGAGCAGGAACCTTGTCAAAAATAACCTCTCTATATTTAACCACCTTGTGACTATATGATCATAAAAGAGATATCCTTGAAAAGTTTCATTGTGGCCAATAATAGTGTAGTAGGAGTTTGGAGATATAGAATTCGCTTTTCATTAGGAGCATGGTCCCATGCACTAGATCAAAAGATTCTGAAATGAAAAATAGAATATTTTTTGCCATACCATTTCTCATAAGGAGCCATACTTGTGACAACACGAGTAGGTGTTCTTATTATGATATGGATTATTTTTGACAACTGCCTCTCCCCAGAATGAAAGCTTCATTTTCTTTGATTGAAGCATATAGTGAGCCATCTCCATGATAGCCCTATTCTTCAATTTTGCTACTACATTTTTCTATGGAGTGTAAGGAATAATTCTTTGCCAAGAGATGACCTAGGGCATGAGAAATGATTGGAAAACATTGCTAATATAATCACCTTCGCCATCAACGATGAGACACTTGATATTCATGTTGCTTTAATTTTGCACAAGAGATTTGGATTCCTAAAACTTTCCAAACAACTCATCCTCAGAAAGCGGGAAAGATCATCCATGATGGTGAGGAAGTACTTAGCTCCCCCAATAAAAGATGTGCATAAGTGATATGTAGTCGATCCATAATTTATGTGATCAAGATCTTGATGCCATAGGATGCTAGTGCCATTGATATTGGCTACCATAGCAACAAACCCTTTTCTTTGAGGAAGTATGAATCTTTCCCAACTTATACATATGATTGGATTCATCACAATATCCGAAGGAAACTACCTTGAAACCATCATTCACGTCCTTTACAACCCATTGATTCGACCAAGATTCCACTTTTTTATGGGTGTGTGTAATGTAGTAAATGGAAAGAAGATTTGGTCCAACACCTAGAACATGAAGAACATCTTTGAACTTCGTTGTATCTATGATGACATCACTGTAGCCTGAAACTTGTAGTGTTGAATTGTCACCAATGACCACTTTCTCTCCATTGTGTTGTTTTCTGTAATCAAAGAAAAGGTGTTCATGTTTGATCATTTCTCAAGTAGCTCCAAAATCAGTGATCCATTCTTGTTGAGAAGAAGAGGACCAAAGTGCGTAGTGTATTGCCAAATGTGCACTATGAGAAGGTCCAACATTCTCATTAAAAAGGTCTTTGGTGTCTACTATAGATCTTGCAAGTTTTTCGATTTTTTGAAGATGAGCAGGGCAAGACTTGAAGGGGCGACCTTCTTTATGACAATGGCCACATATGACTCTTTTCTTCTTGGAGGATTTCAAGTATTCCCCTTTAACTCAATTATACTTTTTGGGTTGAGATGACCTTTGGATGGGTTTGGTCTTGGGGGTTAATTCACCCATATTCCTTAAGGTATCTTGATGCCGAATGAGATTAGAGTAAACCTCCTCAGAAGTAGGAGTTACAAGGTCCTTGACAAATAAAGAACATTGTAGAATATAAGAGCAAAACATTTGAATGCTGGAGAAAGATTATTTAAAACAATACTTACAAGCATGGGATTTGTTTTTCCTTTTTCTCCTGCTTGAATAATGTCAACCTTCAAGTTCTTAAACCTTGCAATATACTCCTCAATTGTGCCGAAGTCATCCATCTTGTGATTGGAGAGTTCAGTTTCAAGTGGGTTGACCTCAGTTTTTATTCGCCATTCCAATTTTTTTTTTGAAGGTCTCCCAAATTTCCTTTGTACTTTTGTTATCCTTGTTATGACAAGCAAGATTGAGCTTGACATAAAGAGTGATCAACCCAAGAGCTTTTCCCTTCTTCAAACATATGAGGTCATAATTGTCATCATCTTTAACAGGAAGTGACTTTGTTGAGTACATCTATTGACCTTTGCTTAGAAGTGGCACGGTCATTTGATCACCCAAGAATACTTCAAAATAAGTTGGCCCATTTAAATAGGGAAACAACCACTTTGAATCCATAAGCTCAACAACAATAGGATAAAGGATCCTTATGGACTGAAGACTTAAAAAATTCTCCTTTATAGATTCAAATGGTACAAAACCCTAGGTAAACCTAGGAATGGAGGTGTTGGCCTTAAGGAAGGTGAGAAGTGCCAAAGGACACCCTAGAAAGAAGGTGTAGCTCTAGATTAGGATTTATATCTATAGAACTCCTAGAGAAACCCTAGAAGCGATGTTCCACAAAAGTCCTAGTTTCGCATTGTAATACAGATGCCACTAGCCAATCGTTTTCAGATCATCAAAAATAATTGAGATAGTAAGCTTCACACCCACTCTGATACCATGTTGATATTCACAAGGCTCAACAAAAGAATCAATGGAACCAACAACCCAAATTTGGAAATAGCCTCCTCACAAGTGCGCTCGAGAGAAATAGCTCTAGTGCACTAGAGAGAGTGCAATAGCGAAGTACAAGTGCGCTGAATATAGAAATGCACAAGTGTGCCCAAGTGAAAATGCCAATCACAAGAGAAACATGCCAAATATAAGTGCCCTTAGGCTTATTACACTTTGTATAATAGATCAAGAAGATGACAAGATGAGATGATACAAATGAGAGCTTGAGTTGTGTATTTATACACAATTCAAGGGAGGCATCCTCCCAAGAGGGGTTATGGGAACACATAACAAGGGCACACACCGAGGTGGGTTATTGAGCCTACATATCAAGTTTGACTAGGTTGGCCTTAACCACAAACCTAGTATACAATCAATAAAATAAAGTATGGCTGTAGACATAATTACAAGTACATAATGATACATATGAATGGGCCGTTGCCACATGTACAGATTACACCAATCATTCCAACTGTGATGAAATCCCTAGTACCACGCAAGGCTTGTGTTGTCATCAGTCCACATAAGTTGCCATGAATTGATTCCAACACCTCTATTGCCCTCCAAGATTTTCCTTACTTGAATTTCTCCATATGTTCCTTTTTTGCAGTACTCCCTTCTCACAGCGCACTGTCCAACTTCATTGTGGAAGTCCAGAAACCTTCTACTATTTACATAAAATTTTAAGGAACAAATAAGTTAAATGACCATATCTTTCATACCACAACATATATTCTTGCTTGTCCATAGCCCACAAAGGATTCAAAGTTCCTAACTTCTTGGTAGTGCATCCAACCCATGCAACTTGTTATTCTCAATTGCTTCGTTCCTTCCAAGCTTTGTCTTGTATTTGATACTCCTTTCGATAAAAATAGACCTCAAGTTCTTCTCAGTAATTTCTTTCACTAAAAGTTAATTCCTACAGATTTTTTTTATATTCTTCACTTGACCATCCAACATCTTTATTGTGATGTTGCCTTTGCCTTTAACCCTGTTAGTGTCGTCTGTTATGCTCACCATCTCTCCCTTTCATGTCTCTGTTTCCAGATTGGTCAACATCTTCATGCAACCTGTCATGTGCTTTGGAACTCCGGAATACAAGCACCATAACTCTTTGATATCTCCTTTGCTTGTAAAGCAACAAACAAATAGTTGTTATCTTGCTTTTCCTTTCCCTTCTCACCAACACAGTTAGAGGTCTATTTCTTATTCTTTTCATTTGTTGTATTTTGCCAAAAATTCTTAGCCAAATGCTCTATGTTTACATAAATATAACATATTCAAATTTCTTTAAGTTTTGAAGAATGCACATGAGCAACATAACTACCTCTTCTTTGTTCTTCCAATTTCCTCCAATTCATGAACTACTTTGCATGCTTTCCTTTCCTTCTAAGTTCTAACTACAGAAGCTTTTCTCAAATTCACCTTCATATTCACATTACTCCATTTTGACCTGCAACAACCCTATGAACTCTTCAAACTGCGTTGTAGCCACTCTTCCTTTCAGATTCAATGAGGTTTGAAAGCCTAATAAGACATTGCTAATGATGTCAAGGTCACCGCTATTGATTCTGTATCCATAATTCTCTTCCTGCAACAACCAACTCGTCACTCAACCTTCTGATTCTTGAACTCGTATCTTCAACCTTATCACTTCCAACATATTTTTTAAATATAGCATGCTAGGCATTTGCAAGTTCATAAATATCCCTCAATTTCATACATGCTATATTAGCTTCCTTAACATTTCTAAGGTGTATAATGACCAATGTTACCAGAACCGAACCGGTCATTGAACCGGTCGACCCCAAAAACCGGAACCGAACCGGAACCGGAAAAAAAACCGGATCAAAAAACCGGTCACTAAAAATACATAAAATATTCAAATTTTTGAAAAACAAATACATATTCATGTGCATCCATGTGAATCCAAACCATTATACACAAATTTGCAGAGTTTCTCATATATATTCATGTGCATCCATGTGAATCCAATTCCAGAATCCAGATTCCAAACCATTATACACATAAACAAATTTGCAAAGTTTCTCATATATATTCATGTGCATCCATGTGAATCCAAATTCCAAACCATTATACACAAATTTGCAAAGTTTCTCATATATATATAACAAGTAATAGTGTATAAAACCAAAATAGCACTAAGAGTAAGT